>CM053772.1:198660412-198683745 GCA_028658325.1 Potorous gilbertii
CTGGATCTATTTTCCAGGTCAGTTGACTTTCCAATGGATATTTCACGTTGTCTTCAATTTTTTAATTTTTAAATTTTATTTTGTGATTTCTTGGTTTCTCATAAAGTCATTAGCTTCCAACTGCTCCATTCTAATTTTTAAAAAAGCTATTTTCTTCAATGAGCTTTTGAACCTCCCTTTTCATTTGACTAATTCTGATTTTTAAAGCATTCTTCTCATTACTGGCTTTTCGGACCTCTTTTGCCATTTGGGTTAGTCTACTTTTAAAGGTCTTATTTTCTTCAGCATTTTTTGGGTCTCCTTTAGCATGCTGTTGTCTCACTTTTCATGATTTTCTTGCATCACTCTCATTTCTCTTCTCAACTTTTCCTCTGCCTCGCTTACTTGATTTTAAAAGTCCTTTGTAAGCTCTTCCGTGGCCTGAGACCATTACATATTTATTTTGGAGGTTTTGGATGCAGAAGCCTTGACTTTTATGTCTTCCTCTTAAGTTATGCCTTGCTCTTCCTCCTCTGAAGGAATGGAAGAAAATACCTGTTCACCAAGTAAGTATCCTTCTAACATCTTATTTTTTTTCCGTTTTTGGGCATTTTCCCAGCCAGTTACTTGACTTTTGATCCTTTGTCAAGTGGAGGGTATGCTTTAACGACCTGTAAGTTCTCAGTTCCTCCATGGTGGCACAATCAAGGAGAGGGTTTAACTCTTCTCCTGGCCTGTGCTCTGTCTGGAAACAACCACAAGCTATTTTGTCCAGGAAATATTAGTAGAATTACCTCTCCAGAGCCTCCATCAGCTCCACCAGACCAGTGTTCTTCTGCACCCTATGGCCACCACTCAGGGCTGACCTCCAGATCAGCCACTCAATTCCTCCAGGGTCTTTAGGCTGAGGGCTCTGCTGCTGCAGTGGCTGCCACTGCCCTGGCTCAGGACCTTGTTCTGTTCTCACCCAGATGAAAGAGCTTTCTCACTGACCTTTGAAGCTGTCTTTGTCATTTGTGGGTTAGAAATGTGGGAATTGCAGTTGCTGCCTGTGATTCCATAACCTGAAGCTTGCTACAGTACTGTCTGGGTCATGCTGCATGGCCAAGACTGTGCTGAGCTCTGCTCTAAGCCTAGTGTGATAGACCTTTCCAGGATGCTTTTCACTGGAAATTTCTTTCACTCTGTTGTTTTGTGGCTTCTGCTGCTCTAGAATTTGTTTGGAGTTATTTTTTATAGGTATTTTATGTTATGGGAGTAGAGCTACATCAGGTTGATCCTTCTACTCTGTCATCTTGATTCTGCCCATTCTTTAAATTTTCAAAAAGCATAATGATAGGAGGAATTGATGACAGATTTGGTGAAAGAGTCAAGCCCCATTACCTTGAACATTGGGCTGAATTAAATAAGATTAAACTCATTAAAGTTTAATGTTGGCATAAAAACTTTAGTTTTTTAAGTTGAAGATAAGGAGGGCTTAATGTTAAATAAGTTTTTCTGGGGAAAATAACACACGGTTTTATACCACAAGAAAAATATAAGTCAATAATCTTATATGAAAACCATAAAAACTCATGGGCTTTTTATTTGCATTGAGAGGTATAACTGGTGATATTCCTATTGTTCTATGTCTTTGTTAGCCCACATCTCAAATATTAGACTCAGATCTGAAAACCCCAGTTTAAGAAAGATGTTTAAAACCCTCCATGAGAGGGCAGAAACATGATGATGGGTCTTCATTTCAAGTTTTATAAGGCTCAGTTGAAGAAACTGAGGCTGATTAGTATGGAGATTGTAACAATAAGCATCCCAAAAGACATAGGAGGGCCTGCTATAGCAGGTTCTGAGATCTGCATTCATAAAAATAAAGGCAACTTTTGAGGAGTTTAATCCAAGCACATTTATCATTCCTTTAACCAAAAATATATATCATTCACTTAGTTCAGGGGAGTCTGCATCCTGAACTTCAAAGAAAATACAGAGAAATAAAAAATCAACAGACATGACTTCCTCTGCCTGAATTCAACAAACAGGTCCAACTGTCTGACCATAGTTACCAGAGAGGGAAGCACCAACATCTGGGTTTTTCAAAGTTGTGGGGCTCCTTAGCAGCTTCCCAGAGTCCTTGTCTAGCCAAACACTTAGAGTCAGTAAGCCCCAAAGTAAAACCTCAACTCAGAGCATTTATACCTTTTTTAGAACCAGAGGGTGTCACAACCATTGAGAACCAGTGCCTCATTAACAAAAGACTTAGGCCTTCCCACAAATATTCCCTAATCAAAATCCCCTTAATGGGCAGGCCCATTAGTGGGTGGAAAAGATCTTTAATCACATTAAAATAATTAACAATACAAATATATGTAATGGTTCAAGTTAAAGAAACTCTTATTTCTGTACTTTATACCTAGTAAAGACTCTTGATTGATAAAGGCAAGATTCAATCAGAGGCACCTGATGACACTAAAACAAAAACAGCAAAAGATCCTATTTTACTTGCCATCACAGAGATATATCTTTAAGGTTATCTTTTCCTCTTTGTAATTTCTATCCATAGCTCCTTTTCTTGCCCAGTTGGGCTAAACAAAATACATCTCATACCTCTTTCACAATGGACTATGCCATGCCTTAGTACGAAAAAAAAAGAAATAAAGTTAGAATGGGTGCCACTATATAGTATTACTTGGTAAAGTCATCAGAAGACGCAGATGAATTTCTGGCAAGGAAGATTTCATTGTTTGGATACATCAGGTGCTATGTGATCTTAGCACAAGAAAGGGGAGTTTCATTTCTACTTAATTTAGAAGGAAGAGATTGGCAGGTAAAGATTATTGGTCTTTCATTGTAGGGTGAGAAAACGATAATTTCACATGAGGAAATCTGATGGATTTATAAGGCCAGACCATTCTGGAGAAGCCACAATTAACTCACTTTACACACCTTAAAAACTGCTATGTAAATGCTACCTATTATCATCAGATCAGAGTAGTTGATGTACAATTTAGGAAAATAAATATCAGGAACGCCAGGAATGTAGAAATAGAAACTGTTAATGAAAAGGAAGTCTAAAAATGTTTTCCTTAAATGGTCTTGCCAGTGGAAATGAATGGATAGTCTGAAAGGGAAGCTGCATTTTTCATCTATGTCATTGACAAAAGCTCTCTCTGACTTGGTAAGACGATCCGACTCATTTGCTAATTGTGCTCCTCTTATTTGCAGTTTGATAAATTACAGACTATAGTGGAAAAGGCTGAAAGTCTCCACTTTTAATGAAAGCAATCCTATTAACATATTACTTCTCTAGAGTTTCATTTGATTAACTTTTAGGACATAGATTTATGTAAAGAAGAAATATAAGCAATATATCATGGATTACGATCTCTGTCTGCCTTCAGAATTTTTCAAGGAGTTTCCAAGTTTCCAAGGAAGACAGACTGTAAATAATGACCAACTGAAATTGCATGATATTCATCATTTGTTATTTTAACTTAATATTAAAAACATCTGTGCCTCCCCCTCCAACAATTATACAGCTATTATAATTTCACTTTACAAAAACACTTAAATAATACTTAGGTTACCTCAACTTGCACTATTTTGTCTTACCGAGATTCTTTAAGAATCTGCTAAGAGATTTGAAGATCACACCATTATAAACTTAATAAATTTGGTTTCTGGGACTAGAATGGTATCCAGTATGATCTTGATTGAATATATTGACAAAAACATTGAATATGTTTCAAAGAGCTGTTGAAGCTGGAGATAAAAATGGCTGTGATAGACTTTTTAACTTAGTGTGTGACCAAAATTTGAAGTATAATCGAAAGAAAATTTGAAAGAGAGTTTAAGCACAGTAGTAGACATATTCTGTACCCAGTTAGTGTATGTCTAACGTATATAGATTTGAGGAAATGAGGTCTTGTGTCTAAAATATAACTTGGTTTCTTGGCTGTGAGAGAGAACTTTTTGGTATGGAAATGATTACTGTCATTCTGTTCAGACTGCCATGGCAATAGCCTTTAGGGTAAAGTTATAACCACTCTTTTTGGAGGGCAATGTGGAAGGTATGATGATGTGATATTTCTTTTAGTTACAATTATTATAAATTTTACCCAAAGGGAATGTAAACTCCTTGAAGTCAAAGACTGTTTTCATTTTGTCTTTTGTATCCCTAGCACTTAACATAGTACTTTGCAAATGGTAGTCACTTAAACAATGCTGACTGAAGTCAGACAAAATGTAACAAAATAACTCAGTAAATTTAGGAATATCTATTTCCAAACATGTTGGATGCTTAGTCTATGTGTGAAACTGGGCAAGTCATTTAACCTCCTAGAACTTCCATTGCCTTAGTTTTTAGATTGAGAAGTTTGGATTAGAATTAACTGGCCTCTGAGATCCTTTCTGGTTCTAGAACTTGGGTGGGAAATCTGCTGTCTTAAGGCCACATAAGACCCTCTGCATCCTCATGTTCAGGCCCTTTGACTGAATTCAAACTTCACCAAACAAATTCCAGGGATTTACTGTAGATGTATGGTTCTGTAATCCTATGATGGTATTTTTAAAGTCAGCCAGGTATAACTGGTGAAAATATGTCCTAGATACTGCAGAACAGTTGTTCAATAAGAGAAAGTACCATTTAAATAAGTTGTTAAAATTATATGTATGTTTGTGTATGTATATATATATATATATATATATGCATATCTATGCATTATCTGGTCTCAAAGGGCTTACATGGTCCCCAAGAAAACAGTACAGAAACAATATTCAAGAAAAAGATGTATCTTTTTGGGAAATAAATATCATAACATCAGAAAATGTTTTTATCTATTTGTTAAATGTAAAACAGTGATTTCATTGTGATTTCATCTACCTAGCAATGTGAAGATGAGTAGACAAGAAATGGGAAGTCTTGAAGATCAGCCCTGATAGGGCTGGGGATGGGGTATGGGGGGAGGTGGGTAGGAGAACCTGTGACATATGACCTCTGGGTCTTTTGATACTAATCTATTCCACATATCCACTTTTCTATTTTTAACAAGTGTTAATTAATTTTGATAATTACTCCTTTGTAATATATTATGGGATCTGGCTTCTGAGCTGATTTACTGTCATATTTCCCTATGATTCCCATTGAGATTTTTGATATATTCGTTCCTTCAGATGAATTTTCTAGTTCTATATAATAACCTTTGGGTAGTTGATATAGCACTGAATCTACAAACCAATTTAGGTGGGATTGTTATTTTTATTTTGTTGGGATGACCCAATCATGCTTGTCTTTATTTCCATAGAATGTTTCTATTTGACGTTTGTATAATTCCTTTTTAAGTGTCTTGGTAACTGAACTCCAAGATGGGTCATATATTCTACCATTATTTTGAATAATATTTACATTTTTTAGCTCTTCCTCTTGGTAATACACAACATTATTTTGTGGGTTCATATTATATTCTGCTACTCAATTGAAGTATTTGTGTCAATTAAGTTTTTAGTTAACACTTCAGGGTTCTTTTTAAGTAAGCCAATATAGTATATGAAAATATTTGCCTATGCTCATTCCCTCAATTTTTTTCTTCTCTTATTGCTATTGCATTCTAATTGAGAAAAGCTCCTCTATTTCATATTAGTTAATGGTGCTTAATTCATTTTTGATTGATAAATATTTATCACATTAAGTCATAGTCAATATTATGAATTTTAACTTTCAAATATAGTGATATTTTTATTTTTCTCAAAAGCTTTTCTGATTCTATTGAAAATATTTTAGTGTTTTTATTAATCCATGCAATGTTTATAGCTTTTAATAAATATTTTTGCATATATAAGGATATTGGTATATAGATTTCTTTCTAAACTTTATCTCTTCCTTGTTTATTTTTCAGTACCATACTTATATCATAGAAGATTCTTTGGTATTTTCTTTTTGTTCAATTTCTTTATCAGAAAGTGGATTATTTAAATTCTTATTTTTAACAACAAATAATTTTTGGATTGACAATTATATAAGATTATTTGATATTGTGTAATTATAGAACCTCTTCATTCCTACTTTTTTCATTTTCCTTTAGAGTCTAGATTTTTATTTATCCAAATGAATCTTTTAAAAAATTTATCTTATACTATATTCCTTTAGAATCTTGACTACCATAGTCTTAAATCTATAAATTAACCTAGGTAATATTATCATTTTTATTATATTAACCTTAAGGAGAGTTAGTTACTTGCCCTCCTCCCCCTTTCCAGCTTACTTTTGAGAAAACTATAACTTGAAGAGCTTAAATGACTTGCCTCTAATCCTACAGCTAATTCATTGCAAACTAGGATGCGAGTCAGTGTTGGTTTCAGCATCATTAAAAAAAAAAAGGAGAAAAAAACATACCTGTAAGATAATTGGGCTTTTTTTTTTGGTCTAGAAAACCAATTTCTGAGAATCACACCCTAATAGCAGGCAAGCATAGGAAATGAAAGCTATCAAAGCATTAACAGTGAACTTAAACTTCAAGAACAAGTTTGTTGGCATCTCTGTGGGACAGCAATTAAATTTTTTAGTACCACCGTTTTTACATTCTGTTCAAATATGAGGCCAATGGTTGATAGCGAATTTTAATACTGTTTCCTATATCAACTCCAAAGTTTATTATTTTGTCTACGTATTCAATCAATATATCTACAATAACCATACTCAGGGCTATTGGACTCATGAACTCACTAGCTTTTCTAGCTTGATTTTGGTTGATGAGCTTGTGAAAACTGTATTCTGTCAAAATACATGAACTGAGGAGTCAGTAATTATATTTTCTTCCATGAGAGACTAATGATAACTCCAACAAGTATAGAAGACACCAGAAATGTTCTTTTTGTCTTTTTCATTACATTTATAACATTCCAACTAGAAATTTTGGGAGGATCATCTTGTAGTGTGAACAGCATTGTATATATTTGTTTGTGGGATTTCTCAAACAGACTATCTAGGAAACTTTATCCATATTAGCAGGCTTTCAATTGGCACCTGTTTTTGTGACTGAACATGATTATTATGAATTAAGATTTAAAAAAAACTTGTGAAAATATTACACTGTCTTAGAAATGAAAAGGCCCATGATATATTTGGATTTAAAACTTTACAGATGTACAATATATTCATTTACTATGTGCATAATGTTGAGACACGTAAGAGAATTCCAACTTAAAGATTAGGGTAAGCTCTGAGATGTGGAGTGTGAAAGAAAGAAATCCAGATTTACAGAAATTGGACTTTCAGCAGATAAAAATTTCAATAGAAATTGAAAATCTGGCCTACAGCAATTGCTTTAAATAATGCATATATGATTTTGAGTCAATCTATAAGAACAGAATTGAATTGCTTCATCCTTTTAGGGACTAGAAAAGATGAGGCCCATGGGTACTATTCAGTGTAATTGCCAATAGATGGAGCATTTTCATTAAGTATGGAAAACTTTATACTAAAGGTCTCTTCAGACACAGGTTTCTGAACTTTTGAGCAAAATACTCTCCATCAGGGATTTGTGCAAGTATTTCATACTAGTGGCATCCCAGAAATATGAATGAGACTAGAAAAATGTGAAGGAAGGAAGGATCTCCTTCTCTTCCCCTCCATCAATAATATTCCCTGGTTGACTAGACCACTAATGTCAGGGCAACCCATGATAGTTTCAATTAGTTATCTTTCTAGCTGCCAGCTACTGAAAATTCAGCCTGTCAGTGAAAAAGAGCAGTGGGAATAATAGAGGACATGTGTATCTTATATTTCACATTCCCTTCTTTGAAATGACATAAAAAAGAAGGTCCTAGACAGCAATCTCTGGATGCAAAGCATGTGATGGTGCTTCAGCAATGCTGAAACAGCAGGTAATGTTCATTTTCCATACTGATGTCTATTACTTCATTGAAAGCTTATTGCACTGACTCTCATGGTCTAGAATATATAAAGTGTCTAGACTACCTCAATTCTAGTGACTACATTTGTTTTAATTCAACAGGTATTCATTAATTTCCAATTATGTCTTATCCTAGATGCTGGGTACATATAGACAAAAGGTACACACACACACACACACACACACACACACACACACACGCAACCTTCAAGCACAATACAAGAACATTTCCCCCTTCTTATCCCATATATTATCTCATTGACATACATCTGAATAATTTCATTCATGATAGAGGCAGGATCTAGGAAACTTCTAAGTGAGGAAGAGTGGGAAGGGAGAGGAGAAGAGGGAAGCGAGGGAGAGAGGAAGAAATATAAAATAGCCTAAGTAACATGCTAATAACATAGATATAGAGTGATGGTGGTGAGAACATTTATTTACAGCTCAGGGAATTAGAAACTATGTAAAATGTGAGAAATGTGAGGGAAGAGGAGAAGGGAATTAAGAAAGATCCTATGTAAATGTGGCTCATTAGCTGAATTTCTGAAGAAACTGAAGGTTCTGAGTGTTAGGGGATCAGAGAGAATACATTCCAGTAAAGCAGACAGTCAGTGGCCTAAAAATGGAAGATGGAGGACAGTAAAAAGTATGAGAAGACCATAGGAGACCATAAGAGAAAGTACTGTTAATAAGGCTGGAAAGGTAGGTTAAGATATAGTTCTGCAGAGCCTTATTGTTAAACAAAAGAGAATATGTTTGGCCCTAGATGTGATAGGGAGTCACTGATATTTACTGAGTAGAGAGAATGCCATGATAGCTATAAAGCAAATTAGTAAATACTAAATATTGATTATTGATATTTTCTACAGATAGTTACTCTAATAGAAATAAACAAAAATATGAACTTTTTAAAAGTAACCTATCTTCCAACTAACCTTGTTTCTAGTAAGTTAGAGAAAAAAAAATCATGTACTACCTTTTAGGTTTATTGGAGAAGTGGAACAAAGAGAAATAATGAAGTTTAGAATATCCCTCATCAGTTTTATTTCTAAAATTCAGAATTTGAAGGATCATTGAAGAAAGTGTAAATAGTCAAAATCATTTCCTTCCTAATTAAAAAGTAAGATTAGCGTTTGACATCTGCTTGGCTCTTGCCCAATTTCAGCCCTGTAAGTCTTCAGTTTTCCTAAGTATTCTGGAAAGGATGTTATATCAATGGCACCACACCTTCTCTGCATAATAGGAATGTTTCCAATCACACATTTCTGAAGTGTAAGTTAGTTCATCATCACTTCCTCTGCCTATCTTCTTATAGATTACTTGATGTCCAGAGTCTGCTAATTAATCTCATTATTAACTTTTTGAAATAGGCTTTATTGACTTCAGCATATCAGTATTATCAATATGATTGCCGACAGATTTTGACATCAGTTAGAATTCATCAATCAGTAGCTGATATTCCCTGTTAAGAAGATGACTGACTGTAAGGAGGTTTATTACTCCTGAAAATGCCAGTCCCTTGTAACAGCTTACTGAATGTCCCTGCCACTAGAAAGGTCAGTGTATAAGATGTGACTAATACTGCTGTCATAGAGCTCATATATTTCAATGCCATTTTTATTGTGCTTTTTGTTTGCCACATATTGGATGAAAGCAACATGATTTTTCATCTCCTTCAAAAAGTAGATAATGGATAGCTCTCATTTAAAGGCACAATACTTTCATTAAAAACATTTGGCATTAGATGGATCAGGCCTATCGGTTTTCTTTCTACTTCTTCCTGGTGAATTGCTTAGGGAAAATCTAAAAGTGACCAAGAGATATTTCCTGCACAGGATGATATGTCGATGCACTTGAGCCACTAGATTTTTTCCTTAGTTTGCAAGCTTCTAAATGAGTACTCATACAGCAACCTTGAAGGTTACCATTCCCCATTCCCAAGGTATGGACAGGCAGCAAAGCAACTGAATATGTTGTCTAGGGCCAGGGATTTTTTTAAGACCTGCCTTCTTCCTCTTCTGCCTTCCTCTTGTTCTCTTTCCTAGTACTGTGGATAGCTGAAAATGATAGGGGACTCAATTCCATAGATGGTTTTTTTGTGACCTTGGTATGTAGAAGTATCTGTGACATCTTCAAAAAAACTGAGTTGCATCCTCTCCACCCCTGTCAGTTACATTTCTCCCCACAAACTTCTATTTTCCTCCATTAAATTATGGAATGAACATTGTATGATGTAAATGAAGAGGAATAGAAATAATATTAGGTTTGAAGTCTAAGGATCTAGTTCACATTCTAGTTCTGTCATTTTCCCTATCCAGAACTGTTTTCTCATATTTAAAATAAGATTTTTGTGTTAGATGATCCCTAAGGTACCTTTTTGCTTTAAGTTTATGTTATATGATAGGGAGAGAGGGAGAGAGAAAGAGAAACATACAGAGATAGAAAGAGACAGAGACAGAGAGAAACAGAGATAGAGAGACTGGGGGGTGGGAGAGAGAGAGACAGAGACATACACACAGAGACAGTGACAGACACAGAGAGATATACACAGAGACAGAGAGATACAGACACACACAGAGAAACAGAAAGACTGAAAAGCAGAGTCATAAGAGGGAGAACATGATGCTTTTCTATTACTTTATCAAAAGAAAGACATCATCGTTATATGTTTATTCATATTGATGATCCTTAGGTATGGAAAGTTCTTTAATGAGCCAGAGAAACTACTCTGGAGAAAACATTCTATGGAGTGTGGGGTAGAGAGGGTTGAGTTACATTTTTTAATCAGTTAATTGTTTTCAGAGTCCTCATTTCACTTCCTTTAAAGGAAATCGAGGCACCTAGTCTGTGGGGCAACTAACATTAAAGATCACTATCTCTAATGCCATCACTTTTTCTGGTCCTATGCTTCAGTTTTCTTCCTGAATCCTTTACTTAAATTTAGTCAGATACAGAAGGACAGTTCCTTCTCAGTCCAGGTCAAGGGCTTACCCTACAAAAAATGCACCTCATCCCACTCCCACCTCCAGTCTTCTCTTAGAATGATATCCAACATGGAGATTTGAAAGAGCACACATAAAATAGGAGTTTGTTTAGAAGTAGAATAGGCATGATGTGCTTGTGGTATTAATGGGGTTGGTCTGGGGTCACAGTTTTTAGACAGTGACTAGGGTGTCATTTATATCAAACAAAGAAACTTATCCAGGAAGGCAGGGTAAAGCTGGTGGCATTTTTCACATGCTAGTACAGAGACACCTCCTGTAATTTCTTGAAACTATGATGCATTGCGCATTCGGTTTTCATTTTCAACTCCTATTCCCGCATCAACCAAAGGAAAGAGGGCAATTACTCTTAGGTATTACCCTAGAAGATCATACTGAGGTCAGGACACATAAGTTTAGCCAGAAAAGTTGCTCAGTTTGGTCAGGCTCTGGCAGTTTTTATCTCTGCATGATTTCCTTATCAAGTTACAGGTTTTACTTGTTTTGCAATCATTTCATAGTCACCTATGTAACATATCATTCCATGATTTATAAATAAAAGCGACAAGATTTCTTATAACAATGGGTTTTCCTCATATTACTGATTTTTTTGCTAACAAGGAAGAGGGTAATGAAAATGTATAGATAATCTGAAAACCTTACACCCAACTTCTTTACTGACATAGCCCCTTTTTTCCCTTTTCTTTTCTTCATCCGTTCTGCAAATGAGCAGGAAAAAAATAATGAATTTGACTTTGGTTTTCCTTGGTAGAAAGGCTGATGATCAAGGTGAAGGGTGGAGGGGGGGCAGTCAGAGCAGATGAAAAGGAATAAAAGGCCAAAGTAATCCATAAGCTATGGTTATACTTTCTATAGTGAGGAGTTGCCCTTATTGGGGTCATTCTTTTACATTCAATAATATTTTATTCAAATCGAAACAAAAAGAAGGCATGGAGAATTTAAAAAGCACTCAGAGAATTGAACTTGCAGAGATAAAAAGTCTGGCAAATGAGACCTTTCAGGAAAAGTCAGTGGTGGCATGCTAATTGAGGGTGAATAAGAAAAGGCAGCGGAAACTTCGCAATATAAAGTAGCCATAGGATGGCATCTCTAAGTGTTTGGTCATTCCCTGGGAGGTAGTAAGGTAGCACGGAATGAAGGTTATAGAAATCTGAGTTATTGATACTATTATTAATGCTATTATCACCATGACACATGCTAATACACAAAGGGGATTTAAGTCTGCTGCTAATAAGATGTGTGCCCTTGAGCAAGTTATTTAAATTTTCTAAAGCTCAGTACTCTTATCTATAAAATGAGAGGTTTCCATGAGATAATTCCCTAAAGTAAGTCTTTACTCAAAAAATTTTATGGCTATTGTTGGAGGGTTGTTAGGAGCCAGAATCTCTTGATTAGCCGTCTACTAAGCCTGTGGTGATGGACGCTTTCTTCATTGATGGGCTATAGGAGTAATATTCATTGGAATTTCACATTATAGTTTTGGGAAGACCTGATGGCAAAAATTTTAAATAAATTATATTATTATTAATCAGTTGCTCAACACTTATTTGTTATTTGCTTACTAGGTATCAGTGTCAAGTACTTGGCTGGGTTCTATTAACAGAAGTTCAAAGAATGAAAAAAAATCCCTACATACAATAAGCTTATATTCTTATTAGGAGACAGAATAAAAATATACACATCATAGATGAAGAATGACCTTATATAAATATAAATTATATCTGTGTACATGTATGCATACATATATGAACATGCATATATATACAATATATACATACATATTGTATATATATATATATATATATATATGCACATATACATGCACGTGTGTATATGTGTTTACAAGGCAGTTTGGGGAAAAAAGGTCCTGGTAGACGAATGAATGAGTAAAAGTTTCATACAGAAAAAAATTGTTCTTAACTTTAGCCTTGGTATTCCTTTAATGTGTCAAAGAGAGAGAGTATATTCCAGACATGAAGCATGGCTGATAGAAAGGAATTCAGAATAGAAATGGATTGTCCTATATAAAGGCCAGAGAGAAGGTAAATTAGATGGACTGCAATGTGTGTGTGTGTGTGTGTGTGTGTGTGTGTGTGTGTGTGTGTGTGTGAGAGAGAGAGAGAGAGAGAGAGAGAGAGAGAGAGATAGAGAGAGATACTCAATGAGCCTTGATAGATAAGTCTGACCTACAAATAGGGGTTGAAAAACTAGAAAAAGGATTTTCCCTTTTACCGTAGTGCCTGGCACAAAGTAGTTCCTTAATAAATGTTTTTCTTGTTACCCTATACTAGAGTCAGGAAGAAGTCAGTGGAGTTGCCTGTGTAGGAGAGTGAATCATATGATCAAATCTATGTCTATGGAAAATTAATTTGGCAGTGGTATATAGGATAAAATGGAATATTGAGAAACTTGAGGAAAGGGCATTGGCATGTTGCTAAAGTGATGTATGTGAAAGGTGTTGAGGCCCTGATATAAGGTGGTGTCTGTGTGCCTAAAGAGAAGGTGTAAGATGTGAAAGATGTGATTGGTAAGATTTCATAACAGAGTATATGGAGTGAGGGAGAGAGCAGAATCAAGGACAGTGTCAGGTTCACAAACCTGAAAGACTAGAAAGATTGTGGTGCCTTTGGGACTATGGGAAGACTTAAGGAGGGGGTTGATGATTTTAGTTTTAGACACGTTGAATTTTAAAATGGTGACATGGGACTGAAATTCAGGATAGAGACCAGGTCTAGGTATTTGTATCTGTGGGTTATCTGCCAAGAGGTGGTAGTTAAACCAGTGAGAATAGGTTTAGTTATATCATACTTCTTACTGAAGGAGAAGGCTTGAGATAGAACCTTGGAGAATATCCATGGTTATGGGGCATGATATACTTGATAAACCAGGAAAGGAAACTAAAACAGGCGATTCTCTTTTGCCTGCAGAGTCAAATACAAAATGTTTTTTTAGCATCCTTCCTTTCCAGTCTTCTTACAATTTATCCCCACCCTCCCCCCCTCCCCTCCACTCCCAGCACATACTCTGACCTTTGACACGGGTTTTCTGGCTTGTCCTTAAACAACAGGATCCATCCTTCACCTCTGGCCATTTTCTTTGGTTGTCTTTATACCTGGAATGACCTCTCCTTCCTTATCTCCACCTCCTTATCTCCTGACTTTCTTTGATTTCAGATTTCAACTAAAACTACATCCTTTACAATAAGTCTTCTCTTCATTCTAATGCTTTGTTATTTCCTATTTTTCCTGTATTTAAAAAAAAATATATTTATTGGCATGGTGTCTTCTCCATTAGATTGTAATTCCTTGAGGACAGGAACTGTCTTTTGCCTCTTCTTTCTTTCTTTTTTTTTTTTTGTATCTCCCAGGGCTTAGCATAATTTCTGACACATAATAGGTGTTTAATAAATATTTATTAATTGATTGATTGTTGTGGCCTGTACAAGAACCAGGAGAAATTTGTGTCACAAAAGCCCAGGGTAAGAGGGCCATCTCTGAGAAAATTTTGGAAAATAATGGCACATGCCACACAGAGATCAAGATGACTGAATACTAAGAAAAGATTATTACTTTTGGCATTTAAAATATCATGACAACCTTTTTAAAAAAAGAGTTTAAACTGAGTGAAAAGGAAAATTTCTAGCAGTATGGAGTCATCACAGGAGTTCTAGAACCCAGAGAGGGCTAATCAATGGACCAATTATGAGAAAAAAAAATTTAGGTTAAAGAAGAGGTTGTTTATTTTGGAACAACAGTTCTAGAGAGAATGTACACTGTGTATCTAGAGATAAGACAAGAAAAAGAACAAGCATGAATTATATTAAACATAAGAAAGTTCTTCCTTACAGTGCTCTATGGCAATACTACTCCATGCACAGATTTTAGGGTACATGTAGAGATAAACAGATTAACTCAAATTAAATAAAGAGTTTGCAATAATGAAAAATAGGGTTTAAGAACATAAAAAAATATTCCCTATAAGTGAACTTACATAGATGTTTTGGAACATCTATACATGTAAGATGTAATGTATAAGTAATAAATGTAGAAGATAAAATATAAAATTTACATAAAATGTATGTAGATATATAAATATTCATATATGTATACACACATATATGTATGTATAAATACATACACAAATGAGTTTGTATGTGTTATTATACCTTTTGTATCAGTCTTCTTTCCTCCATCCATTGCTCTCCTTTGCACATAGGCATATACACACATAAATGTACATACATGCATATGTATACATATATACACATATATATATGTTTGTCAACATGTTGCTTAAAAAGTCAAGTAGTAATTTTTGTAATTATATATCATATTTTTCTTATTTTCTTATTTCCTTTCTTGTACTAATTTTTTATCTTTGATCTAACAAATGGGTGATGTGAGCTGAATTAATGACTGCTACATCACTGAGTCACTTCTTACTAATCCCATATATTTACTTTCAGTCTGGCTGAATACCATCATCCATAAGACATTTTAACTCCGAACTTTGAAAGGAAGACTCTCCATGTTACTTAAATCTAACCCACATTTATTAAATGTCTACTATATATAGACTTAAAATTATACTAAGTACTGGGTATTGGGAGAAATAAAGTTTAGATCAGATCTCATCTTATGTATGTCCCTAAATCACATGCCATATACTAGAGGAAGATGAACTGAATATGGAAGTGATTATGGGACAAAAATAAGGAATGATAAATCCAAAAGAGGTTCAAAACTATTCAAAAATATTGTATGTGATCACTGAGGAGAAAATATTTATTTGTTTTAGAGTAGTGATCATGGAAAGCTACTTGTTTTAAAAGAAATGGTAGCAGTCAATCTTTGAAAGATGGGTAAAGTTAGACAAGTGAGATGCAATGGAAAACCTTTTAGATATTAGGAAGAAGACCAGTTGAGCAGTAATGGAGGTAGCAAACTATGGGAAGAATAAGGAATGGAGAGAGTACTGAATATAAGTAAGGCAATAATATAAGTCTAGAAATATATTGGTGCCAAATTATGGAAGACTTTTAATGCTAGGTAATGAAGCTAGAATTTTGTTCAGTAGGTAATAGAAAATCTTTTAAATGGATGTACAAGGAAGACAGTTTGGTAATGGCTCAAGAAATTGTTTTTTATCCTTCATACATGGCACAAGGAAGACATTAGGGCTGGGAAGAGAGTAGAACCTAGAATACTTGAGCCTACTAAAATATCTCAGATGGGTGATAATAGGTGTCTGTTCTAGCATATTGTTAGTAGTAATAGAAGAGTGGGACTTGCTATGAGGTAGAGATAGAATGAACAGGACTCAATAACTGGCTATGGGTATCTTAGCCCTTTTGTAACTAAATAGCTGGTATTTTATGGACAAGAATTCCTTTTCTGTGTGATTGTAGCAGCAAGCACTCTGACATATCCAGGATGGACTACTAGAATATATTCTTAGATCTGCTTTTCTAAAAGGTAAGCAAATTTTGACGGGTCAACAATCTTCTTTAATCACATATACCAACAGAGAAAATACAAGCAGAGAAATAAAGACCAACAGACAGGGCTTCTAACTGTCTGACTATAAGCAATACATACATCACAGATCAACAGACAGATCCAACTGTTTGACCATTATATACATACATAGTTACCCGAGAGAGAAACCCCAATATATAGGTTTTCAAAGCTGGATGGGGAGTTGTGGGGGTCTCCTTAATAGCCATCCAGCATAGCTTCTGGCACATGATTCTTCTTCCAAAAAGTAAGCCCCCCAAAGCAAAACTTCACCTCAGAGTATTTATACGATTTTCAGAGCCAGAGACCCAATGCTTCATTAGCCATTAATAAAAGCTGTGGATCTTCCTACAAAAAAAGTTCCCCCTGATCCAGGCCTATTAATAGGCAGGGGAGATATTTACATTACAGTGGTTCACAGATGTCTGTGAAATGTACCTTGGTTTGGGTGAATTTAAAGGTGTTCTTAAAGAAAATAATAGGAATAGTTCAACCTCAATATGTTTAAAACTGAATTCATCTTCTCTCTTTGTCAAATCTATTTTCCCTCCTTTGTGCTTAATCAAAAGACCATACTTCCAACCTTCCAGCCTTGAAAATTGATTCATGGTTGAATGTTTTTCTTTCCTCCACCCCATATTCAGTCAGTTACCAAGTTTCATAGATTCTTTCTTTGCAAAATCTTTTTTTCTCTGTCCTTAATTTTTCATTTATGTTTTCTTCACCTCAGTTTAAGGACCCTATTGTTAAATCGTTGGGAATAAACTCATCAAATGGTCTCCTTGCCTCTAGTCTCTCTCTTTACACTTCTAATCTAATGCCAGCTACTGTTTTCAAGAGATGGCTATAACATCATTTTCCTGCTCAAAATTCTTCAGTAACTCTCTATTCTCAGTAGAAGACTAAAGCTTTTGGCCTCATAAGTAATGCTATTCATAATTTATTTCTAATTGATATTCATAGCTTTGTTTTTCCCTAGTCCCTTAAAAAACTATTTTGTTCTAGTCAAATTTTAATCACTATTCATTGGACATACTTTAAGCTTTCCCACTGCCCTGTTTTCCCTTAATAGCATTCCATCTACCAATGATAATATCCTAGTCAACTATACATTATCTCATTCTCAATCAGTGTTGGAAAGACTCTCTGAGATAATATAATCCAACTTATACTTCCAAAAGAGTACCTAGCCCCTGAAATCTATCAGATAAGTGATCATTTTGTCTTTACTTAAACATTTTAGAGGCATGGGAAATCCACTGTATCCTGATCCAAGCCATTCTACAATTGAATTAGCACTAACTGATAGGAAAGCTTTGCCAGACAAGATTATAACAACAATATTTATGTAGCAGTTACCATGGGCCAGTCACTATACTAAGTTTTTTAAAATTATTCTTATTTGAGCCTCCCAACAACTCTGTGAGGTAGGTGCTTTATTTTCTCAATTTTACAAATGAAGAAACTGAGGAAAGCAAAATTTGTGTTTTTACTCAGGGTCACACACCTAATGTGAATTGGTATAAGCTGAATTTGAACCCAGGTCTTCTCAACTCCAGGACCAGTGCTCTATCCATTATACTACCTAGCTGCCTCCATGTCCAAATTTGTCTGTTTCCATTTTTTGCCCATTGCTCCTAACTCAGCTCTAAGGAGCTAGATTGAGCAAATTTCATTCTTCCTCTCCAAGTTAGTCTTTCAAGTGCCTATCAAGTATTCTATTCCCACTCCTTCAGGCCAAAAATTCTAACTCCTCCAAAAAATTCTCACATGAAACAGATTCAATAGAGTTATTGTTTTCCTCTGGATACTTTCTAGTTTATCAATGTCCATTCTAAAATATGATGGTCATAACTGAAATGCAGTTGTGATTTCACTAGCTGAAGATAGAACAGGAATAGCATTCTTTATTTCTGGAAGCAATGCTTTAAATTTGATCAAGATTACATTAATTTTATGTTGTTGTTGTTGACCATATGTTGTTGACTCATTGAAACTGTGGTCCACTAAAAAATTACAGATATTTTTTGGGTGAAATATTATCTCATCACCATTCACTCAAGACTTCTTAAATTAGACTTCAATTATAGCCTTCTTTGCCTACTGTAACCATAATTTTATTTATGTGACTTAATTAAATATTTATTGAATACTTTTCAGCCAGCAAGAAATAGAAGGTAGAAAGCCACTCTTTGAGCCAGGAAGATCTAGCTTCAGGTCCTGCCCATGACCGTATATTAGCTATGCTACCATGGGACAGCTACTTAACCTCTAAGAGTCCTTAAACTTATCTACATCTTCCTTCAGAGGGAGTTTCCAAAGCAGGACTTGCCAACAACAATTAAACCATAGGTTAGCACCAAAAATAAATGGAAACTGTATTGTATGCATGGCACTCTTCTGTTCTGCTCTATTTTGGGATATGTACATTTGAATGAGTTCTAAGGTTTTACCTTTGAGTTTACAGTCTATAAGGGGATAAAAGGCATATATACAGTCACTAACATCTTCCCATCTCTCAAGTCCTATAGAAATGATTATTGATATGATATATTTTGCAAATAATTATTTACTCCACAGTGATATGATTTATATTATTATCTACAACTGTTATTTGATTGTTCTGTTTCAGTAGCTTTGATCAGAAAGAGCTTGGGATACCTGTATAGTGAGTGTGAGAGATCATGTACAGACTGAGTCTGGCACTTCTACCAAGAAAGTACAAAAAGAACAGTTAAAGATTTTTTCTTGGTTATAATCCCTGTGGAGAAGTGAAAAAAAAAATTGTGTCTTCACCAAAACAGACCTAATTTTGATTTCGGAAGATCTTGGCTCAGATCTACCATTACATTGTGTGAACCTGGGCAAGTCAATGGTTTTCAGTGCTCCCAGGCAACTTTCTAAGACTATAAATTAAACAAAACTTGTCAATCACAATTAGTGAATGTTGTTTTCTTGTTGGGAATCTGCTACTCTAAAGAAATGAGAGGTTAAGGACAGATTTACAGCAGTATTCTTTGTAGTGACAAAGAACTAGAAACAATGTTGGTTGTTTGTCCATTGAGGAATGACTAAAAAGTTCTAGTATGTCCATGTAATGAAATGTCATTGTATAATAAGAAATGACATATAGTGAATTCATAGAAATGAGGAAAGTTTTGAATGAAATGATACGGAACAAAATAAATAGAAACAACAGAATAATATACCTTCCTACAACAATGTAAAAGGAAAACTTACTAAAAAAGAAGTTACAGTCTTGGTAGTAGAACAAACAATGAAAGTATTAAAGCAGAGATAATTAATCATACTATTCCTTCCTGTCAGATTTCTAGAGGACAACAAAGCAAAGAGTAATATTAGAGAGACCGCAATCTCTACTGACAGAGGGAGTACTCATACTGATATGTTCACTGATCTACAGAAGAATCAAAGTATTTTATAATTTCATTTTTCACATTTTTATTTTCCCTTCTTGAAGACAGAAATATTTATATATTTATTATATATATTATTGTTATATATAATAAAAATATAATATTAATATATTATATATTTATATATCATATTTATATATGATGTATCTTTCATAGTAGATGCATAAATATTTCCAGGTAATCAGATAACTTTGCATTTAGGGAGTTTGAAACTTGTAATTAGAAGAATAAAGAAAGTCTAGGAGCAAATCTAGCAGATTTTTTAATGTGATTCATTCTTGTGTTCTTTCTCTTATGAGTGAGAAAAGCAAGAGAGCATATTTATTCTACCTTCTCTTTGAAAAGAACATAATTGGCTGCTATAGGACATTTAGTGCAGAATCTATTTTTATTTAATCAATAAATTAATAGCAATATAGCTGTTTTCCACTCTGTAGGGCAGTGGTATCAAACACAGTGCTAGGAGTATTCCCGGGATATAACTGAACCATATGAAAATTTAATTGGGAAATATTTAATGAAGCTAAAAATACAATAGAACATAGATAACATTAATATATAGTTTTCTAAGTCAATATGTGACCCACAGACTTTTACTACTTAGTGGAATTTGGTTCTACTTCTACAGGGAATATGGGATACAAAAATATATAACATGACTACTGCTTTCAAGAAACTTATACTGTAGTGGGAATATGACATCTGTATGAGAGAATGATTCAATTAAGACTGCAGTAGTTAAATTACCCATAAGCTTTGTTGAGTACTCCATTGTGTGAATTCCTCAATATCTACATTCCTGAGTCCTCCTCTCACACCACTGTACTGAACATATTCACCTTTTTTATCTGAGTTTTTGTATGTATATTCAGCTCCCTATCACATTACTATTCACTTTAAGGTATGTGTATCTATTTAGCTAGCTATCTATATGTCTGTCTTGTACTCGCAGAGTCCAGCACAGTGCCTTTCATACAATAAATGCTTAATAAAGGTTTGTTTAGTGAATTATTAAATGGACAGTATATATGCATCAGCTTTTACTTCTTTCCTCTGAAAAGGAAGCAAGCTATGGAGAACTTAGATGTGCTTAACACACACACACACACACACACACACACACACACACACACACACTCAGAAAAGATAAAAAGTAATTGGATTAGATTATTTTTAGTCTGAAAATGATTTTGTTTGCTCATTGTATTTGTTTCTGAGTAAATGTAAATTTCTATAAAACTCTTTGGTTTAGCACTCACCATCCCCTCCTCCTTATCTCTCCCCCCAGTGCCCCCAAATGTCCCACCCTGATTTCATAAGACAAAACTGAATCAGAAGAGAAAGTTCATGGAAATGAGTTAGTGAGAATAGGAGCTAGGAAAAAATTGTGCTGTGCAATGGTAGGGACTGGGGAAGGATGTAGAGAGGCAAGATTTACAGAGGTAGGCACTGTGGGGTACATAGCCTACCCCCTTGGATTTAGGTAGCCTGGCAAAAGTCCCATTTGCCTCTATGTAGTTTCAACCATAAAACTATTCTTTCTAAATAGGAAATAAACATCTGTTTCAAGTAGTTTATATAAGTTTCTTCTTGAAAGGACTATATTATGAAATTTTGTTAGGGTTTTTCTATCCTGATTCTAATCTAAAACACAGTAACATGTCTTAATAACTTTAGCAGTTTTCACTTTAACTAGTGATCTCTGTGATATTTTTACTATGGGAATCTAAACAAAGGTGAACCACTAAGATAGAGGTAGGAAAAAATGATTATATTAAGCTATCCAAGGTTTATATATGTCTAGTCAAGTGAAAAATTGTTCTTTCTGTAATCGTCTGTTCACATTATTCATTTATGTCTCTGGTCAGTTTTTAACAGCCTTGTTTGAGAGAAGAATAAGTCCTATAAAAATATAACTGGAAAACAAATGCAAGAACTACATTCTTCATTAAGATGAAAAGTTCCTCAGAAGCTCATAAGTGAGGAAACCAGATCATTGTGGTCATTAATCTTTTATTGAATGTGGCTGTTTATCAGTTCCTTTTTGCTCTCTTTTCCTCTGTGTGTGTGTGTGTGTGTGTGTGTGTGTGCGTGCAAAAAAAAAAAAAAACAAATCAACTTTCCTGCCCAACCACTGATAAAGTGAGTTTCTGTGATGCAATTTATCTTTAAAGGAGTACATTCCTTGATCAACTTTACTTGCTTCCCTAGTGTCATTGCCTCTGGTCATTAATTTAATTAATTCAAGATGCAAACATGTGAAGACTCTTCCTTTATGGGAAAAAAAAAGAAGAGGGTGATGTCATTGTGAGAATCTATCAACTTCTCACTTGTATGAGGACATTTAAACAATGAAAGTTTCTTACAACTCATTTTTGCTAATGCCAATTAAATCACTGGTAGGTTTCTCTAAAAACAATCATAACCTTACTTATGTATTCATAATGGTGCCTTAGCCTTACATCGGATGATTATTAATCACTCAATTTTCCTATTGTAAAATGGAGTTTGCAATTCATATTTAAATTAGCACTGGTATTTGCTTTCTGCTTATCAGTGGGAGGTTGTATGCTAAGCTTCTGGACTACTAATGTAGAGTTTTGGAAAATGTATAAACCCTGAAGATGACAGGCAACCTGTTAAAACCTAGAATTTTCAATTCAGAATGTCTAGATGTGGGTCCTGCTCATTTCTGTTGTAGGATATTGGGCTGGCTACATCATTATAAAACATACATCTTCCCTAAGAAGTAAACCTTTACTGAGTTAAGAAAAGAAATCACATTTATAAGGTGTTATGGAGTGAAAGGGAAATTAAATCAGATGTGATGAATAATGTCTCCCTGAAATCCTGTTATAATTTATCTCACTTGGACTTATTAACCTCCCTAGACAGCCAATGAGTGAAGAGTTTTATGAGATAATGTTCTAAAGTGTCACAGAGGACCAAACATCTTTGCTTTCAAAGACAATAACTGATGTATGTGTGGTCCTCAGTAACAACAGGACTTAAGAACAAATGTTTGTATTTGAAGAGGGAGCCAAAGCCTTTTCTCTCCTTCATAAAATGCAATTTTTTTCAATAAAAATATATTCTCAGAGATTCACAAAATTGATACAAAGAAATTATGACTTCAAATACAGTCCGGAATACAGAGCAGTAGTTTAGTAAATACTTATCAATTGATTGAACTGTACTTAAATAGCAAAGTGAGAATTCATATTGCATTAGGAGTTGACCTGTTTATCCATCTTTTTCAGTACTATGATTCTTATTTTACATCTAGTTACCTTACAAGCCCTGAATTTGCACCATTCACCATAGCAGGTATGTCCTCAATTCACACTCGGTCTGATGGAATCCCTCCGTTGCCTCCAGTTACAGCTCAAGCACCTTCTCTTAACTGAGTTCTTTCTTTAATGCTCCTGTTCCCTCAACTGCTAGGACTCTTCCTCCCTACCTTCTATTGTGTTTATTCTCTTTATATTTATTCTTTTT
>CM053772.1:198684245-198712090 GCA_028658325.1 Potorous gilbertii
TGATAGAAGAGAGGGCAGATTGGTAATAGGGGAAATTAGAATGCTTGGTGTATTGGGGTTGGGGGAGGGGACAAAAGGGGAGAAAATTTGGAACCCAAAATTTTGTGAAAATGAATGTAAAAAGTTAAATAAATTTATATTAATATATATATATAAAATAAAAACAAATAAAACTGCTTTCCTTTATTCTTTGAAGAAGTAAAATCAAGAACTCAAATCCTACTGAGTACAAATAGCAGAGATGGAAGGGGGGATAGTTTGTTCACTCGTCAAAGAATCAAAAACTGCTTGTTCTAAATGTTATTACAATTAAAATTGCACAGCTGAGAAACTTTGAAATGGACAGTTATGACTTGTTCTGTAAATATCCTGAGAAACCTTATTTTGTCATGTTTTGTTCTGAAAATATCCAGAGAAATTTTGAGATACCATATTGCCTCCTGGTCTCTAAAATTCTCTTATATGTGCTCCATGCAAAGTAATCCTCTAGAGTAATTTTGATTTTATGTGATAATCTACTTATTTGTTTTTGTCCTCTAAGTTTAAAAAACAAATAAGAACCCATAAGGACCCTCAAATAAATGGATTTGACTTTGAGCTCAAAAACAAATGGAGAATTGTTTTTTCAACTTTTTTTAAGGGGTTCTGTTCTTTAATTTTGTTTGGTGCATATGTCTCTATTTAGAAATAGGACAGAGTAGTTGCACTTAATTATGATTGCTATTCTACTATCTATCTGCAACTTCTCCAGTACTGTTTTTGGGTTTATTTTGTTTTGTGTTTAAAAATAACTCTACTCTCCCCTCAACTGCAATATATATGTGTGTGTATAAACATATATATGTGTATGTGTATATATATGTATATATGTGTGTGTATACATATATATATATACATATGTGTGTGTATACCTGCACATTAAATTAATCCATATTGAACTAATGATTCTGAAGCATGGCTCAAGTCTTTTAATATGCTCAACATAGTGGAGTGATGAAACCAAATTTAAAACATGTAATGAGACATAAATGTGAAGAGCTAGACTCAAAAAAATAATAAAATGAACTAGTTCATAATGAGTGAGACCTGATCAGACAAGATCAAATGGAAGAAGCATCAGGGTTTGTTACTCAGTATAAAACAACAGTATAACATGATGAGCAAAAACAAAGCAAAACCTGAATGAAATCTTAGGTTTAATTAAAAGAAGTATCAGTAGAACGGGAGAAACAATCATCTTGATAATAGTCACATGACATTTAGGGTATTTTGTTCAGTTCTGAAACTTGAATTTGAATAAAGATTTTGACAAGGAAATATCTCCAAAGCAGCATGAATAAGATAGGAAACACTCTGAATACACACACATATATGTACACAAGCACACACATGCATGCATAAACATACATGCATAAGATATTTAGTTGAGTGTTGTAAGAATAAAATAACTGACTTCTTAATTTATAAGGGCTTTCCTATAGAACTCACAACAAATCAACAAGCATTTTTGAAGCATTTACTACATGTAAGGCATTGGGAATACAAAGACAAAACTGAGACAGTTCTTGCCCTCTAGAATCTTACATTATATCAAGAGGGATGCAGGGAGGGAGAAGGAGAAAAAGATAGACAGTGGGAGAGAGCAAGAAGAAATATGAGGTAATTTTTAGAGGGAGGGAAATGCATTAGCTGCTGAGGGATAAGGGAAAGCTTTACAAAGAAGGTGGCACTTGAGCTGAATTCTGAAAGAAACTGGAGATTTTAAGAGATGAAGATAAAGAGAATTTGAACTGTAACAATAGAATATGCTCATTCCAAGGATACTATACATGAATTTTCAGAATTCAATCCACAAGAAAAGTCAGTGAACCTTGACACTTGTTTCAATTTGGCTATTAGGGTATGTTAGGTTAACTTTTAAGCGTCAATAATTCAAATAATTTCAAGGAATCAAATCTAATAACTGAAAAGGACTATAACAATTAATTAATGTCCCCTTTCACCTCTGTTCCACCCAACCCCACCCGTCAAATTTAATAGATTAGAAAAAGTATTAAAACCTGCATCCAGTATTATAGAATTCATACCAGAAATCAAAGTGCATGCTTACCAGGCTAGTTCTTTCTATTACACCAGTATTTATTCTAGTTTAGTGATTTTTTGGTTTCTTATCATAGAAATTTGACATTGTGGACATTTTAATCTTTATAAGAAAAATAGTCAATGCTATTGTATTAACAAACCTTACAGTAACTCCAAGTAAGTACTGGGAGGAGTACAGATGAAGTTTCCAAGGGTGAACAACATCATATTTAGTAGCAACAATAACTAACCACAAAATGAAATATGTTGATCGAAATAGAAAAAAAATGAAAAACCAAAAGAAAGAAGGTAGAAACTAATAAAGAGATCTTGCCCTTTTTAGTTTTATTTTGTTAATTTTTTTACGATTACCATAAATATGAAGCAATAGTTTTAAACCTTTAAAGTTAATTATGTTTCCTGCTGACATCAATATGTAATTGGTAAAGCTTAGAGATTATTGTCTTCTAAGTATCACATGTGTTCCACAAATCTGGAGCAGCTAAAAATATATTGCTCCTACACCAAGGATCAAACACTTCAAAAGCTGTCTTCTCTACTTGTGTCTTTTGATGCTCTCTGTCTCCCTTAAAGTTCTTGAGAAAACGCATTTCACTGCAGGTCGGTTACAAGGTTATTAAAGGTCTGCATCATAGCCTTTAACAGTTGTGTCCTGACTTCCCTTCTCCCTTCATCTTCTCCTATTTCTGAAATTATCTACTATCCTCAGAATGTTTCATTTGATCACTTCTATCACTTTCTCCCATACTTTTTTCTTGTGCTCCCACACTGTGCCAATTGTATAACATTCCTTTCTCAGACCACTGATCCATGTCTTTTTTTTTTTTTACCAATTAACTTCTAAGATAAAGTCCCCAAGACATTTATGAACTGATTTATACAAGGTGGTTGTGTCCTCAGGTCATCACTCATAGGATGATAGAGCTAAAAGGGAATTCAGAGATAATCTAAGAAGATTCTCTTATTTTACAGATGAGGAAACTAAGGTCCAGAGAATTTGTGACTTTCCTATAGTCATAGAGATAGCAAGCAGGACAAGTTGGATTTGAACTCAGGTTTTGTGACTCCAAACCCTTTTCCCTTCCACATGACTATTGTTAAGCAGAACAAAGAAATCCCATACCTCCATTTTATCCATTCCATAAATATATTACATGAAGCATGATTATCTGCTTGGCAATAAATAAATGCAAATTAGTCTACCCTGTATTTTAAGGAGTGTTTTGCTTATTTGTCTGTTTGTGGTTTTTGTCCTATTTTCTGTTGAGCAGCTAGGTGTAGAAGTGGACAGAGCGCTAGGCCTGGAGTCAGGAAGACTCACCATGAACTCAAATCTATCCTCAGACTTACTAGCTGTGTAAACTTGTGCAAGTCACTTAAACCTGTTTACCTCAGTTCCTCATCTGTAAAACAGGCAGAAAAAAGAAATGGCAAACTACTCCAGTATCTTTGCTAAGAAAACCCAAGTGAGGTAACAAAGAATCAAGACCTGACTGTAATGATTGAATAAGAAATTTGTCTGTACAATAATCATGGTTGTTGTTAATCCTTGCCAGGATTCTGTGATTTTTGACCCAGGTGTATCTGTGTCAAGAGAGAGAGACAGACACAGACAGACAAGCAGACAGATGAATGATTGAATAGGAAGAGCTCAAAAAAATTTTATCCAAGGCAGTTGAAGCTTATTGGGGCAGGTAGGTCTAGTTCAAATCTGGCCTCAGACACCTGACACTTACTAGTTATGTGACTTTAGGCAAGTCACTTACCCCTATTAGCCTGGCCTTCCTCCTTTCGAAAAAAATTATAGCCGATTTTCTAAGAACAAAGTCTGGGCTATCTTTCCTTTTGTAAACAGGGAAGCTCACGCCATTGTTCAGATTATTAATTACAGTCACAGTTTTCCTGTTCTCACAGCTCAACTGCTCTGTTTTTTTAATTTTAGAAACAATCTATTATTACCTCCCACCTCAGATAAAAGTGGCTAGTGACCCATACTCCTGCTTCCTCCTCCCTAAACAAATTTTATGTGAATGCTCTATGCAAACATTGAGAGAATGTTTGATTAAAACATGAGAAGGGAGCAGGCAGGCTTTCACAGGTGATTTTTCTAGAGTCAACCACATTTATGAAGTCCCACAATTAACAGAGAGGTGTAAAGAATATAGGATCCTGCAGGGCCTATTGTTCATTGATGCTCAAAAAGCACTTTAATCAGGTGAACAAAATTCAGCCTTGAAGGTTTTCCTCAAATTCTTCAAAAGAGATAACTGTGTTCAATCATCCATTTAGTATTGACATCAACCAAGGTGAAAAATAGCAAAATGTGTTTACCTAAGATCTTTGAAAATGCCATGGAAGATTTATTACACAGATTCTAAACAAAATAAAAATCTATGAATTATGAGATTTGCTAAAGGTTTTCACTTATATTTGACAATGCACTAATGGAATTGAATCCCAGAATACTATGAAGGCTTCTCATAGTTCAAACTATGATGTGCATTAGGCAGACAAAATTGCAAATTAGTATGTATATATACGCGTGGGCATATATATGTTAGGTGATCTCTTCTCTATCTATGCTATTCTCATGGTGGGATCATTAGCTTTCATTAATTCACATATAATTTCTACTCTGATGATTCTCAGATCTACTTATCCAACCTTCCAGTCTTGCATTCTGAACTGCCCTTTGGAAACTGACCATCTGGATGGTCAAGAGACATCTTTAATTTTGCATGAATGAACTAATAAATTAATTATGTTTCCCTACTGAGACATCCTCCCCTCCTCTTTCTAACTTCCCTTTTATCATTGATAGCATTAATATCCTCCCAGTTATCCAGGTTCACAACAAAGTTATCATCTTCAACCCTCATTCTCTCTCACCCTACCCCCATATGAAATCTGTTGACAAGGTCTGTAAATTTTTTCCTTCCCAGTACCTCTGGCATATGATCCCTTCTCTTTTCTGACACTTTTAGGCACAGACCCTCCTCACTTCATGTCTATACTGCTGCAATAACCTATTGATTGTTCTTCCTGCTTCCTTTGTCCACTCCAAGCTATCTTCCACTCAACTGCCAAAATGATCTTCCTAAATTAGAACTTGGCCATGTCATCTTCCTATTCAATAAACTCCAATGGTTCCCTTTTATCTCTAGAATCAAATATGGAATATTCTATTTGGCACTTAAAGCCCTCATGTTTACCTTGCTATTTTCTTATGCCTTCCTTCTCTTCACATCTTCCATGATTCATGAGTCCACCATTACTTGTTATTTCTCCCAATTAGATCTTGAACTCCTTGAGAATGGGGAATGTCTCAAATTGCTATTTGTGTCCACAGAACTTAATATAGTGATGGATACATGTCCTAATGAGAATTTTTCTTTTACATTATTCTTTTTATGTTACATTCAATCACCTGGAGAGTACTTAAAAATGTGGAACATATTTATGTGGAACATAAATATAATGAAATATTATAGTGTTGTAAGAAACAGTAAGTATGATGAAGGAAAAGAATCTTATAAAGTAATATCAACTGATTCAAAGTAAAGTAAGCAGAACTAGGGAAACAAAATACAAGAATACAACAATGCAAATGAAAAGAATGATAAGAAATAAAACAAACAAAACTGAGTGCTGAGAAACTATGATGACCAAGAATGAGTCCAGAGAACAGACATGGAAAGAGACCTTTTCCCTTTATTCATTACTTCTTTGCAGAGATAGGAGACCATGAGTGAAGAAAAGTTCATGTAATGCCAGATTTTTTCAATGTGTTGGTTACTTTTACTGAATTATACTTCCTGTATTTCACCTGAATTTCTCACTTTGTATGACTTCTTTGAGATATTTCCAGAGAGTCCTTTGAAATAAAGAAGAAAATAAGGAGGAAGAAAAAAAGTTCAGCAAAAGCAACCAACATATTGAAAAAGTCTGACATGATATTAACCATTCTGTACCAATCGTCCCCCATTAAAGAAGTAAGGAAGAGGCATCTTTTCATTTCTCTTCTTTGGACTCAAGCATAGTCATTCTAATTTGTCAGCATTCAACTTTGATTGCTTTATTGTCATTCTTTCCATTTGCGTTGTTGTATTCATTGTACTTCGTTTTTTTGATTCTGTTTACTTCATTTTGAATCAATTGATTTTACTTTACAAGCTTCTCTTCATATTTAAATGACATTATTATATTTATTTATTCATCATACTTAAAATAAAGGATACAGATTTATTTTTAGAATGCATAACACAAATACAAATCATGCCAAATTAAAAAGAAATATTAATGAATTGTGGACTAGTTAGAGAATGTTGCAGAAGAGCAATAGATGCCATTAGTCTAAAAATCATTTATTCCCAATGTGATATAAGCTCTTAATAAATACTCTGAAGGTGATGGTAGCCATGGAGATTTCCACGCTAAAGCTTTTTGCAGTGACTGAGGGGTAGATTTTCCTTTAGGAGGTGGTTTACCGTTTGAGGTCTGCTCAAAATAGCAATAGTTTAAAGCTAGATTTGAGAAGGAAAATGCTGGCTCCCTTTTATGTTTAGGAGGGATTTGGAGGATCAAACTTACATCTTGCTCCATGCCAACATGGATTTTTTTTAAAGCTGCTCTGGATGTAGAACTCCAATAAAGAGATAAAAACTTTGAAGCCCCTTAGCACAGGGCTGGTAAGAAAGAAATTATTTAGCAATTCACTTTAAATGTATTCAAATGTCATTTTTCAAAAAGCCCACACCAGTAGTTTTATCTCATGACTTGGAACATTTTAGTTAAGGATAAACTGCTTGATTTAGATAAATAACTAAAGTTTGCTCTGTGAATGGAAAAGTTGAATATACATTTTTATGTGCATATCTTGTCTTCGACTAAGAACTGAAAAGTTAAAAATGTGTGATTTCAATTTATTATTATTCACGGCAATAACCATGATGATACTAAAGTTATATATCACTTTAAGGTTTGCAAAGTGTTTTACAAATATTTTCTCGTGGTACCCTCACAACAATGAGAGGAAGGTGCTAAATGACTATCCCCATTATACAGATGAGAAAACCAAAACGCAAAGGCTAAATGACTTGCCAGGATCACATAAATAATAAACGTCTGAGGCAAGATTTTAATTCAGGCCTTTTTGACTTCAGGCACTACAACCTGAGAACTTCACCACCATGCTGCAATGGGAAGTTCCCCAAACTATTTGGCCAAATTGTTTGGATCTTCACAATTTGTAGCCCTAAGGTCTAACATATAGTTTTAGAACATGTAAAAATGAGTAGCCCTGCACCATAAAAAGCTATTGAAGAAACTAACATAATATTAAAACTATGGAGCAGCTTGAGAAATCATGGGGAAAATAAAATAATATTTGTAAAGTGACTTGAAAACCTTAAAGCACTATAAAGATGTTGCTAATAGTTATAACAGTAGTAGTTACAACTGAAGAACATGATGAAAGGAATCCTTGCTAGACCCTCAGATGAGTAAACTGTTAGAAGACGGTAGTCCTTGGACAAGTACGGTCTCACAATTTAGACGCCCAAGCTCCAAGTTGTAGACATGATGGGGATGACCTCTTGAAGGTGTTTGAATCTTACATACTGAGTGTTTCTCTGGCCTCTCAGAGCTGCCAGACATCATGAAGCCTCAAGAGTGGAGGAATCACTAAGGAGTAAGCTGTGCTATAAAGTGACTAACCTATATTCCCATACTACCTTCTAACACAATTTTTTTTAAAAAATACTTATCTATGATTGACCAAAGAGTTGGTTATCATACTAAAGTCCCTGAAGTGTTTTAAATTTTAATGAAAATGATCACATTATTGAACTTAATTTGAATAAAACCATGAATTGACATGGTTAATGTGTTCACCATGCAATGTGGCATAGTAGAAAAACCACTAAATTTTGAGTCAGAAGCTTTGGAGGGTTAAGCTATGGGACCATGGGCAAATCACTTAACCTAGATGAACCTTATTTTCTTCATCTGAAAAATGGGAATGATAAGATTATCTACCTAATGAAGTTGTGAGAAAAAAGCCTTGTAAATCAGAAAATGCTATAAACCTAGGAATAACTTTTTTGCTGTTTTTCTTGTTTTGGTCTCCTGATGAGAAGTGATTTTCAGGGCTCCCCTTGCTAGCTGAAACAACAGAAAGAATCATTTAGAAAACTTATAACCCAGAGCTGTGGAGAGGGAAAATGGCTCCTAACTGTTGAAAAAGTAGTAAAAATTGTCAAGTCATACTTGTTCTATTAGAATAATGGATTACAAATGGCTTGAAACAATTCCCTGAAGTCCCATTCATCAATAAGAGTGTTTGCTCATAGTTTCTTCCAAACCTGCAGGAGCAACAGTTACAGTAACAAATGAAAGAATATTCATTTTTTAAATTTGATTTTCTATATTTTATATGGCCTATGTAAAAAAACAAAACAAAAACAACCTAAAACAACTCTTTTAATAATATTATGTGTATTGAGTTGTGGTTCCTCTCCATCCTGACCATGTCAATCTTCCCAATTATTCCACTTAAAATGTTTTCTTAGCATTTCTCATTTTTCATTTCTCCAGCTTTCAGCAAGTTCTGATGTAACCCTTCCCTTAATCCCCCCTCCCCCCACATTTGTTGGTTTTTTATTTCTGATATTTCTGAAGCATGCAGCCTTTTTTGCTCAATCTAAGAACCTTTTCTAATTCAACTGATAGCATTAATATATTCCTTGACCCATTGTCACTTCCTAAATCATGAATATTCACTGCTATTCTAGGCTTACAAAATTCTTTACAAACATCATTATTCAATTCATTTAAGACAGATCAATATTAGTCTTATTCTCCAAATAAAGAGACTGTTGCAAGAGAGACCATGAAACTTTAATGAAACCTTCCAGTATGTCTGGGGTGATATTTAAGCAGTGTTTCAGTCATCTGCTAGGTTATCTCACTTCTGGAGTTATTTCTCCCACACCTTATCCCTTTAAATTTTTTCATATATATATATATATATATATATATATATATATATATATATATATATACACATATACATATATCACAGGATGGAGATTTAGAGATTTTAATAAATCTTAAAGATCACCTAGCCCTATGCTCTCATTTCATAGATGAACAAACCAAAACCCAGAAAGGTGACATCATTGGCTTGAAGTTGCAAAGGAAAGGAAACATTTAAAGACAGGTTCTCTGACTCTAAAGCTATTATGCTTTCATACTATACTTTTTAGTAACTGAATCTGTTATAATACAATATTAGGTTGAACAATAGTATAAGGACAGTTAATACCATAGCAATGATGATATAATGGATGAAATTTCTACATGATATAAATTTTGACCATCAACATTTTCAAAATTGGTCTGTACACAACCCAGGAACTATAATAATAAAACATGAAGAGCAAACTATACTGCATTAAGGTGGGTTTCCTGTTTACAGCAAGAGACTCAAATTATGGGAACCTTACAGACCAGGTCATCAGAAGGAGCCCAAAGCTTGGGGACTGGAGGACAGGCAAACAAGTAGAATCAGATATTTCATCTGGTTGGTAGAACAGTAGAGAAAAGAGTGACAAGAAACAGGGACAAGTAACTTTTACTGTGGACATATTGGGGAATGGGAATCTGCCTTCAATTGGAAAGTTCCTCTGGGGAAAGTTGTTAGTTGGAAAGCTGCTCACATATTTTGGCTTTTGGAGTGGTTTTCCCATCAGAAGTTGCATATGTCTTATGACATCCTGAGATTCTAAAAGAATAAGTGGTCACCGATAGCAAATGAATTCTGGATGCAAGTAATATTGATGGAAGTATGTGGAAAGGGCTAGTATAATAATTTAAAAGCTATTTATCAGAGCATCCAGTGCACAGGGATTTGACAATCTCAAGTGAAATGATAATTCAGTTGAATTACTATGCATAAAGCTTGGAGATGGCAAAGGCTCAAGCTTTAAGACCATATGGAGACTTTGGCATGGTGGGAGTTCCTTAGTTCCTTGACTCCATGCATCTAGAGTTCAACTAAAGATGCATTTCCTTAATGGATGGCCATGATTGAATCACCATAGTTTGTTTTGACATAGTTCTGCTCTTGATCAATTAGTCCAGAAATGCATATGCTTCCAGGGCAAATAAAAAGAAACCTTTTGGAAGGAGAAGAGAATTATGAAGACTTCAAATCCTCAGCATTTAAAGCATGACCATGTTGTGCACAGCTTGATTCTTCTTTTCTGTTGCAATGACTTGGCTATCTAGGATATCGAGATTAACAATACTGTCATTGCCTCGGTCAGAGAATAGGACAATAAACTGCTTTCATTTTGAGCTCTGACTAGTGGTTCTAAGATCTCTTCACAAAATCCATCATAACAACAATATCCTAGTCCCCATATGACCCAGGGGAAGGCCTATAAGATGCCAAAGTCTGAAGAGATTCTGAAATGGGAAAAATGTGAACAACATTCCTCTGGAAGGTTTAATCAATCAATCAATTAACAAACATTTATTGAATCTTCTTTGTTCCAGGCACTGTGCTGATCATTAACCCAATGATTAATCAATGGACAAGCATTTATAAAGCACTTGGTATGTAACAGACATACAAAATCAAAACAAGCTCTGACCTCTATGAGCTTATATCTTAAAAGAGGAAGATAATATATGAATTTTTGAGTACATAGAGAGAGGAATAGGTGATCAGACTGGAGCTATGATAGCTTTGTGTATCAGTAAGCACTCCATCACACACAGGGCCTGCTATCACAAGTTCTTTGATCTGCTTCTCTAAAAGGAAAGGCAGCTTTTGAGGGGTTAAAAATCAAGCACATATATCATTCACTTAGTTCAAGGGAGTCAGCACCCTGAACTTCAAAGAAAATACAGAGAAATCAAAAATCAATACACTTGGCTTTCTCTGTCTAACCATAATCAATGCATATATCACAAGTCAACAGACAGGTCCAACTGTCTGACCAGTTACCAGAGAGGAAAGCACCAACATCTGGGTTTTCAAAGCTGGGGAGCTGCTTAGCAGTGAGACAGACCTTTATTGATTAATCTTGAAGAATGGTATAAAGTTGTTTGGAGAGGAATTTGGCAGAGCTCAAGCAAGTACTTGCTTTTTTTAACCACCATCCTGGCTCTGCCTCTTAGTTTTCCATTTCAGGTAAAGAAATCCTGGAAAGAGATTTTCTCTATATTCTATGTGGTCCTGAACCAATCTTTTGTGACAGCTTGCACCATAATTTGTCTGAGGTCTTAAGCAAAGAATACTTAAACCTGGGTATTGATGACTGTAAAACAAAGTCAGTGACAGCCAAGTCCTCAATAACATGTTCTGAACCTGTTTTCTGCTTTTTCTGCTATACCTTGTTAGAGTCTGTGGAACACTGGCAGATGGAAAGAAAGGTTTTTATTTTGTTCTTTTCCTATTCAAAAATCTACTATATTCTAATTCAATACCTAGCTAGAGACAATAACTCTTATGAGTCTGAATATTGGTTATTTTTTAATCTATTGTCCATAGCTGTGTAAGTTTCAATTTATCCTCTGAGAGAAATACAGGGATGGGAAAAGTTCTGTGGCCTCATCTAAAATTTGAAAGAGGGAGGGTAAATGATTAAAGCTGCAACCTGTGAGTTCAACAGCCAAATTGTCTCCTGTTTTTCTCTACCTTCCATTGATTTCCAGGAGTAGGAAAACAAATTGGACAATGGTAACATAGAACTGTTGAGATATTGCGTTAACCCTCTAGATATAAGGGCCAAAACCTTGTGGATTGTATACAAAAATATATTGTTTTACTTATTTCCTTTGATTGGACAAGAAAAAGCCTCATTTCAGTGATATTTTGTTTTGAATAGGTGCACTACTGATCTATAATGGCATCAACATTAGTTTTCCGTTAATGAATTGTTTATATAACTGTTTAATAAGTCTCAGTGTTTGTGTTTTTAACACCCCTAAAGAAGTTGTGAACTTCTTTGGTAATCTAAAGAGCTGTAATTTGAATAGCATAACTCTGTTTACATTCTGACATTATTAGGTATTGGCAGGAAGAGGAATTGATGCCATTTCATGAAGAAGAAACAATGACCAGAGTCAGAGGTTGAGAAAAGCAGAGAAATAACTCTTATCTATTGCTGAGGAACAAAGAGCAAAGATGACGAGGCATTGCAGCAGAGGTAGGCTAGACTCTGACAATTATCTGAATTATTGTAACTTGAGGGCTTCATGACTTAGGGTAAGTTTGATTATAATATATTGATGATACAGAGTGCCTAAAAAATAGTAAGCATTGAATTGTGGCTGTTTGTCCTTCATTCTTGAAGGGGACCAAGGACATCAGGAGGGTAACTTCCAAGTGAACTGGATTTAGGTGATGCAGGGTTGTGCTTCAGCCTCACTTTCTCCTCCACAATCATCTGAGTCCAGTGGCAAGACAACCCCAGATGCAATGGATGACCTTGGCCTTCTTAAGCCAAGGTCTTTCCCAGATCTAAGTTTGTCTGAGGCAACACCCATTCACTGATTTAAGGCTAAGTAAGAAATGAGGCAAAAGATGGTCTACTTTGCCAACTAAAAAAAAAAATCAAACTGACAGGGGAAGCCCCTCAGTATTTCTGGCCAGAATAGAAATAATTGTTATTTGGACTCACTCTGAGCCATCAAAACCCAAACAATGACCAAGTGAAGCTTGGACTGGGACCTATTATTGCACAATCAGTGAGAGCCAGAGTCATTTTGGTGTAAGGCATGGTCAGGTTGCTCCATTTGAATCCCAATGGACTTTATCAAAATGTGTGTGTGTGTGTGTGTGTGTGTGTGTGTATAACATACATATAGACAGATATAAAGAGAGAAAAATAAAGATAGAGAGACAAAACCAGGGAAGGGAGAGTAAGGATACCATCCAGGATTTGGTTTATTATTCATTTTATATCTATCTTTAAATATTTTATTATCTGGGCATTCATATTTCTCCAGAGCATTAATTCTATATGCGTTCAGAACCTTAGACTTATCCTCTAAGTCTTATTATCCTTTAGACTACATAGCCAATCAGTTGCTAAATGTTATCTAGTTTCACATGTCTTTTCTCTGTATATACTATCTTCCTTGGTAATCTCATAAGATCATATGGATTGAATGACATGGATATGAAGATAGTTCCCACAATACATATATCCAGCTCAAGTTTCTATCCTGAGCTCCAGTCACACATTGCCAACTGCTGTTCAAACATTTTCTACTGAATATCCCATTGGCATCTTGAACTCACCTTTGCCAACATAAATCATTTTTTCATTTTTCATATTTTTCAATTTTTATATTTTTTCATAAATCAACTAATTTTCCTATTTCACTTGAGTACCATCATATTCCTAGTTCACCAATCTTACAACCTTAGTTTGTTTTTTTTAATCCTACTCATCCCATTTATCCAATCTGTTGTCAAATCTTCAAATAATTCCTCTTCTGTCTGCTGATACAACAAACCTCTCTTCATTTGAATTCATGTTATACTCTTCTAATTAGTCTTCTTGTCTCAGCTTCCTCCCCATTCCTAACAATCCTCCACTCAATGATCAAAATCATCTGTGTAAAGCACAGGTTTGACCACATCTCTCCCCTGATAAGTGACAATGTCTCCCCATGATGTCCAAGATCAAAAAGAAAGTCTTCTAGCATTTGAAGTTTTCCCATGCCTTGTCCTAGTCCTACCTTTCCATTCTTCTTACTTTAACTTTTTTTACTTCACTTTTTTTATTTTTACTTATTATTTTACTTTTCTCCATGCACTTAACAATCCAATAAGTCCAATCACCATCATTGCCTATCACTTAGACTTCTGCCTTGGCATTTTAATTAATCTCCCTGCCTCCAGATTGCTCCACTGTACTCCTCTCCTATATATCTGTTAAGGAAAGTATATTCAATAAACTTTAGGGACTGCCTGTTGTCTTTAGGAGCAAACATAAACACTTGACTGCTAATGACTTTGACAACATGGAACCTAATCTCCCATTTCTACTCTTTGCACCGATCATCTGTGGAATGTTCTCTCTCTTCACCAGACACATAGAATCTGTCACTTCCTTCAAGATGAAATTTGAGTATTGTTTTCAACATGATATTGTTATTCATACGATCTCCCCTCTAAAGGTTAATAACATCACTCACAAATTGCCTTGTGTTTGACTAATTTCCAATGCTTTTGAATTTATTTTGTATATTATTTTATCTGTATCAGTTATTCCCCCAAAGGATTTAAACTTCTTAAGAGTAAGAATTATTTATCTTTTTTATCTTTATATAGTAACCACCTAGTACAATGTCTACTACTTCAGCACTTAGCAAATGCTTGTTCATTGAGTCATTCATTAATATGAAGAAGACTTTACTCACAAAAAGGAATCCTTAGATACTTTTCACAACCATGGCTTAGAGGCAAAACTGTTACCTAATCAATATTCATCATAAAACATAGAATTAATCATTTTAATTAAATAAAATTAAAAAACTTCACATAGCAATTAATAATTTTTATTCACTTAAGAAATTAAATGTAATTAGACTCAAAATGTAATCACTTGATTTAGAAAACTTCACTGGAAAAATCTCTGATGAAGCTCTAACCTCCAGAATAGATTAAAAATTTAGATAAATATATGAGAATAAGAGTCCAATAGATAAATGGTCATAGGATATAAGTTGTCAAGTGAAGAACTTCAAGTTAGTAATGTCGTGAAAAAACTGCTTCAAATCACTAATGAAAAGATAAATTCAAGTTAAAACAACTCTCAAATTCTACCTCACACTGAAGGATGACAGAAAAGGAGGTCAGTGCCCTGTTGGTGGGCAAGGAATAAGTCCAATCATTCTTCAAAAAAAGGAACTATATTCAGAAACTCACTAAACTGCACATGATCTTTGACAAAACAATACTAATATTAAACAAGCCCAACAAGGAGGTCAAGGCCATAGGGACAGCTTGCTCCCTATCATGCCAAAATTGTTGCAGAATGAGAGAAAAAGGAATAAATAGGGCAAAGATCTGGGCAAGGGCCCTAAAAGGATGTAGGTTTAAACTGTGTTTTTGTTTTGTTTCGCTTTCCAGATTACTTAGTTGACAGCTAGAGAAGGGAGAACCTTTTGCTGGACTCTCATGCTGGCTTAGAAACTTTAAGTTCAAATAAAGAATTTACCTACCTCAAGTCTCTACACCATTGCTTCCTCATGGGTTATAGAACATGAAAGTGACTAAAAGTATCTAGGAGAAAGTGATATTGCCTCAAATCTCTCACCTGAACCTTAGGAGAGTTTTAGAACATATTGTGCACTACCAAAGAGTCAAGAGTTGATTTTAGTGTATTTATGTAGTGAGTGATACAGCTCTTTCTTAATTATCTTAAGAGTTACTGGACCCTAGACAGTGGACATCCTTGTCTGTTCCGTATGCTCCTGATTTGACCACAACAAATGAAAACTAATATTTTCTTGAGGTATATTTTCACATATTTCTAGGACAGTTAGAATGAGGTGTTCCAGAAATTAAGAGAAAAAAGGAAGAAAGCAACAAACAATTCATAAGAATAACAGTTTAGAGAGTTTAACTTGGGAACTTACAATTCTGTTGTGGGCAAAAGCTGGGCCTGACTTTCCCTCATCCAGATATATCTAGTTGATGTTATTTACTAAGCTCATAACATTTGATGGTTTTAGTTCAGATAATTAATGGTTTATTTTTTTTAATCTGGCTGAGTGGGAGAAAGAGCTTATTTCAAATATTTTCTAAGCTTCTTTAAAGTAGGCTATTGAAAAGAAAAATTTGGTTTCAACAATGGCACTTAAATGTGAGATACAACTATCAATTACTGGAATTCATTAATTAAATAAAACATTTGTTAAAAGTTTCTATACACTGCTATTATTTGGAAGATGTTCTGTCAAAACAATCTCATTAAAATTTTACATTCCAATTAGAATGTTTACCATTTAATTTTACCTAATACTATTTTGAACGTAGGTTTTTGGATGCTTTTTCATTATAATTTTGCAGCAATTAACTCACAAGAAAAAAGTATAATTTACAGGTTTTTATAATTGCACAGATGTTAGGCTACTGCACCAGAAAAAATAGAACAGAGAAGTTTTAAGCTTTTTCCCCCTTAAGGGAAAAAATGGAATATTTATACATTAAGTTCTTTTTTGGTTGATAAATCCTATAAATCTATTTGAAAAATTACCTACAGTATACTGAGCTTAATAAAAATGTGATAGAGTAAATTGTGTTCAAGCTCTAGAGATGAGCCCAAGTAATTTGAGGGGATTAATTAGTAGGTGGAAGAAATCTTAGTTATAAAAACCATAACACACTATTTCAGATGATATATATTTTCCTCTTCCTCCTACACTCTTCTAAAGACAGAAAATCAAAGAAAAAGAAATAATTTTCCATTCAGCCATGGTTTAGTCTAACCTGGTAACACGAGGGACAAATTTCTTAATTAAATTCTCTTCTGCAGAAGGATTGAGGTTGAGGCCTGATATCAACACAATTACAAAGTTATATGTGAATATTATTTAACTCCCCCTGGTCTTACAAATTCAGGCTCGTTCTAAAAACACATTATATTCAAGAAAAAAGAAGGATATGGATTTTTTTCTATGTTATCTATATTAAATAAATTATACCTGGGAAAGTGATTGACTAGATTGGTGTAAACATCAGGGCCACTACTTTAAGGGAATTGTATGGCAATGAAAGTGACCTTGAAGCCATTTATGGGAGTGACCAGAGAAAAGAAAGGGTATTAATATGTAACTTTATGTTTGCATATACATTTTGCTTTGTTAAGCATTTCCAGGGGTATTTATATGTCTTTGTCCTAACCTATTCTACAATTCCATGCCACTTGATGGAACTAAAGGAGGTGCTCTTCCTTTTAGGAGAAATTACAATTATATAAACAAAAAGAACTTTCAGGAGCTAGGCTTATTAACTCTTCTGGCATCCAATGACTTTAAAAGTCTGCTAGAAATAGAAGATGCCCATGAATAAAACTTTTTTTTTAATTCTGGGTAGAATGCTTGCTCTATTACAAGATATTTCAGAACATCTCCAAAAGACTGAGTTTATTATACTCTAATCTGAAAAAAAACATAATTAGTCAGATTTATTATTTAATTTATCTATAATTTTAGCCCTTTAGCTAACAAATAGCTTTTGAATATTTCCATTGGAATTGAAAGACTTTACTGATGAATGAGACTTTTTCTACTTCCATCCATCATTAAGTCTTGGAAATATTCCTCAATTTTTCTTTACTTTACCTTTTAATGAAGGACTTAAATGTAATTTCCTCTTGTTTTCTTATAACTCCTGTGGAGTAGGAACCTCAATTTTGACTGACTCAACAATGGGAAACTCCAAAATATAGTAGGATTAATCAGTGAGGAGATTTCTGATTTCAAATTCAACCTGAATAGGCCTGTTTATTTATAAATTTAGATCTGTAAAATTGAGTTATAAATCTCAAATTACCAGCCTTTTCCACTAGATTTACTATTTTAAAATTTCTATTCCAAAGTGGGAATATCAAGGGGAGAGTTTCTTTTGTAACATTATAGTATTCCTTGTACTGGTCTTAGATGGAAATAAAAAATAAAGCCAATAAAAATTTAAAACCCTCAAAATGTATATTCCATTTTGGTTCAACTGGTGGACAGAAACTGGTGCCCAAAGATTCTGTTTTGATTTACCTTTTCTTTAAATTCTAAAGGTGTCTATTTATAGCTATCACAATGATTTAAAGTATACATGAACGCATTGGGGTTTTCCCCAGTTTATCCAATTATTCTTTCTACACTGCAGCCTTGTATTCAACATTCTCTATTAGCAATGGAGCTATTGAAAGCTACACATCGAGGATTGTTGTGATTGAGACAGCTTTAGGTCCCCCTGGAAAAGCTGACTAAGTTGGACTGGATCATATGAATTCATTGGTATTATAAAGGTGAAAGAGGATGGCATATTTATCACATAATCTAGAAAGGTTTTCACTGTTATTGATTTCAACATCCACCAGTGAGCATATATTGGTCATTGTAAAAGTTTTCTCAGACCTGCTCACTATGGGACATGAAATAGTCCCTAGACCAATTCATAGTCATTCTTTCTTTCTCTCTCTCTCTCTCTCTCTCTCTCTCTCCTCTCTCTCTCTCTCTCTCACACACACACACACACACACACACACACACACACTCAACCCCTGTAGCATTTTCTTGAAATAGGTAGACTGGTCTTATTTTTCTTTACATTAAAATTCTTATCATTCCTTGTCACCAAACCCAAACTAGAAAACTTACTATTACTACTTTGGAAAAGATATGTTAATTGAATTTTTTTAAATGACACCTTTGCTTAACTCTACTGAACAGTTATAAACTATGGAAATGATCACTTTATTATGCCATGATTTTTGTTCTAATGATAATCCTTACATTTGTATATATTCAAATTTTTAAGAATGCTTTCGTTACTATGGGCCTCAGTTCTGTTAAATTTGAATAACCATATGCAGAGATATTATTTGAGTATGAATCATAAAATGCTTCAGTCTCTGAAGAACTACAATTAAGTATCACTCAGAAGGCAATGGAGAGCAAAATGGTGGGAGGGACCAGGCTACATTTAAAAGACAAGGAACTTTCAAAAAGAATTGGGTAAAGGATTCTTACAGAAAAATATCTATTAAAATTGAGATATAAAAGTATATAAACTGCAATATCATTATTAGGTCTGTATCCCAAGGAGATCAAAGAAAAGGGAGAAAGACTAACAAGCACAAAAATATTTATAGCAGCTCTTTTTGTGGTGGCAAAAAATTGGAAATTGAGGAGATATCCATCAATTGCAGAATGACTGAATAAGTTGTAGTACATGATGGTGTTGGAACACCACTGAGCAATAAGAAAGGACAAGCAGGATGATTTCAGAAAAACCTGGAAATCTTATATGAACTCACATAAAGTGAAGTAAGCAGACCCAGGAGAGCACTGTACAACGTAACAGCAAAATTCTAATGATGATCAACTGTGAAAGTCTTTGCTATTCTGATCTGTACAATGATACAAGACAAATCTATAGGACATCTGATGAAAAATGTTCTCCATCTCCAGAGAGAGAACTGAAGAACCCTGAATAAAAACTGAAGCATTCTTTGTTATTTTTAGTTTACTTTTCTTCTTTTTTTTGGAGGGGGCATACTTTCTTTAGCACTATGGCTATTATGGAAATATGTTTTTCATGACTTTACATGAATAATTGATCTTATACTACTTGCTTTCTCAAGGTATATGGGAGGGGCAGGAGATAGAGGATTTGGAATTTCAACTATTAAAAAAATAAATGTTAAAATTTTTTACCTGCCTTTGTGAAGAATTTGATAAAATACATATTTTACAAAAAAGGAAATGCAAGGCATTTTGACAAGGTCAAAAAGAAAAAAAGATGGACTGGTCATTTGGAGAGAGTGAGAGATAAGCTTCACTGTCATCATTGCAACATGAAAAGAAAGCAGGAGGCTTCTTGGTATTTTGGATGAACCCTCTAAGTCCATTTCATGAGACAATATGAGAAAAACAAAATTTGTCGCATAGGATGCAGACAAATGATCTGCATCATTAGAAAGAACACATATACTATATCGGTAAGATCACAGATTTATGTAAAGGGGTATAAATTATATGTTAACCAATCTTTGGATGTTATTCCTCCATAAGATTTTCTCTTTGCGTTTGATGTGACTTAGGGTATTATCAGAGTGGGATTTGGCAACTGAAAAGAAGGCACAACCTAGCCCTTATCTTTGTTAATGGTCTTTTTACATATAGTTTTTCTTCATGTACTTTACCATCCAGCCATATTGGAAAGCTATATCCAGGCCTTTGCACTGACTATCTACCATGCCTAGACTTCTTTCCCTCCTCATTTTTGCCTCTGAGAATCTTTGTCTTCCTTCAAGACTCAGTTCAAATGCAATCTTCTACAAGAGTTCTCCAGTTCAACTTCTCTCTACATCCCCTCAAGTGCTAGTGCCTTTCCCACTAAAATCACCTTTATCATGTAGGGATGGGTGAAGGCGATGAGAGAGAGGACCAGTAGGAACAAGGAGGCAGGAACTGGAGGCGTGAGAAATGCGAATGCAGGGAGGGAGAGGAAAAGAACAATGTCTCCCCATTGGCATATATAGTCCTTGAGACTAGAAATTATTTTCCCTCTTTCTCTGTATATCCTAGCATTTGTGAAATGTTTTATAAATTGACTGATGGTTATAACTCAAACATAGTGCTCTTAAGAGTTTACAAAGCATTTTCTTCACAATAACCCGAAGAGACAAATAAGGACAGCATTGGTATCCCCATTCTGCAGATGAGGAAACTGACGTTTAGAGAACTGAACTTGTTTTTACAGAGTGAAAGAATCCAAGTGTTAAGAGAAACATAACACAGATGTAGCAGTATTAATCACAGATCCTCTGACTGGAAATTCAAAGCTTATCTCATTGATCATCTAGACAGACATAGTACCAAGAGTTGAAACCAAGCCAACTGGTTAAGAGGATAAAAGAAATGAAGACATTAAGAGAAGGTATGCACATATCATCTGAATGTAGATTTTTTAAAGTTTATTTTAAGGTAAAATATTAAAATATTGGAATGACAGAGGTTAATATTTAAATTCAATGGAGTGGTTGCTATGAGGGTGAATCATGAGAAAGTTGCTTCAGTAAGCATTTTTTAAAGCATCCATTATGGTTTTTTTTGTATAATAGATTATAACTCTAAGCATTTATTATCCAATAGAATGGTTTGTTATGAAGTAATAGAGCATGCTTTGCTTGTTATGCTGTATCTGATCACAGATTAAAATTTGGGGTGTGATTCCTAAGGTTAATCTTTTGTGCCCAATCATAAAATGTGCTTTGATTACATTAATTTTATGGTTTCAGTGGATGTGGAATAGAGGGCACTGGAAACCTCACTTCAAGAGAAAGTGAGGTTATAATATTATCTCCATTGTTGGTTACCCAGGACCAGAGTATTCTTGTATGATACTGAGTAACTAGCACTGATGAGGACAGGCAGACTCCCAGAGCTATACTTCACTTTATTTTATTTTTCCTTTCTGTATTTTGCTTCCTTACTTTTCCCCCAGCTGTCCCAATGTTCAGAATGTGTAGATTTTATGGTGTTGGTGTTATGTACTTTTCCCAAATCAATATCTACACAACAATTTTCTTAAATCAATGGGAATATTTTTTCCCTATAGTTTGACACTACTCATTTTACGGTAATAGTATCTGTTGAAACAGCAAACTCAAGTATTATTTATAAATTAGTAGCATTCTATCATTAACTTTTCTTGGGCAACTCATATGCAATATTAATTTTTGATATCTAAAATAGACATCATGCCATCTTGTCTCCATTTAATTTCTGCTCTGATGCCCAACTATGATGTGCTGGTGACTCTAAGTTTTTCTGTAGCATAAGTTAAGTTCTACCAAGGTACAAGGCTTCATATAAGGGTCCAATGGTAGATTACATGCCTGATATCTGACATACAGACTAAGTTAGAGGCTCATAGCTAAGTTGCATGCAAAATGAAATAAATATTGTCAGGTCATAAAAATAAATGAAATCATATACTAAAAAAAGCATGCAAAGTTTACAAGCTGTGTTGATTTATGGAATATCCTACAATGCCCAGGCTGTATTTCTTATCTTGCTATCGATCCACCCTGACAGTCTTGCCATCCCTACTGCTTCTGATTTGCACCTTCTCATGTGGCCCAACACTTCTGGGCCAGAAACCTGAAAAAAAATGTCCCCAGTTCCTAAGAGTGGGGCGGGGGGGAACTCAGTCCAAGAAACTATCCAATTCTTGGCTCTGTTGATTAGCAAGTGAATGAATACAAACTGAACTAACCCATTACATCTAGCCACCTTGATCCAGCCTACAAGACCCTGCCATCTCCTTCTCATATTTCCCACCACTACCATGGGAATATCACTCTCCTTGACATATTTTGCCCAGGCCAAAAAGCAAATTAATAATACCACACTACTATTTTTCCTCTGGAAAAGTAGAAAGGACATGCCAACTGATTCAATTCTGAATCCACTCACCCTCTTTGGTAACTTTGCACAGCCCTCCCTCACTTAAATCCAATTCACTTGCAAGTCATGGCATCTTCTTCCTGATGTCATGGCTCTCTTTGAGAACAAAGAATAAACAGTACCACCATCCTTGTGATCAATTCCTTAGATACTCCTTTCCCTCATTACCACTACCATATCTATTTTACTTTCCCTAGTAAAATGTAATCTTCTTGAAGACAAGGGACTGCCTCAGTTTTGTATTTGTACTTCCAGTGTTTAGCACTGGAACTTAACACACAACAATATAACATAGCGTTTAGTAATTTTTTTTCATTTATCCAATGTCAGAACCACAAACCCTGTGTTGTACTGAAGTATTCTAACTAATAATTCTGTTACAGATAATATGTGAAAGCTAGAAAGACAGAGTTCAGATGAAAGCTAGGTGGCATAGTAGAAAGATCACTAGACCTGCAGACAGGGAGACCTGAGTTCTAATTCAGCCTAAGACACTCACTAGCTGCATAACTCTGGTCAAGTCATATAACATATTTTGGTCTGTTTCCTCCTCTGTAAAATGGGGATAATAGAATCTACTTTCAAGGGTAGTTGGGAGGAAAAATGAGAAAAACATTTGTGATGTTTTGTAAACCTTAGTACTATAGAAATACTAGCTGTGACTGTGACTGCTGCTGCTGCTACTACTATTTCTACTACTACCACTACTACTATTACTTCTACCTCCCATGGTTGTTGTGAGCACCAAAGGAGGGAATGATTGTTATGTGCTTAGCTCAAAGATTGGCACACTGTAAGCTAAGGCTATACAAACCTTAGCTGTTACTACAGTACTACTTCTATTACAGAGCAGTGGAGCAAACATATTATGGGATTACTCATTAAGAACTGAAAGGAACCTTAGAGATCATCTAATCTAACAATCTCCTCTGTCAAATGAGGAAACAGAAGTCCAGATAAACTTGGTGACTAGACCAAGATCACACAGCAAATAAGTTGAAGAGTTGGGATTGAAACATCACTTCCCTGACTTGAAATCAATAAACTTTCTACTAAACCTTGTTGCTATTACTCCAGAGATGCAGTGTGATATAGAAGAAGGAGCACTGGCCTGTGAGGTTACATGATTTTGCACAAGTTCTGGGACTTCTTTGACCCCTGTTTTCTTCATCTACAAAACAATGGCACTGGACTAAATTATCTGTAAAGTCATCTTCATTTCCAACTGTCTGGTCATGATGATATCTGTATAGAATTTTATGCTATTTCAAATGTTTTCAAACAAAACCTTTCTACCATGCTTTAGTATAGGATGTAATTGACCTGAGGTCATTAAACTTTGTACTGGTGGAATGAGATACTCCTGACCCAGAAAACTTCAAGCATGAGCATGCTGTCTGTCTGGACAAATCTACCTAAATTTAGAATTTATTAGCAGTTTCGTTACTGGGGGACACACTTTTTCCCCTTGGAACCATTCTCCAATATCATCTTTTGGATTTTATATGAGTTGAAATGTATGTTGAAGAAAAATCTACACTCAAGAAATTCTAGGTTCCTGGAACATTCAAGTGTGAATATCTTTACATACTATATTTATTTTTACTATATTCATACAAGTTAGTAATGATAGCTGTCAATATCCTCATTTTACAAGTGATGAATGAAACCAGTATTTATTAAGTACCTACTATGTACAAAACATTATGCTAGGCATCAGGAATATGCTCTTACATTTTTAAGACATTTCCTGCTATCCCGGAACTCACATAATCGTGTAATATTTCAGCTGCAAGTCAAATGGAAGTCTTATGGTCCTTAGGGTGCAGCAGGAAAGCAGATGATAATATCTCTTCTTTAATGTGACTTCCACTGATAAAATCCTATCAGTCTCTTATTTCAAACCACTTGACAATGGCAAAGACTTGGGGGTAAAAATTTCTTTTTTTCTGGATCTTCATCAGTTACAAGTCTAGTATCTGCAGAAGATATTGCATAAACCATAAGGGTTTCGTTCCATTAAAAAATAGCATCCAACACTGTAGGCATTAAGCTAAACACAGTGCAATTCCAAGAGCTCCTGAATTCAGTGTCCTGGGCTGTCTCCATCAGGGTCTGAAGGGAGAGAGCAGTGCAGGTGATTATGGTGGTGGTTTGACTTACCTGGCATACCCTCAGGATGTTTGCTATTTCAACTAGGATGACTTGTTTTCCACACATAGGGCTTCCACAAAAGATGTCAGAGAGGGTTAGGCAGGCCTGGTGGTCTAGGATGTGTTTCCACTCCTAGGGGTCTTGTGCCTACCTAGTTACTAGTAGAAGCTGGCCAAGAGTTTCTGCTTGTGATTATGAGAAAAGTGGACATCTTCTCCACAATGATTTCTCTTCTCACTGATGGCTGAAGGAAACTGTGGTATTAAAGTGCTTAAGAAATTTTTGTATTTGGACTAGTTCATGACAGAGTTGATACCAAAATGCTTTCCTTATGAAACTTAATCTAATGTAAATGTGTGAATAATAATTTTCGCAACTTTCCTTCATAACCTGCTCTAATCTTCAAGCACGCTTCAGAGCTCGATGCTATTCCTATGAATTTCTTCAATGTCTCATTGTCCAGTTTAAGTTCTCATTCCAACAGTCAGTCAAGAATTATTTATTATTATGTACCAGAAATCGTACTAAGCACTGGGATATAAAAAAGGCAAAAACACGTCCTTGCCCTCAAGGAACTCATTTTCTAATGTTGAAGACTGCACATGTGCACGCAAGACGTATACTGAGTAATCTCAGAAGAAAGGCACTGGCAATGAGAAGGACAAGAATTATCTTATGTTTCCTACTGCATCACTGTTATTGAGTTGTTTCAGTCATATCCAACTCTCTATGACCCCATGCAGTTTAGCAATTCAAATACCAAGTAGATATTTGATTATAGTCTAATCTACTTCTGTGAATCAGCCTTAATAGTTTGCTAACCAGACTTCATATTCAACAAAAAATTAATGACATTTCCATCCAGGAGTGAAGAATATTCATGTCAATCTATTTCATTTTCCAATCCTCCTTCCAGTTATAAGTTCTCCCCTTTACACCCCAAATCAGGTCTCTGTCTCTATGGTCTTAAAATGAGAGGATCCTAGGCAACTAAGTCATCAATTTTATACTTGCTATATGGTTCATGAAAATGGATAGGCTGACCCTCTCCAGATGGATCCCTATCATTTTCATGAAACATACTTACATCATATGAGAAAGTAATTTCTGCTCTAAAAGATTACCATTACCACTTATGAAGATATATGGCAATATTTTGATACAGATTATGCATTCTGTGGAAAAATCTTACAAAGATTTAGGAGAGATTCCTTTCACTGCAGGAGAAAACTATTAAATTTCATAATGAACCAGTAAAATATTGATTTTGACCTTTCACCCTTTAACTGTCCCATAATGTTTGAAGTCAGAAGACCTAATTTCTGGTCCTGGTTTCCACATTAACTAGCTGTGTGGTACTTGGGCAAGTATCTGAAATATCCTTCCTCGATGCTATCTGTAAGACCCTAGGTAAATCATTTAACCTTTATGTTCCTCAATCACCTCCCTAAAATAGTCACAACCAGGTCTCAATATGCACTGGTAGAAGACATAACTCACTGGTAATTCTCCCAGGTCCATGATATCAAAAATCTTTCTTAGGTTCATGTAAATGCTTTCTGTTGCCAATATTTGTCTTGTATTATGTGTCCAATTTTGATGGTGCTAGGATAGTAAGACTTCCTCTGCAAGGATATTTATAAGAAATTTGATAATGAGCACAGAGTAAAGATTAGTACATTAGGAGTCAGAAAATATAGACTCTTAATCCTGATTTTGCTACTTAATAGTTATCTGATCTTAGGTAAATTATCTCATCTCTCTGGGCCTCAGTTTCCTTATGTATAAAAAGAAAGTGTTGTTTGAAATGACTTCTGAGGTCCATATCAGTAATGTTGGATGATCCTGGGAGTCTATGATCTAAAGGAAAATGTGAAATTAGCGCACTCAGATGTTGCTAGTTGAACTCTGCAGTAATACTAATAGTCAGAAGATAACTTGCCAAGTACTGTGAATACTTTACCTTGATATTCTCTACAGAACAGCAAATGACTAAATAGAAAGTGCGACTATGCCTCAAATTAAACTCAAAGACACAGACATAACTAGAAGTCCTACAGTGGCTTGGCACTGGTTCCATCCTTTAACACTAAGTCAACTGCACGTTTTTGCAAAGTGATGTGTCAGACTTCAGCACAAACAGGATAGATTTGAAAAGCTAGAGTCTGATGACTTCTATTCAGTTTTGTTGCTACCCATTGTTTCCAAGGAATCTGCCTGACAGGTTTATTTGTATTTCTGATATCAGCAAGAAACAAGGAAATGAGGTGGAAAACATTAATAAAACAATAGCTTGAAGTGTCTGATTCAGTGATGAAATGTCAACCGACAGCTTCTACCTTTTAAGTCTACGTGACAGCTTTAGTGTGATGAAATACGGGAAAGCAACAAGGAAATAGAAGGGGGTAATTTGATTTAGAAATGTGATTCAAAAATAATCCAATTGTGTATATTGCTCAAATTCCATAGGTAGTTTATTAAAACTTAAAAAAAATGAATCCCCTTCTCTTGGCTTTGAGGAAGAAAAAGGGATTTAATCAAAGTTAAAAATAAAAAAAGGATAAACTGTTGAAAAATCTATCTGTTCCCTTGCTCCTGGAGGAGATAAAACTACATTAAAATTTTCAAATGCTTAACTGCATCTTAAGGAAATATATATAATATTTTGGTAGTCATATCAAGTTTTTTCTTCTTCATACTTTTGGTCATTTCCTTCTCCAATTTAATAGCATTATATTTCCACATTTCACAGTTTCTAAGACTTTCCTAAAAGTTTTCTGTATTTATATGCAAATTCTTAAGAAAACAAAATCCTCTATGATGTTTAGAGACTTCAGATTTCAAGCAAATATAGCTAAATCAGGGGTGGGGAACCTGCAACTTCGAAGCCCTTAATAAAAAGAATTTATTCTGTAAAACTTGGACTCAGTCAAAAAGTTGCACCCGAGGACCTAGAAGGCCGCATGTGGCCTCAGAGTCACAAGTTTCCCACACCTGAGCTAAATTGTCTGAGGCTACCTCATTTCTAAAGCTATACGCAGATGGAAAGCTGAAAGATCTGACGAAGAGTGACCTTTATCATACATGTGGCTATGCCTTCCATTGTGCCTGAAAATCCTTATTGTGTGTTCCTATATCCAAAAAGAACTCAGAGTAGCAATTAGAATAGGTTTACTGGGGCTTTGCCCAAAGTTATTCATATCTTAGGGGAATGTACCTACTCTCTAGGAGGAGCACATTTCCTATACACAATATTCTGGAGACAACCATCACTGTGCCCCTTGCTTGGCCATGTGCCACCATACGCAAAGCCCTGCTACTGTAGTACTTCTCTCCCAGGGTCTGACTTCTGCCCCAGTCCCTGCTGC
>CM053772.1:198719562-198732623 GCA_028658325.1 Potorous gilbertii
ACCAATCCTTTTCACTCACCCACTGAAAGATCTCACCCTTTGGTAAAATCACATAATTATTATATTGCTTTGACCTACACCAGGTGTTCTCTGAGCTCACACGTTCTGGTCATGAAGCCCTGCTATCAATCAAGCTTATTACATTGCTGCTGTTGCGTCTCATTTTCAGGGCTACAACCATTGGTATAAGCTTTGAGATCTCCTCACACTGCCTTGGGTCCCTCCCACCAAGGGTGGGGTCCCAGCACATATGTCCTTGCTTGCAACTTGAAATTAAACTTCTACTTAATTTCTGACTCTCCTCCCTCTAGCCGGTTCTGCTGAACTCCTGCCATTCACCGATTAGAGGCTGGTTCAGTCCAGTTGATAGTTAAATGGAGGAGATAGGATAGTATCTAGGTGTGTGATAGTGAGATACAGAGGCTTAACCAGCTATATTTTCACCTGGCCCAAGAATCTGATAGCAGGGCTCATCTGGTAGGTAGTCTGCCATGAAGAAAGTGAAACAAGAACATAGAAGACAAAATATTCCCCCTGGAAGATAATGTTTGTGCCTTCAACTTTTCTACTCCGTGACAAAGTCTCAGCTGCCCCATGCAACTACCACTATACTATGATAGATATACTTCAAGATTCCCAAATCACATATGGAAGAAAGCCATTCTCAAGTTTTAGTTAAAATGATGATTAAATTTCGCTAAATTATGTGGGGAAAAAAATAACAACCTTCAAACTATATATCAGCAGCCATGTTCTCCTGAAGAAAAACGATCATAACACCCAGTAGGAATGTGAAAGTAGATGCTCCCTAATCTGAAATCAAGATAGCAATTAAAATATATAAAAAGCACAAATAAATGAAACTGGTCATCTCATGATCAGGTAAAGTTCCTGTTAGTTTTCACCCTTGAGAGTTTAATCTTGCACTTTTTTTAGATTGTATCTTTTTAATAGCTTTAAAAATGTTTTAAAAGTTAATTTAGAAATTTATGAAATGGCATAAGTAAAGATGATTCATTAAGTGGGTAAAAAAAGAGAAGTTAAATTATGTATAGTGAAATTTGTCATTAGGCATGTTGGGGAAATAGATTCATAAAACCTGAGAACAGGAAGGAAACTTAGATATGTGGCATTCTTGTTAATTACAAATCCTGGTTATCTGCATAACCATATATTTATAAGTAATTTGTTCCAATGGTTAAGCTTTTCTGGGGTTTCTTTTTTTCCCTCTTTGATCCCCTCTACATAATCCTTGTTACAATATTCACATAGTACCTTAAGATGTGCAAAGCACTTCACATGGGTTAAATCATTTACCCTTCACAGTTCCTTTGGTAGGTGCTGGTATTATTCACTTTTTAGTTAGAGAAGTGAGAAGTTAAATGACTTTCCCAAGATCACAAAACTACTGTGTGTCTGAGGCAGAAGATGAATTCCTAACTCCAAGGCTACAAGGCTATCCATTGAGCTGCGTAGATACCTACAATCCAATTACTACATATACACACACACACACACACACACATACATACATACACACACACACACATATATATATATATATATATATAATTTTATTTTATTTCAGAAACAAATAATAATATGACAGATCAAGTTTTAAAAATGCAACTGAGCTCATCACAGTATTTGGACATGGAACTCAGCTGTTTGGTTCAGGTAGCCACCCCATCAAAAAGTTGAAGCCTGAAAACCAAAGACATGTGGGAAGGACTTTACCCAGGTATATTTGATAACCCATATTTCAAACGTCACATTAGTAGAAATATAATTCATTACAATGAATCATGATGGTGTTGAATGGAATGCTTCTGGTTACCACAGAGAACTAATTCCAAAACCAATGCTAAATTTGTTTGTAAGCACTTAAGGAGCCAAACAAACAAGTACAAAATATCAATAGAGCTTTAAATATTTGAGGATGGAGTGGGAACATAGTACATTAAGTCTGTATCCCATATTGCTAATGATCTACTGTATAGTTCTGCTTGAATTTCCCATCATTGCCACAAACTCAACATGTACAAAATGGTACAAAGAACATCTTCTTTCAGGATTTGCCCATTTTTACACTTTTCACTTAGTCATTCAGACTCCAAACTTCAGGATTAATCATTGATTCCTTGCTCTTGCTCCCCACCACTACCAGATGCAATTTGTCACTATTTTACCACTCCTTTTACTAAAGTCTTTGCATCCTTCTTTTCTGATTGTGAAGGAATATCCCCTCCAAAGACAATTGTGGTGAGTCTCCAGTCATACAGTGCAGATCTACATGAAGACATAACGGCAGTAGACATCAGTAGGATATAGCTTTAAAATGCAAATCTGATTTGTGAATCGCGAAGGGTGATATAGAGAGGAAGTTGAGTGGAACAACTGTGGTATAGGAAGAAAAAGTCAAGAAAGGGAGATGGAGTCCACAAGCATAGTCAAGTGTGATATGGGATGAATAAAGGATCCAGGAGCTGAAGTTATGAAAACCGATAGAGAAGTGTTTATAAAATGAAGGGGAGGGGACATAGGGGAGAAACATGCAGGATTTCAGTCAGAAGTAACTGAATATAGCCCTAAAGGAGGATCTTGGTGTGATGGACACTCAGAATATGTTAGAATCTTTCCTCAGCTGTTACCTAGAGTATGATCCTGGAAATGTTGCTTCTTTGGGGCTCAGTTTCCTCATCTGCAAATTGAAGGACAAACAAGTAATGAAAGAACCCACCTAACCAGGTTGTTTTATCAAATAAGATAATGTATATAAAGCACTTGGTACTCTTTAAAGGGAATATAAAAACAATGGTTATCATTCTAGATAGGGAAGAGGACCAATGGAAGTCAATTAAGATAGCTCTGGGAATGCAGTATTTGTATTTACTTTCCTGGTGCAAAAACAATGCCTCGTAAATAGCAACTGCTTTGCTAGGTGGCAGATAAGGTAGAGGAAAAGAGGCTGGAGGGACCTTAAGACAGAAATCAAGAACCTCGCCTATGGGACTGGGTTATCAGGAGCTGACCACTCAGAAGAAAAATCTGTTCGACTAAGAGTAAGCCCTTTGAGCAAGTCAGGTAACCTTTCTGGGTCTCAGTTTTGTCTTATATAAAATGAAAGTACATGGGGCTAAATAATCACCAATTTTCCTTGAAGAAGCTGTAGATCTTGAATTCTATTTATTTGTGTTACTTAAAGGTCAAGGTTATCATTATCTCCAATTCACCCTTTTTAGCTCTAAAAATCTATAGGGGGATGACTTCCATAGTACAGTCAAACATACACCTGAAGGAAAAAAAATAGGATAAAATCTCCAGAGCAAAGGAAATCTATAACTGTGCTTGTGTGTGTGCATGTGCGTGTATGTGCATATGTGTGCTCGTGTATGTGTGTGTACATGAATGAAAGAGTCACTAAAAGGGGGAAATAAAGAAGTGGGAAGGGAAAGTAATTGACAGAGCTATGACATTGAGAAAGTAGGACGAATTAGGGCAAGGTCAAGAGGTGAAACTGTAGGAGTCACCACCATATAGCCTCAGGCTTATTAAAAATAGTCAAGGTTAAATGCTGAGAGTGAAGCAGTATGAGTTTTAGGTTTGCAGAGAAGGAGACTGGTTTCAGCCAATCAAGAATCATTTTTCAGTGCTTATTATATGTCAGAAATCCTACTAAAGATGGAAGATTAGAAGAAAGACAAAAACAGTCCCTGTCCTCTATGAATTCACATTTTACTAGAGGACAGAGCATGTAAATAACTACGTATATGCAAGATACATACAGAATAGATAAAAGGTTTATCAGGGAAAGGTGCTAGTAGCTAGGGAGACCAGAAAAGATTTCCTGCAGAAGGTAGAATTTGAGCTGGGTCTTTAACAAAGCCAGAGAGTTTGAGAGCCAGAGGAAAGAGGAGAGGAAATACCAAGCATAGGAGATATCAGTGGGAATGCTTGGAGGAGGAGTGAAGTCTGGCAAAGAGACCAGTGGAGGCAGATCCTAGAATGCACAGAAAGAAATAAAGAATAAGAAATTTGTAAATGTAGAAAGGGCCCATGTTATGAAAAGCATTATTAAAAGCATTAAAGTGAAAGGACTTGACTTTATATGTGATCTTGGAGTTAATAGAGAGATGCTGTAGTTTGAATTACAGGTGGAGGAAGTGATACAGTCCGATTTATGCTTTAGAGAAATGATTTTGGCAGCTGAGCAGATAACGTATTAGAGTGTGGAGAGAGCTAAAGCAGGGCGAACAATGAGACTGCTCCTGGAATAGTGCAGACAACAGGTGCTGAGGGATGGAACTAGGGAATTTGAATCTCTGAGTAGAGATATGTATTTATAAAAGATTATATTAAGATAGAAATAACAAGATTTGGCAATAAACTGGACGTACAGACTGAGTAAGAATAGTAGGTAGGGAAAGACACTGAGGTTACAAGGCTGGATGAAGAGAGGATGGTGCCACCCCTGAGAATCATAAGGACATTTAGAAGGGGGAGGATTGAGGAAAAAGCTAATGAGCTCCATTTTTGACATGTTGAGTTTGAGATACTTTCAGGATATCCAGTTAGATATGTCTAAAAGGCAGATGATGGTGTGACTGGGACTCAGAAGAAAGATTTCAACTGGATTTGTAGATCTGGGAATCATATGCACAGAGATGATAGTTGAACTTATGAAAGCTGTATGAACACTGAATGAGAGAGGAAAGAGAGAAAAGAGAAGAGGGCCAAGGATAGAGTATACACTGTTTGTGGTAATAACATGAAAAAAGAACTAACAAAGGAAAGAGAGGAATAGTCATATAGACAGAAATAAAATCTAAAAGAACAGGGGTACAAAAAAAACAACAGGAAATGGTATCAGGAGGAGAAAGTGATTCATTTTAAATTCCCTTTTAGTCACAAGCAATAATGTAACATGGAGTCAATAGGAAATGAGTAGAAAAATTAACTTGCAGCAGTAAGGGTCCATTTGAAGTGAGATAGCTTAAATTTACAAAGAATCTGTCATAGAAACAGACAAATCACTCAAACACCCCCCTACTATAAATCCTATGTATATACTGAATTGTGTCAGAAAATCTCCAGGTAGCATATCATTGAATCTTATGTGTATATCTAAGAAAATAAGTGAAATGAGTTTTGCAAAACCATAAAACATCATAGTACTCTTGCCTAACTTTTGGCACAAGGAGTTATCTGTCAATATGCTGCTTCCATAACACCTTTAGAAGCATTGGTCACTCATGACACTGCTTCTGGTAGACTCTGAGAACAAATGAGATCCTATGAAAGACATTGGAATTCTTTCCTCCATGGCTTCGGTAAATTTCCCCTGGATAGACAGACATTTGGCCCCTTGCATTTATGAAGCTGAAGCAATTGACAAAGAGATTTCTATCACCAAGTACTTAAAGAAGATATTCAAATAGGCCAATTTATCCCATTTGGCATTTATGAAGTTCCTAGGTTTGTGATTCTTTGACTGAATCTTCCTGGCAAACTTACCTCCCATGGCACCCCTGGGCCATGTTAATGCCGATGATAACCAAATAAAAAGTGCTTGACCAAGTCAAAATTCATAAACATCAAAATATATATAAAAATAAATTTTCTTCAGGAACAAAGAAACAATGAAGATTATAAAGTCTCTAGACATTATTAAATTAAAAACCCCTGAGAACTCTTCAAAGGGAAGAAACTCCAGGTCCAAAACAGGAGACGTGGAATAAGTCAGAATCCAATCACAGTTTGCAAAGATTATAATTGCATTTATTGCCTAAAGGGAGTTTTCAAGCTAGAACAGTGAGAAAGGGTCCACAGTTGTTCAAATAGGAACTGGAAAGAATGAGCTATTTCTACTTTTTAAACAAAGGAAGAAAGAGAATTGGGCAGGTCCTAGAAAGGAATGAGAGAGAAGCCCCATTCCCATTCCCAGGCGGGACAGGGCAGAGGGAAGAGTGGGAGAAATCCAGGAAACAAGAGAAGTGAGGGATTCCAGGTATTAGAGGTGTGGCCATTTGATACAAAAATCAGGTTTTCCTGGTATTAAACAGACTTGGCACTTCAAGGCTTGAACACAAACAAGATAAGGGGATGTCTCCAAAAAGCTTAAAACAGGATGTGTCTGAGAGTTCCATGGCCAACAATTAAGGGAGTCGTTGAAGATAAGAATGTCTCTTGAAGGTCCATAAACCACGAAATATCTCAGGGTCTAATTCAAAGCTGGTATGGGCTTAATTGGCTTCAGAGTTCCTGATTTTCTGCAAATCCAGCTGGATTTTACTCTTTGTCACTATAAAGGAGAGTTGGAATGTCAAGTCACTCTCATCTCAGCTAATATAGTCCTCATACAGCTCTTCTCAGAATATCCAGGGATGGGGGAAATCTTGAGCAAATCAAGATAGATGGTATGTCCAGTTTCATAACATTTACCTATTTTTTTAAAAAAATTCTCAATTTGGGGGGGGGGTTACATAATAAATAATGTAGTTATAGACTTACCTGTTTTACCCTCTCCAAAAATATGAAAAATAAAGCTCCTTTCCCTACATAATAAGTAAAGAGTATTAGGTATTTTTATATAAAGATAAATAAACCTCACCTTGAGGTTGTGATAGTAGGTATTCACATTATCAACTCTTTACTTTCAACTGAGAAGAAAAAAATACTTCTATTCTAGAAAAGAGTATCTCTTGATAACTGAAGGTCTTTTTTCATGGGAAAACCTTCCTCATAAACTTTCACTCTGTCAGTGCTAAAACCATTATATTGATGGTGTGCATGTGAATGTAATCTCTGCAAAAAAGCCTTCAGCTGCTCTGTCAACCAGTCCTGAATTTTTCAGATTTTAGGAACCAAAGAGAAAGAAGTATAAAAAGAAGAACCTCATAGGGACCAGTGTAAAAGGACAGCTGTCAGAGGTTTCCCACAGGTTGCGTGCTCTGGCTGGACTTAGAAAGGACCAGATGTAGTACTTTGTGACCGAATCCCTTTCAGGCTTTCATGCACAACTCTGATGTAGCTAGAGTTGCTGCAGAGAAGGAAGCTGGTCTCCTGGGCAGCCAGGGCCATTTTCCTCGGGCCAACCTATTGAAGTATTGTGCAAGTGGATTTGCCTGATGCCTGGCCAGGAGTTAAGTACAGTCACTGAGGGAACATTGAGAAAATGTGAGACAGATTAGGTCAGCTGATCTCTCCTCCCTGCTTGTGCCTTGGACTTTGAGGATGCTTGGCAGCAAAAGAGACTTTTGAATACATCCTCTCCTATTTTCCAGGTCCCTGAAAGACCAAAGGAGCAGGATACAGAAAAGAGGTTAAAAGAAGTCAGACAGAAAACTTTGCCATGTATAACTGGGATCAACTTCTTCAGAGCTCATTACTTTAGCTTTGTTTTTTATCATAGAAAAGAATTTAGCTTCCATGCTGAGTAATTTAATTGAAGGTGGGGGGTGGGGTTTGTTGAGGAGGGAGCAAGACTGAGGATCTCAGTACATGGAGGCACATAATCTAAACAGCAATGAATTATGTAGGGGAATTGATTTATATCCTCAAGATTCAAAATGTACAGCATTTATGAAAAGGCTGCTGATTGCACATGCTCAGTTGGCAGTAAGAGCTCACAACTTTGAGATAGCTAGGTGCTTTTTCTATGCTCTTTGTATTGGGTTAATTTAAAGTTTCTAGTGTCACCAATCCGGGCACCTACTAGCTATGGCCCTGGACATGTCATTGAACCTATCTGTTTCCTCATCTGTAAAGTGGAAAAAATAATGGCACCTACCCCCCACAGAGCTGTACAAATTAAATAAGACAATATTTGTAAAGCACTTGATACAGTGTCTGGTACCAAATAGGCATTTAATAAACACTTGTTTCCTTGCTTCTATTCATGTATGTATATTGTCACCCATTGCTACTGATCCAAATCATATAGCCAACTCATTTTGTCATGTAATCAACACAGTATCTTTGGATATTCAATACAGCAAATTGTCCACCCCCATAAAAGTTGCATATATATATATATATATATATATATATATATATATATACACATACACACACACACGTGTGTGTGTGTGTGTGTGTGTGTGTGTGTGTGTGTGTGTATGTATAGCTGGTTGCTGTCCTTGGTCTTCAAAGAGGACCAAAATGACATCACCATGATAAAATGAAATTTCAATGTGTCCGACTATGGCTAATCAAACCAACACAAGTTCAGAATGCTCTACCACAGATTGGACACAGTCCATGTGAATGTTTGGGGCAGATATCCCAAATCTGTGCATCCTGTGTTTACTTTATGCTGTCTCAATTCTGCTTTACTCAAAGAGCACAACACCTTTTCTGATTTGGTCATGCCATACTGAGCGGTTTTGTGCCAGTGTATCTCTTGAGAGAAATCTTAAGAGTGTCCTTGCATTGCTTCTTTTGGCCACCATGTGACCACCTGCTCCATGTAATCATAGTCTTTTTGGCAAGCGTACCCTAACCCTAACCCTAGCCCTAACCCAATCACTACCATCTTCAAAGCTGCCTAAAAACTCAGGAAGGCTGTGACTTGACTGCAGCCATTATTACTCTTAAGTGGCTATTATGTACCAGTTCAAATAATAATAAGTTTCATAGCTGGAATACCTGAGCTAGAATTTGAACTCACAGTCTTCCTGACTCAAGTAGGTTCAGCCTAATATCCACTACACCTTACTTCTCCTTAGCAATAAAGAAAGAGCCTAATTCAAGCACTATTTAGAGGACATTTGCAGTTCCTCAGACTATACTTTTGAGAATTTCTTTCCGACACAATATTACTTACTGTTTTCCCAGTTTTAGTTTTTATCAGTGCTTATTACAATGAAAAGATTCTTCAGCTTAAAAATGCTTTAAGAGGAAAATCATAGAGTCCAGGTGGGGTCATAGAGAAGGATGTTTGTGATAGTACTGGTAACTAAACTATTTTCTTATTAATCACAGGCTTAGTTAACCGCCTTTCTGTGGAGTCTAGCATGATAAGAATTAGGTGAGTATCAGACACAAATCTCAGATCGGATGAATGGTTAATATGAATATGACATATTACAATATAATATGATATGATACGATATAAATATATTTTATAAATTCAGATATTTGAAGGTAAGGAGAAGCAAATATAAAATTTACTGTCTGTTCATTTTTTAATATACTCAGATTTTTTTTAAAAAAAATGCAAATTCTTGCCATAATGTCTTGATAAATATATGCAATTCGTGTTTTTTTCAGGTGGTGAGACAGATCTTAAGTTTTTTAATCTATCCTAGATATTTCCCTCTACTGAGAAAATGGATGCAGTTTTAGAAATATACCATTATTAAGTTGTTCCATTTTAAAGAGTGATTTGTGCTTATCTACACTCAGTGAATACCAGCGATATAATATGAGGAAACCTAGAATTGAAGTCAAAAAGTCAGCTGTGTGACAATAAGATTGTCATTTGACTTCTTCAGGCTTCAGTTTCCTTATCTGTTAATGGGGATAACAATATGTATTGTAAAATCTGACAATACCCAAAACTCTTTTTCCAGATTTCCTCCGAAATTCAGCCTAATGATGGATCTGAAAGACAATCACATAAGTTAAATGTACTTCCAACTTTTGCTTTATCATTTCCGTAATCAGTATTTTAGCACTGCATTTTCTTAAGTCTTATTAAAAAAAGTCCTTACTCAGGAATGGTTTTTACTAAACTGCTCAAATTAAGCATTATAACACAGTATCACAGAGATACACATTAGGCTTGATCTTAAGAGAACTAGTACAATCAACATTTACAGCTTATTCTAAATGTTCTTGAACAATTTTCTCCTACGCTAACAAAAGAAACACCTGCATATTTCCCAAAATCAAATCACTGGGGAGGAGGATTAGAGCAAAAATATTATTTATTCATAATTCAGTCATTCTATTCCTCCTATGCTTAAAGAACCTAAGCATGTCCACATACATTTATTTGTTCATAAAACATTTATAGAGAAACCATTCTGTATGAGGCACTCTGCTTGGCACTGTGGGAGATACAAAAAATAAAGCACAGAACAGGAATATAATTCAGGGGCTATCTACAGGGGGACATAAAACATATACCCAAGGAAAATATAAGGTAGGCTGTGATCATTCTTCTTAGGAGAGGTAAAATAAATAATATAGGATTTCAGAAGCGGGAAACCTCATTCATGTATTGGGAAATTAGGGAAGGAAGTAGTATGTTCATTGTTGTGAAGCTGTACTCTCCAAACTGAAAGTAATAGACCCCAATCATTGGAGCTGAGAACCCTGGTCTGGGAATGGAAAACACAGAAGCACATCCTGACTCGGAACCTAACTCATTTTATAAGCATGGGGATTTGGTCTAAACCCTTCAGGGCTCATTTCTTTAACTGCAAAGTGGGAAGGTAACATTAGAAGGTTGCTTTCCTTTCAGTGTTACCCTCATCACATCACATCTTATAGCATAATTTGTTGTATCAAAGTACCAAACCTTCACTGTCAGATAGGAAATGCCACTAGGTTGGGGACCATGTTGGTTTTCACCTCTGTATCCTCAGTCTGTGACACATTGTCTTGAATAATTTTATCGGTCCAGACTGGAGTCTAATTCATATAGATAATTCTGGCACAAGGATTATCTTCACTAATGCAGATCAGCAATTCCTCTGGAATTTAATAGTTGTAGAAATCAGCCTGAGGGGTATAATGACTTAGCTTGCACACGGTTGGTATAGAACAGAAACAGGCAATTTCCTCCCCCCCTTTTTTTTCCCTTTAAGGCACATGTTTTAACTATGTGACTCATCAGAATTCTACAATAACCTGTCAATGGATGCTGGAAAAATAAAAGTCCTTAGACATCACGCAATGGCCTCCATGAGCCAACTCACCTTCCTTTTCTAGCCACGTAACTTATTATTCCCCTTCATCATGCTTATGCTTCAGCCATACTAGATTATTTGGCATTATTCAATCACATGTACCCCTTTCTGCTTCCACATCTTGATGCATTCTCTCTCTCTTTCATGTCTGGAATGATCTTCCTCCATATCTGTATTTGCTGACACCTTTCAAAGCTCAGCTAAGATATCAACTCATCCATGAAGCCTTTCCCTACTTCTTTACCAACCATTGCTATAAATGCTCCTTCCCTTCTTGATTTTTGCATACAATTCTATATTTTCCATGTCCATTATATTAGCTCCTCCAGTGCAGGGATTGTGAATCCCAGAGCTAAGCTTTCCTGAGCTCCAGTTGGTCATCAATGCCTATTGGATATTTTGAACTAGTTGTCCTAAAAATATGTACAATTCAAGGGTCCAAAACAGAATTCCCTATTTCCTCATCCCCACCCCCAACCCACTCCTGCCCATTCCAAATTTCCCTACTATTATCTAATTGAGAGAAATTATTAATAACCAATGATTTGGGGGCAATCCAGAGTTTCCCTTTTTTCTAGAGTCCTCATTTCCAAGTTCATTCCCTAGACATTGAATTAACTCTCTTCAATTTTGATCTGATCCCACCAGACCTTAAAAAGAATTTAATCTCTTTGTGTTCTATTCAAGTTTGGGCAGGGATAAATTCTTTGATTAGATTGCCCAAGATTGAGAGTAATTTTGAAGTAAATAACACAGTCAAAATGCATCAGAATTGGGTCAGCCCCTCATGGTCAATTCATTCTCAGTTGCTAACCGATCAGAGCTGATTGCCACCCTCAGAAACTCCTCTCTTCCAAGGTCATATGAGCTATGAGCCAACCTCCGTGATAGTCTTTGGCATTCAAGAGTGTCACCGACTTTTTTTATTAATAACATCCTAGCCTTATGATTAAAATGACTAATTTACCTAGAAACTATGTCACCTGAACTTGTAAAACATCACACAGGGCACCATCACCCATCTAGTAACCCAGTTCTCAACCTTTACATTATCCTCAATTTCTCCCTCTCATTCCATTTATGCATTTTATTCTCAAATATACTTGTATATGTCTTTTTTTTCTTTCTTTCAGTCCCTAGATGGACTCTTGCCACCAAACCAATAAGGAGATACAGAGTCCTGAACAGAAATATCTTGGGAGGGGGAACAAAAGAGGTCATCAACATACTGAAGAAGGATAGAGTCCTTAAAATCTAACGAGGAAGAGTCTTGCTTTAATATCTATGAGAAATAGATATTGCCGGGTAGGTAGGTGGTGCAGCAGATAGAGCACCATGGCAGGAGTCAGGAGGACCTGGGTTCAAATTTAACCTCAGACACTTGACACTCACTAGTTGTGTGACTTTTGGCAAGTCATTTAATTCCAATTGCCTCATCCTGGGTCATCTCCAGTCATCCTGATGAATATCTGGTCACTGGATTCAGATGACTCTGGAGGAGAAGTGAGGTTGGTGACCTGTACAGCCCCTCCTCACTCAAAACAAAGTCAAGTGCAAGTCATGTCATTATTTCTATGATGTCATGGTCTTCTTTGGCAATGAAAGTCGAACACACATATAAGAAATAGGATGGGAACCTATGGAAGACAGTCCCTCTCCCAGGTAAAAACAAAACTGAACTGGCTTCAGGGGCAACTGGGATTGAAAAGAAGGCACTACAGAGGTCAACCACTGGGATGAGAGTAGCCCAGGATGGTACAAGATTAAGCAGAGCATGGAGGTTTGGGACAACAGGTGTTCTGGTTATTTAAATAGCATTAACTGCTCAGAATCATTCACAAGTTGCTAGCCCTATCCAGAGTGGAAACATGGGTTTGTTCCCAGGGGAAGTACAGGGAGTAATAAGACCCTTACACCGAAAGTCCTTGATAAGGGCCTGGACTCCCTCAATGGCCTCAGTGCTGAGTGTGTATTCATGTATGGATGATATGGATATAGATGGGTTGAACTGTACAACAATAGATGGGTCACTGATAACTGACCTGATGTTGATAGCATCAGAAGCTCATAAGCTAGGGGAAATTTGGTTATGAACTGGATTGCCAGAAGGGGTTAAGGAAAAGAAACCTAAAGGAATGGGGACAC
>CM053772.1:198733123-198763004 GCA_028658325.1 Potorous gilbertii
GACTTCTGAATCATCAAAGATTAAACCAAAACTCACACTTACTTGGAACTTTTGAAGATTAGAAAGCACCCTGCTTCATAGTAGACCTGTGTCGTAGGAACTGTATGTCTTATTTTCTCCCTGTGCAATAGTGTTATATACTAGGAAATTATATACATTATTTATACATGAAAAAAACCAAGTATTATTGAGGTTAAGCAATTTATTCATGGTTATCCAATTAATAAGTATCAGAAGCCAGATTTAAACCCAGGTATAAGATTCTATCTACTATTACCATTCTGCCTCTTTCTAATATTGTTAACTTTTATTAATCTTTGTTACCAAAATTCTTCTAGCTGGACTGTGGTTATAAATGAGAATGAAAATTCAATGATAGCACATTATTTGATGGTCATCATCATCATAAGAAAATTTAAGCATAGTATAAATTTTTAATCATAATTTTAAAATATTATATATTTCTTATTAGTCATAAAAATGATATGATTCTTTCTTTTAAAAACTAAACAAAGTCTTTTAAATATAATAGCTCCTACACCTACCACTCATGAAAATAAAAAGTTTGAGGGTAGTGGGAGGAGATGAATTAAGGACTTGTGTTTAGACATAGCAAAATCTGCAAGGTCTCTTTTCTAAATAGTACATGACATCAATACATGTAATAAAATTAGTCACCCACGAGATTACAATTACTACAATAGTAAATTATTAATGTACTTATCACATCAGTGTTATGAAGGAAAAAAACTGAAGTTAATGAGAGGAGAGAAGAATACTAATCTGAAAGTCAAAGCTCATGTTAGAGTGTTCTTTAAAGATTTTGGTTGAGTGATTTTCTGCAACTGAACGCACAAGTGAGATAAAACAGTTTAAAATCACGCATCAGGGCCAATTAATAATAGCTGGTGAGTGACTGAATAAGTTTTTATTGTCTTCTTCAGTAACCATATGCTCTATTATCTCATTCATTACAAACTACATCTCAATATATTGACAAGAATAACTTCTGACACCCTGTGAAATAATTTAATAGAAAAACTATCATAATTTGTAAGACCAAGATTAATGGATGATTTAAGAAAGTAGGACTTATTTTAAATAAAATTTACAGTTCCCTAAATGAAATCAATATATATCAACTTTCAAAGGAGTTAAATTCCAACACTATAAATTTCAGCATTTAATTGAAAGTATCATCTATTTGGAGGTTTATAAAAGAGGCTCAATATTATCTTCTGAAATAAATCCATCTAAGATGTAGAGAAAATTCATTAATAGAATTAAACAATGGCATTGAAAAATGTTTTTCTAGTAAAATATTTAGAAATACATATAACTAAATTATAACATCCTCCATTATTCATATATAGTTTTAGTGCTCTCCTGAACACCCATGAATGTCAACTAGTTTTCTTTCTATACCCCATATAATTGAAAAGATTTCCAAATCAAATGGAATTACTAACTTTCACAGCAATAAACCATATGGTACTCAGTTTTTACCATATTTCCTCTTAGGAGAGAGTGAAAAGTGATTACTTTGCCTTTTCTATCTGATTAGGTTACTATTTCCATCATATCAACAAACTAATAAAAAGAGAGGAACAAACTTAGGCAGATTGGGAACATAAGAATGAAAGCTACAGCTGAAATTTAGGAATTGGAATTTTGGGGAAAAAATAGATTTGTAGCAACATGAAGAGTCAGTAAAAAAGCTCCAAATCATTTTGGCTCATAAATAAATCTTAAGTGATTTAAAATCAGAGGAAATAGAATAACAGGAATACATCCTTTTAAGAGAAGTTTGTCTAGCCATTGAGATGAGTTATGAGTGGACTTTTGCTCTAATACAGGACTTTGTTCTAGGAGAAATTGTCAAACATCTAGTTCCTCATTGACCAAGTGTTCCTCCAGCATTTATATATTCAACTCGAAGCATGTTCACGCAGAGAATTATTGCCAAAATATTTTTATACCTAACTAGATTATAATCTCCCTAACAGTAAGGAATATGTCTTATAATTGCATATCCATGTATCAAAAAATCCTTTGTATCTTAAATAATTAAGTATTCTTTGTCTCCTTTCTCTTTTCCTCTTGTTTCATTATTATGACACTTTTGATAGCAATACTTTTTTCTGTCTTGGTGTCTCTGGCTGAAGAAGTGATTAAAACCTTTTATTAAAATCTCACACCTACTGAAACTACTCAAGACTCTACCTTTGTCTTGTTACTTTTTTTTATTTTCTCTGAGATCTCATCCAATCTGAAGACTTAAAATGGCAGCTTAACCATAAATCTATATCATCAATTTCCAAATGAACATTTCCTTTGAAGTTTCTGTTTTTACTACAAACTATACATGCCCCAAACCATTTTCTTCAAAACTGACTCCTATGCCCCAATTATTGTAGTTAATGCCATAAGAAATTTCCCAGCTATTTGTGCATAAAGCCCTCAGATTGACCTTAGATTATTTCCACTCCTACACCCGCTGCATGATGTCATTCACTAATTATGCTAGCATTCTGTGCTTTCCATTGACCAGCGATACCCCTTTACTTGAATTCATTCTTCTAATGACAGGACTATCACAATAATCTTTTCAGTCTTCCTACCCTAGCCTCTTCCTAATATAAGTTCAAAACTTACTACTAAGATCACTCTTCCTGTGAGACATTTTTGAATTGTATCTTTCCAATTCAATTGCATTCAATGACTTCTTCTTGTTTAAACAACTTGGTTTGACTTGCAAGGCCCTCCACATATCATCACAATGTACACTTGTTTTCTTTCCAAAATTATTTCACAAGATCAAACCTCAGTTCCAGTTAAGTAATTTAGTGATGGTGCTGTCGCTAACGTATACCATGTACACAATGATAATGAGAGTAGTACTGTTAGTCATAACTACAATTTATATAAAGTTTAAATGTTTACAAAGTATAGTAAAGTTACATTGGTTCATAGATAACAATTTATGTATCTATTTCTTTAACATTAATTTGCCAGCGTTATTAAATTAATCAGTTATGCTATATAAGAAAGTCTGGACACACTAACCCTTCTGTTACTTTAGAACTATATGTTCTGTAGTTAATCATAGAAAGAGTTCATTTTTATAGGAAGCTTAAAAAGTGATTTACTTCATAACAAGCATGTAAGGAAATTACTATTTTGGAAATTTAGAACTGCATAAATAATACTATTTTGTTATAACGAGTGTCACCCTGATACTATCTTAACAAGGTTTATAGGTAATAGGGACAAAACTCTTCATGTGTGTGCCTGTGTGTATCCTTTCATTATTTATCTTTTGGGAGATGACTAGTTTTGTTTTGAAGAGCAAATTAAATGAACATTAGGGGAAGCAATCTTGGATTTTCAGGAAAAAAATTATCATTTCAAAAAATGTTTAATTTTTAATTGATACCATCCATATGACTTAATCTTTCAAATTTACTTCTAAATATATAAAGACCTACTATTCTTTTTGATCTGCATCCTATACATTTCTAAACGAATCACTTCACTAAATCATAGAGAAATATGGATAGAAATAAAATTTTAAAAAATGCAATCATTTTATCCTTACAATTCTTATCAGAATTAATTGCTATTATTATTTCTATTTGAAAGATAAGGAAAATGAGGCAGACAGATTGTAGCTTGACAAGGGTCAAATAACTCATTAATATCTGAGGTGGGTTTGAATGAAGGTATTCCTAATTCCAGGTCAATGCTGTATCAACTGCACCAACTAAGACGTCTACCTCATGCCTTTTTCTCTTATTCTCCAGCCTTCCCTCTACCATATTCTTCCTTTAACAGTCCTCCCCACTCCTTTCCCAGACAGAAATGTTTCTAGTTACATAGGTACATGTGACCCATTCATCAAATCTAACTTTCTTTATGAAACCTTCACTGACATTCACAGGTCCCAATGATTTCTTCTTCCATTTATTTAGAGTATGTAGCATATAATAGAATCAATACATGGATGTTTGTACGATCACCTGACCTAATCTCAAAATAAAGGCCAGTTTATTCACAGTTCTGTCAGTTACAACAAAAGCACTTATTATCTGCAAGTCATTAAGGTAGGTTTCTACTTTTCTTCCATGTAGGTAAATCAGAAAATCTTACTATTTAAGTCTGACTTGAATATATAGAAAAGCATAAAACATAGTCCCTACCCTCATAAAGTTTTCAATATATATTAGGTAAATAAGAAGTAAATATATAAAATGCAAATTATTGATTTAAATATTGGTTCCAAGCTACATATACATGATTTTAATAGCTTCTGTATTACTATCTGTTTTTAAATATTTGCATGTATATCTCTATCTATAGACGTATCTGTTAATGCATGATAAATATAAGCAAAAAGCATTTATTTCCCTCAGAGGACTAATTCTTGGCTGAGAAAACTGTTTTCCCTTTTTCATCTTCAATGGGTTAGACATATAGAAATTAGCATGATGTAATACATGGAGACATAAAGTATTCCAAGTAAGCACATAAAAACAAGCTTCTACCTAAGCTAACCATTTGAGGGACTAAAGAAGGGTCAAATTCTTCCAAAATATTCAAAGTCATTGAAGGTTAAGCTATTTTGCTGAATCATCTATAGGTTTATCTTTGTTATAAAAAATGCACATGATGGTTTAATTAACAAAATTTTGCTGACTTGCCCTGTTAGACTAAACCATTAATCACTGCTAGGCAATTTTTTACTTTAGCAGCTCTTCATTTCATTCTCTGGTTATATATTTCCTCTTGGAAAATCACTGTAGCAAGCCTGCATCTCCAGCAGTTAAAAAATAAACAATAAAAGTTTGTGAGTATACTGGGGCCATCTAGAACATACATAAAATATGGACATGAGCCACATGTTAAATAGAGATTTACCACAGCATCTTGTCAGTTTAAGGCAAAAGAAGTAATTTGGAAGATTATTTAGCTGAGCGTGCCTAAATTAGAATATATTATTTGCAATAACTAAGCTCACAAAAAATATAAATTAGTTTTCCAGGCCCTGCTTATAGAGTCTGGAATACTTTATAGCCAGATCGCTACCTTGTCATTGTTCAGAAACAATGGTGCAAAACTCTAGATCTTAGAACCAAGATTTGGAATTTTAAGACTAAATAAATTTTTAAAAATTGAAATATAGACCATTTCTAATGTAAAGCATTTATTTTGATAAGACACCAAAACACAGCTCTAGCCCTCCTCTTATTTTGGCATTTTATAATTTAGAAAGAAGATCTTAGCCCTCTTCCATGTAAGGATGCCATTTTACAATGCCATCAGGAATCATTAAATCTAGAGATTAATTTAATACCATCTGAAGACTACCTTCACCAAGGGTATACATTTTAGCTTTTCTTTGCCAAGGGTAGCATTTCCTCTAGATTCAGAATACATAATATCCCTAGTAAAAGATTAATGTTTTATGTGATTTAATGAGATTTCAAATCAGAACATTTTTAATAGAAAAGAATCACTGTATGCAAGGTCAACTAGAATGAAAACCTGTTTTTGCAGCTCTCTGAATTACTTTACTCTCTATATTCATTTTATGTTTCTTGTAACTCCTTACCATATTTTCTGTGGTTTGTCAATTTAACTTCTAATTTGAATTATAAGCAATTTGAATTGCTTTTTCCTGAGACCACAGATCTAACAGTCTTTTTCACAGTTATTTACATGATTAAAATCCACATACGATATACTATGAGGAATCATTGAGTTCATCAGTATTTTTCAAAAATACCTTTGCTAGTCCTTAAGAATCATTGTGTCAAGATTAACAAAACTTTAATTGATGCAACGTTTTATACATCTGGTCTCTGTGTAGTTATATACTTATTCCTATTATTTGTATAATGATAGATATACTTTTGTTTCACAGAAATTTTGAAATATTTAACAACCAGGTCTCTAGAAAAGCACACTTGACATCTTTAAGATTAATCTGCAACATTAACATTTTCTCCATTACTTTCTTAAGTCTAGGCAAGTAACAAGTCAGTAAATTAAACCCTTTGTAATTTACCAATTTCTGAGAAAATTTAACAACTAGCTCTCCCACCAGCTGGTGTTAACTCATCCCTGATAAATGTTATCTTCTCTCTGAGAAATGTAAATAATTTTGCCTACTTTATCATGCATATAAATGCATTTACATAACTATATTAATAAGCTTTGTTATAGTCTTTGTGTATTAGGAGTTTATTCCCCCTTTCCTATAGAGGCTGAGATAATATTTCACATGTAAAATAAGGAGGAGAATAGAAGAAAACATAAATGCTTCTTTGGGGTCTTTGGCATCAGTTCACTCAACTGAGAAATCTTTCTCCTTGTGGTTTGTGCCATATGGTTGATATGTATCCTTTAATCATTAATTGCTCCTTTTTTCATGCTTTTACCCCTAAAGACAAGTTAAGTTTCCCCCATTTTCAACAACTGACTGATTAATCACCCAGTTGAAACTTGGCCTCACAGGCCCCTAGACTCTCCATTTCCTCCAGGTTAGCTAATTTTGAATAAATCAGAACATATTCTCTTCTATCATCCCCATCCCTATCCCTATCAAACAATTGCCATGCTTAAAGTTAAACAAAGATTGAACAGAGACTGTAACAGGTAAAGCCTTTCTCAATAGCAGTCATGATCCAGAAAACCCCAAAGTGGAGGGAACTTCATGAGAATCCGTCAGAGAAGGAACTTTTTCTATGTAACAAGGGAAAACTGAGATGCCACCTTTTGACTTTCCATAACACCTCACTCTGAGGAACTCCCATATTATTGAGTCAACCTGAACACAGAACTAGAAGTCCATATACTCCCTCTTCTATGTCTACTTGAATCCAAAAAAACAAAACAAAAACATAGTCCCCTTTGGATGAGTAAATCTTGTACATGAGTTTCCTTTTCTTGTCTCTGGTGCATATACCTAGAATGCTATATACTCATTAATTTGGATATTTATCTCCTGGCAAATGAAGAAATTGGAAGGATTAGGAAAATTTAATCAAGTCTCTTCCTCATTTTTAACTTCCATGAACTTGTGGAACCTTTATAACTAATTGCTATTAAGTATCTCTAATTTGCTCATACATCTTTTAAAAAAAAGGTACATGAAACTATTCATTGATTTGTGTCTTATTGAAAGCTCTATAACTAACAGAATTGATAGTAGTGTAATCACTACTTCTCTCTCTACTCTCAGGAGTCATAAATATTGTATAATTTGAAACGATTGTACTTATTGATTCTTATGCTGAATTAATGGAGATCATAATCCTTACAAACTGAAACTTTTGTCTAGATAGGTTTTTGAAAGCCAATTTTTGAAAACATTAGCAAAAATGCAAAGAAAATTATTTATGCAATGACAGGATCTGGCCACTTACAAGTACTTTGTCCAATATCTGTAAGTATGACACTGAATTAGTACTGAAAAACATATGCAACAATACTTCTAGGTCATGTGGCCAAAAATATTTGAGAATAGATTTCTAGGACCCAAAATATGTTATTGACTGAACTCATCGAACATCATTTGGTATTAGTCAGAACTAGAAAATTACATTAATGTAACAAAGTAAATGAGGAAGAATCCTAAACAATGAGACTCATTAATCCATTGTTCATTATATACTAAAACATATATTGGTAAGAACTCTCAATTTGATATGAACTTTTGGGAAAGCAGAATTTAAGCTTATGTGAATATTTTACACCATATTCTATAATAAATCCAAAATGTAAACAAGACCTGAATAATAAAGTCTATAGGTGCTTACACACAAATCCAGGACAGCAGGTACAAAACTTACAATCCAGAAGGTTCTGGAATCACACTACTCTGGAAGCACTGACAATTTGTGTATTCCCTGATTGTTCCAGGGATCTTGGATTAACGGAACACTCAATACCCACAAGAAAATAGCAACAAGACCAATGTAGATCTTTCCTGTAGTAGTGCAGAAAAGCCAAGCATGAAGTAGAAATGAAGTCTGAAATACACTGGAAGAATGAGCAAACGGAAATGAATCCCTAAAATAAGGAGTTATAATGGTGACAAGGAAATTTCTGCTATATATAGTAAGAAAAGAATGACACCGAAACATCTGTAGGCAAAGCCTGAAAGAAAAAAACAGCTTGGGTAAAAACTCAACCAGAATGCCTGGGATAGTTGAAGCAAGAGTTACAAAAACAGTGATTTGTATGTATGTGTGTGTGTGTGTGTGTGTGTGTGTGTGTGTGTGTGTGTGTGTATATATATATATATATATATATATATATATATATAGAGAGAGAGAGAGAGAGAGAGAGAGAGAGAGAGAGACAGAGAGAGAGAGAGAGAGAGAGAGAGAGAGAGAGAGAGAGAGAGAGAGAGAGAGAGAGAAACAGTAAATAGAAATGAGTTACAAAAGAAAGAATTGGAAACAGAATTAAGAACTTGGAATAAGAGATAACAAAATCTTTCCTGACCAATAAACTCCCCCAAAATTAGAATGGACCAAAATAAGACCAATGCTTCCACAAGGTAACAAAAATTACTAAAAATGATTCTTAGATTCTCTTTTTATCTCTATTTTTACAGATGTGAAAACTGAGGAATTGAGATGTTAAATGACTTGCCCAGAGTCGTATAGCTTGTGTTTGAAGTATGATTTGAACACAGATCATCCTGCCTTGAAATCCGGTACTCTATCTGTTGGGCTGCCTGAAAAGTTTTGGGGGGAGAAAGACTCTTTCTTTTCTGAAGTATCTAACATTTGTCAATATTTCTTTTTGATTGTCCTCCACAGATATCCTTGTGCAGTGGTGACAATTCCAGGCTATTAACTAAGCACCTACTGTTGTTTCCGTGGGACCATTTCATAAATAAATTTTGAGTACCAAGGGGAGTAAAGTGTCAGATTGACAAAATAAACAAATTTTCTTAAGCAAATCCATCCTGCAGCTTCCAGTGATAATATGAATTTCAAAGTTACTGTCTTACATAGAAACAAACTGGATCACAGATATATGGAATGATTTGCTTAAGGTCCAATAACTGGTAGGTTTTAAAATTGAGATAAAAAAAGGAAATTTTGGAATGCCAATTCTGATATACTTTTTCATTATGCTATAGCCTATTTCTCCTTCAGTAAAGAGAGTAGTACTTCAGATTGCAATGAATATTTTTCATTCATATCACCATGAGTCTATTTAATAATAAAAAATACCTAGATTAATGATATGTAGAGTTATCATTGTTGCAAACTTTAGGTGAAAGTTTTAGAGTAATTTAAAATACACTTATTCTTAATGAAAAATTTTACTTATACAGTAAACAAAATTTGTAAGAGTCTAAAAAGCCATACTCATTTTGAAGACACAAATGCCCCAAATTAGAGGGAAATTATTTATAATTTCATACAGATAGTGCCCTAAACAGCAAATTTTCAAGCATTCTGAAGACACTGAATGACAGTTTGTTGTCAACAACATTTGACATGTTTCAGTTTCACAGTTAATATTCAGATGACTACCATATAACCAAATGGGGTAGGCTTCTGTAATCAAAAAGTATGTTTATCCAGGAGAAATATACAAGAAAAATTGCTTCAGTAAACACAACTAACATCAAAGAACAAGAGCAACATTGCATATATAATGAGCCACCAGAAATGGGCAATTAACATAGAATGATTTTAAATTTTGAGCATTTTTTATCTTCCATAGCATTTAATACTATGCAATTCTTTCTTTCAAAGGGAGAAAGAAGCTATTTTTGTGATCATGAGATTTGTCAGTTTATTTCTTTTGCATGTTAACATCTCTATCTTCTTAGAAAGACAGCCCTAAGATACTTGATTCAATGGGGAAAAAACAACCTTAAATTTCAGTTCTTTGGGATTTTTTTCTGGTGATTTTATTAGTATAGGAAATACTTTGGTGAGAAAAGTCATCTCTACCAATGCAGAGCAGCAAATGTTCTGCAACTTATAACAAGCATTTTATCTTTATAGATCGACTACAGTTTAGAAAGTTGTTTTGCAACTAATTTTTAGTTAATAAATGTATATTAAATTTAATTGAAATAAATGTCCTGATTATCACAAAGAATTGCAAACAGTCTAAGGCATACATAAAACCAAAAAAAAGATATTGCTATTGTCCCTTTGGTCCCCACAAATATTTTGGATGTTGGTCAGTCCATCTGCTGCATAGCAAGTTATTATAGATTTATACTACCAATCAATCAACAGCTATTTTTATAAGAAATAATACTTCCTACCCTCAAAGGACCCATACTCAAATGAGGGAGACTCCATGTACCTAGATGGTTACATGCAATATCAAAGAGAATACAAAAAGATCTTGACAGGATAGAACAAGGTAAATAATATAATAAGAAATTCAACAAACATAAGTAATAAGTTTTTTCTTGGGTACAAAAAATAGAGCTTCATAAGTATTTATGGTAGGAACATGGATACATGCTAATTTTTCTGGGAAAATGGGGTTAATGGATTACAAGCTGAAAAAGAATCAGAAGTTTTGATTAGGCAAATAAAAACCTCAAGCAGTCTTGGGGTGCGTGAGAAGGGCATACCTATGAGGACGATGGTGACATTATACTTCATTTGGGGTATTTTATTCAGTTTCAGGAGCCAAATTCAATGTTCCCAGTCCATTAGTAGGCTTACTTTTTGCTAATTTTTATTGAGACACTGGATCAGAGGGTCCTCTGAGGTGAGGTTTTACCTTGGGGCTTATTGACTGGAAATGTCTGACTAGGCTCTGGGCAGCTGTTAAGGAATCCCCAGCTTTGAAAATCCAGATGCTGGTACTTCTCTCTCTGGTGACTATGCATGTAAATAATGGTCAGACAGTTGGATCAGTCTATGGGTCTGTGATGTATGTATTGCTTATGGTCAGACAGTTGGAAGCCCTGTATTTTGATTATAGTTTCTTTGTATTTTCTCTGAAGTTCTAGGTACTGACTTTTCCCCCTGAACTAAGTGAATGGTACATGTGCTTTATTAAAAGGATTGCTAACGCCTTCAAAGTTGCTTTCCTTTTAGAAAAGCAGATCGAAGAATCTGTATAGCAGGCCCTCCTGTGTATGCTATGGACCTTGCTGACATATCATGTAATGGCAGGATTTGTTGAAGATTAGGGGTGTTTAGGTTGGAAAAGGTAAGGGTTAGAGTAGACATAATCCATACCTTTGAGTATGTGGAGAAATGCCATGTGAGTGACTAGACTTTTTTTCACTTAGCCTCAGGGCAAAAGCAAGAGAAACAACTGAAAGTTGTTTGATATCAGGGAAAACATACTAACCATTAGAAGTGACTGAAAATGGAATGTACTGCTTAGAGAGTAGCAGGCTCCTTCTCCTTGGAGTTCATCAAGCATAGTCTGGAAACCACTTGCTGGTTCGGTTATAACCTATATATTTTCTGTATGTGTTGGCATAGATGGCTATTGAAGTAACTTCCAATTCTTAAAGTATGTGATACTGAAGGGGAAATTACTTTCAGGAAAGGGAATGGGAAAGATTTCTATGGAAGGTGGCATAAATGCAATAAGGATGTTATAAACATATCAGGTAACAAATAGTTTGTCAGGAGGTAGTCACTAAATGTTAGTAGGAATTCATTAAGGGCAGTCAATGCTGGCCAATCTGATTTCCTTCTTTCATTTTGATACGATTTTATGTCTAATTGCTCAAAAGAATGTCGTGGACCTGATTATTGAGCAAATGGTTCAGAAAAATATGTCCAGATCTCAGCAAGATATTTAAACACCATATCAAAAAGAGATTGAGTTTATCCTTTTTGCACCCAGATAACAAAACTGAAAACACTTAAGTGAATTTTCGATGAGGCAGATTTCTGCCTAATATTATAGGAAAATATCTAATAATCAGAGCTATCTTAATGCAAATATTGGATGACCACTTGGATTTTTTTTTTGAGGAAAGGTTATTGTCCACTTAAATTGAATAGTTTATGAGATCCCTATTCTTGTGAATGAATTGGGGATGTTTAAGTCAGATAAACACAATTACATGAACTTGACATTAATTAACTGGTTGATCTGGCTCCAAGATTATTGATATCTCTCTAAACTAGAAGATTTCTAGTGGAATTCCTTAAATTTATTCCTTAGTCATATTATTAACATGCTTGATAACTTTCACTGTTAACTTTTATAAAAATAACTATGAACTATTCTTTATAGCAAAAAAGTAAGAAAATAATTAGAATTATGAGGAACCATCAATATCACAAAATGATAACCTCTAAATTAATGTACAGGTTTAGTGTTGTAATAATCAAACTACCAAGGAAATGTTGAAATAACTAGACAAAAATCATTTGAAAGAAGATAAATAAAGGTTCTGAGGGAAATTAGAGAAATATATGGGAAATTAAAAGGACTTAGTATTACCAAGTCTTAAACTATATTATAAAATGGTGTTTGATAAACAGGAGAACATGAATTCCTGAGAAATATTTTATATTTGACAAGAAATAAGTGAATGCTTTTGGAAGCATTTAGAAGAAATTAGATACAGAACAACTTCTGAAGCTACATACCACATTAAATTCCAAATATATGATCAACTTGAATCAACATCATTTAAAAAAATATATAAGATTGATACCTCTCACAACTATAGTTAGAGATAATCGTTTTAAAGCAAACCAGTAATTGAGGTTCATAAAAAATGAACTATTATGATTCCATATCTAAAAAACAAAAATTAGTTTTTGCAGAAACAAAATCAGAGAACAAAGAGGTCCCAGGTCAAGACCCAGCTCCCTCAAGTCCACTGCACCAGCTTCCTACAGTTCTTGGGTGACAAGGACCTCGAGTTTCAATGTCCAATCCTAATCTTTCTATGATTCTCCTGCCTCTTCCCTTCCCCCACTCTCTATCCCAGCCTCAACTCTGTGTTCCAGGGACTAACAGTAGCAGCTCCAGGCAGTTTCCCTGGGCTTCCAGGTCTCTACCACACCCCTCAATCCACCCAATTGCTCTCTGCCTGGCAGAGATCTTGCCTCATTCCTCTTTCCAATTCTTGTCTTTCTCCAAATGCCCCTTTCTTAACCAGACTCCTTCCCAGGATTTGGGTAAGGAGGAAAGCCTGACACCCCTAGGCAACTTCTCCCCTGTGTGAAGCTGATTGCACAGTAGGACTACTCCCTTGGTCCTCTGTGTAATCCTTTTTATCCCTGTTGTGCCCCAGGTTTTTTGACTCCTCTGTAGAGTGGACATTGGAGGTCAGGCTTCTTTTGAATTATGACCTCCTTACATGCTCCCAGTCATTACTTGGAAGCCCCAGGGGAAAAGGAATATAAATCTTTAGTGTGATTTTACATGTTTTGATCCCTTCCCCATGACTAAATCTTCACCCTTCACTGAGCCTCTGCAGAGGTAATGGGAGAAATGAAATTCTAGGCGAGAGAGAAATGTTTCTGGAAAGGAGTCCAGAAATTTCATTGGTGTGGACAGGGAACTTAAGCAGTACTTGCTTTCCAAGCTACCACCAGCATGGTGCCCTGTGAAAAGCCAGAAGGGCTGCCTTTGGTGCCTGTGTGACTGGAAGCAAAGACAGATGCCTTGGTGGGGCTGTTGGTGCTTGCCCTGCTTTGCAGTCTATTCCCAACTGTGTGCTTCAAAGTCACAACCTCTTGAAGGAAAATCCTGAGTCTGCTTTGTAGGTGGTGTTTTTTGGCCACCTGTCTCTTAGGCTTGCTTCCAGACTATGTGGCTACCATAACCCTAACCCTAACCCTAGATACTCCCTAATAAGATCAGTGGTGAACTACAGATGTCCAATATCACCACTATTATTAAATACTGTACTAGAAATATTAGCTTCAGCAATAAGGGAAGACAAAGAAATTGATGGAACTAAAAGAGGCAATGAGGAAATAAAACTATCACTCTTTGCAGAATAATATTATACTTGAAGAATCCTGGGGAATCAACTAAAAAATAAGACTACTTGAAATAATTAACAGCTTTAACAGAGTTGCAGGGTGTATAATGAACATGCTTAAATCATCAATCTTTCTATATATTACCAAAAACTTCAGCAGAAAAGATAATAGAAATTTCAATTAAAAATAACTGTAGACAACGTCAAATGCTTGGGAGTCTGTGGCTATGTGGTTTGTTGTTCCTTCTTGAGGAGGACCATGAATGACATCAGGAAAATGACTTACAATTGAAATGGATTTGAGTGAGGGAGGTCTGAGAGAAGTCACTAGCCTCACTTTGTCCTCCACAGGTATCTGGGTCTAGTGGTCAGATATAGATCAGGACAACTGTAGATGGCTCAGGATGCAGTGGGAGACCTTGGCCTATTTAAGCTAAGGTTTTTCTGGGTTCTTACTTTGCTTCAGACAACACTTACTCAGTGATTATACCTGTTTAAGGACTGAGTCAAGAGATAGACTTTTAATAAAAAAATCAATCTAGGAGGAGAAGACCCCTCAGGGTTGCTGGGCTAAAGAGAAACAATTACTACATGCATTCACTGTGAGTCAGGGTACCAAAAAATAACCATTAACTGGTGCTTTTTTAGGGACTCATTTTTGGTCAATCAATGAGAGACAGAGTGAATTGGGTTTAAGGCATGGTTTACAAGAAAGAAATCTAGCCAGTGGAATGGAGTAAAGTGAATAGGGAAGGGGAAGGGAAGTCTAAGTGCCAAGACAAACCCAGGAAGTATAAAAAATACAATTACAAAACACTTTGCATACAAATAAGCAAAATTGTTCATGGGTAGGCTGAGGCAACAAAATAATGCCATAGTAATAATAAATGAAGCCAATTTACTTGTTCAGTGTAGTGCCAGTCAAACTAGCAAAAATTATTCTATAAACCTAAGAAAAATAATCACAAAATTCATCTGGAACAATGAAAGGTCAATAATATCAAAGAATTAATGAAAAAATGCCAAGGAAGGTAGCCTGGCAGAACTAGATCTCAAAAATGTGCGTTCATCCTTCATTACTGAAGAAGACCATGCCATCAGAGAAATAGTGACATGACTTGCCCTTGACTTTGTTTTTTGAGTCAGTCTCACTTCTGCTGTGACCAGACATTCATCAAGATGACTGGAGATGACCCAGATGAGGCAATTAGGGTTAAGTGACTTGTGCAAAGTCACACAGCTAGTGAGTGTCAAGAGTCTGAGGTGAGATTTGAACTCAGGTCCTCCTGACTCCTGCACTGATTGCTCTATCCACTCTACCACTTAGCTGCCCCCAGATCTCAAAAATATATTATAAAGCAATAGTCATCGAAACTATCTGGTACTAGAGGATGGAGCCAAGTTGGCAGAGTAGAAACAGGGACTTGCTAGAAGTCTCCTCCCAAACCCCTCAAAAAACTTGTAAAAAATGATTATAAACAAATTCTAGAGCAGCAGAAGCTACAATATGACAGATTGAAGCAAATTTCCTGCCTACAACAATCTGGAAAGTTGATATGGTTTATCACACTGGACTGGGAGTGTAGTGTGGTTTTATACCAGCAGGGATACAACTGCAGCAGGCCTTGGGGAACTGAATCACTAGTGATAACTACAGTTTCCAGCTTCTCTAAGCCCACCAAAGAAAATAATTACTTAAAAATTAAAAAGGAGCAAATGGAAGCTATTGACATTGTGAGAATTCAAAAAATTATTAAACAAAACCAAAAGAATGGAAAAAAATAGAAGACAATGTGAAGTATCTCATTGCAAAAATAACTGACCTGGAAAATGGATCCAGTAGAGATAATTTAAAAAATTATTGGACCACCTGAAAACCGTGATCAAAAAAGGAGCATTGACATCATGTTTCAAGAAATTATCAAGGAATACTGCCCTGATATTCTAGAACCAGAGGATAAAAGAGAAATGAAAAGAATCTACTGATCACCTCCTAAAAGAGATCCCAAAAGCAAAACCCCTATGAATATTGCAGCCAAATTCCAGAGTTCCCAGATCTCTGGGATATTACAAGAAAATATTATAAACAACCAGAAAGAAACAATTCAAGTATGTGAAAACACAATCAGGATAACACAAGATCTAGTAGCTTCTACACTAAGGGATCAGAGGACATGTAAAATGATATTCCAGAGGTCAAAGGATTCCAGAGGTCAAAGGATTAAAACCAAGAACTATCTACCCTGCAAAACTGAGAGTATAATCCTTCAGGGGAAAAAATAGAACTTCAGTGAAATAGAAGACTTTCAAGCATTCCTGTTGAAAAGACTAGAGCAGAATAGAAAATATGACTTTCAAATACAAAAATCAAGAGTAGCATGAAAAAGTAAACAGGAAAGAGAAACCATGAGGGACTTGAACTGTACATGGAAAAATGATATTTGTAACTCATGAGACCTTTCTCAGTATTAGGGTAGTTGGAGGGAATATATATATATATATATACACATACACACACACATACATACACAAACATATGTGCATATATAGATGCATGTATGTATGTATATACATGTATATATGTAATATATGTATATATAATAAATATACATTATACATACATAAAAATATGTATATGTAAATAGGTATGTTTATGTATATATTTTTGTGTATATATATGTACTATGTATTACATACATTATATACAGAGAGATTAAGAGAGGTCACAGGGTGAACTGAATATGAAGGGATGATATCTTAAAAGGAAATGAAGTGTTGAGAGCAACGTTCTAGGAGAAAGAGAAAAGGAGAGGTCGAATGTAATAATCATCTCACATAAAAGGGGCAAGAAAGAGATTTTGCAAAGGAGAAAAAGGGGAAGATGAGAGTGAATAAGTGAGCCTTCTGTCCATTGAATTTGGCTTTTGCCATACAGACCCAATTAGGTGTGGAAGTTTATCTTACCATACAGGAAAGCAAGGTGGAAAGAAGAAGGTGGATAATAAAATGGATGGCAGATTAGGGGAAGGGGGAATGGGAAGCAAACATTTTGGTAGGGGGACAGGTCAAAGAAGAGAATAGAATAAATAGAGGGTAGGACAGGATAGAGGGAAATATAGTTGTCTTTTACAATATGACTGTTACAGAAGTGTTTTGCATGAATACACGTGTATAACCTATATTGAATTGTTTGCTTTCTCAATGAGGGTGGGTGGAGGGGGGAGAGAAGGTGGAACTCGAAACTTTTAAAATAAATGTTAAAAATGGTTTTTACATGAAACTAGGAAATGAGATATAGAAATCTACCTTGCGTTAAGGGAAAATAGAAGGGAAGGGGATAAGAGAGGGTAGGGTGACAGAAGGGAGGGCAGATTGGAGGAAAGGGTAATCAAATACATGCTATCCTGGGGTGGGGGAATGGGGAAGATGGGGAGAAAAATTTGAAATTCAAAATTATTTGGAAGTGAATGTTGAAAGTAAATAAATTTTAAAAATACTATCTGGTACTAGCTAATAAGCAGATTGATACATTAGTGGAATAGATTGGATACACAGGAGTAAATGTTATAGCTTCATGTTTGAGGAACCCTCTTGGATAAGAATTTACTATTTATTGAAAAATTCAGAGAAAACTGGAAAACAATATGACAGAAACTAGTTATAGGTCAACATCTCACATTATATAACAAGATAAAGTCAAAAGGGGCACATGATTTAGACATAAAGTATGATTCCACAAGCAAATTAGGAGAACAAGGAATAATTTACCTGACAGATCTATGGATAAAGAAAGGATTTGGAACCAAAAATACACATAGAGTACATTATAAAATATAACAGAGATAACTTTGATTATATTACATGAAAAAAAATTTGCAGAAATCAAACCAATGCAACCAAGATTAGAAGGAAAGCAGAAAACTGAGAAACAATCTTTATGACAAGTATCTCTCATTAAAGGCCTCATTTCTCAAATATATAGAGAACTGAGTCAAATTTGTAAGAATATAAGCCTTAACTCAACTGATAAATGGTCATATGAACAGGCAGTTTTCAGATGAAAAATTCAAAGTTATCTATAGCCATATGAAAAGTGCTCTAAATCACTTTTGAGTAGAGAAGTGCAAATTAGTACCGCTTTGAGGTATCACTTCACACCAATGAGATTGGATAATTTCAAAGGAAAATGATAAATATTGGAGAATATGTAGGAAAATTGGGACACTAAAGCACTATTGGTGTAGCTGTGAACTGATCCAACCCTTCTGGAGAGCAATTTGGAACTATGCCCAAATGGCAAAAACCAAATTGTGCTTGCCCTTTGGTCCAACAATGCTACTACTAGGTCTTTGTCCCAAATAAATCCTAAAATGAGACATGGGGAAACCATTTATAGTAGCTCTTTTTGTGGTGGCAAAACATTACAAATTGAAGAGATGCCCATTTGGGGAATGATGGACAAATTGTGGTATATGAATGTAATGGAATATGATTATGCTAGAAGAAATGATAAACAGGAAAATTTAAGAAAGAACCCTAGAAAGAATTATATGAAGAGATGCAAAGTAAAATGATTAGAACCAGGAGAACACTGTACACAGTAAAGCAACATTATGTGATGAATGACTTAGCTCTTCTCAGCAGTGCAGTGATCCAAGACAATTATAAAGGATTCATGATGGAAAATGTTTTCCACATGCAGAGAAAGAACTGATGGACTGTGAAAGAAGTTCAAAGAATAGTATTTTCTCTTTTTTGCATTTTTTTCTTTTTGACTTTTTTTTCCAGATATAAGCTATATCAAATTTCTTACAATTTGAGGAAGTGGGGAAGAAAGAGAGAAAGAGAGAAAAAATTGAAACTCAAAATTTTGTAAAAATTAATGTCAAAATTGTCTTTACATATAATTGGAAATAACAAAATACCATTAAAAAGATAACATTATGATAAAAGCAAACAACTTTCAGAGAATTAGGGAATCTTATTAGTATAATGACCAACCATGATTCTAGTGGACTATTTATGAAATATGCTTCTCACTTTTTAAAGAAGTCAACTTTCCAAAGTGCAGAAGACAAAAAATGTCCATACATAGCCAACATCGTAATTTCTATTGGTTGACTAATCATGTTGATAATGAGTTTTTATTTTCTGCTTTTCTCAGTTGGGAGCAGAAGGGCATTAAGAAACATTTTTGCTGATTGAAATTAAAAAAACAATTATTACAAAAAGATATTATTTTTAACGTATCGCTGGGGATAACTCATCTCAAACCAAAAAAAAAAATAGTTAATATCTATCATGCTATGGACAATATGAAAAGCCTCTGTCAATTTAGATAGGATTGTACCCAGAGGATGTACATGCATTTTTGTCTTTAATTTCCCATATCTCCTCTAACACTTGTCATTTTCCTTTTCTGTCATATTAGCCAATCTGATATTTTTGAGATAGTGTCTCAGCATTGTTTAAATTTGCATTACTCTAAACAATAGTGACTTAGAGCATTTTAATGATTATATGTAACTTGAATTTCTTCTTCTGAAAACTGCATACCATTAATCATTTATCAATTGAGGAATGACCTATATTCTTATAAATAAATGACACATTCTTATAAATTTGATGCAGTTCTCTATATGTTTGAGAAATGAAACCTTCATCAGAAGCTTTTGTTTCATTTTTTTCAGTTATGATTTCTATTTATTTCCTTTCATTCTTTCTTCCTTGTTTAACTTTCTTTCCTTTCACCATGACCATCCTCAAAAGGGTTTTATTTCTGACAACAATCTTCCCCAATAAGCCCCCTTTTCTAGGAATTCCTCTTTTCTTATTCCCTTTCTCTCCTGCTTCCTGTAGTGTAAGATAGGTTTCTAAATCCAAATGGTGAAAGTGTATTTTATTGCCATTATTTCATTGTCTATAATCTATATAGTAGTATAATGTAGTTTCCCTGCACATCTCTTTTAATTAGGTCTATTTTTGCTTTGTCTGAGATTATGAATGCTACCCCTGCTTTTTATTTTTATTTCTTTACTTCAGTTGACACATAATAGATTCTTCTCCAGTCCCTTACCTTTGTTCTCTGTTTCTCACTATTTCAAGTTTGTTTCTTGTAAACAACACATTGTTAGAGTCTGGTTTCCAAATACATTCAGCTGTGTCTATTTTGTGTAAGTTCATCCCATTCACATTCACACTTATGATGATTAATCATGCATTCCCCTCCATCCTATTTTTTCCTCTATCATTCTCTCCTCCTTCCTCTCTCTAGTGCCAATGCAACATTCACAGTGCCTGCAGTGGCCATGAATATCCCAACACAATTCTGAATCATGAAGTACAACAGACTCTCCGTATGGAAGACAGAACCAAAACATCTATTCAGACATCACAAAACCAAATCTACCATAGTAAGAAAAATCTGTAAACAGCAATGATGCAGGGGGCAACACAATCCCCAAGCCTTGCCCTGCTAGGCTTCCCACAAACCAACAGCATTAAACAGATCACAAGCATACTTCCCTTAAACAAAATCCAAAACAAATCTTTCACTCACACTAGCCTGCAACTGGCATGGTTCCTCCCTCTGACTGCTCTCATGACTGATTTCCTCTCAGCTGTGCTCTAACTCTGCCTCTTCCTGTTCCACCCATTCAGCACACTCTTAACACCACAGGTTCCAAGTGACCCAGGGAGGTCACATGGGCCTATTAATGAATGAGAAAGATCTCCCCATTTTAAATTACCATTACACACTCTCTTTCTGTCTCTGTTTGTCTGTCTGTCTACCTGCCTGTCTGTCTTTCTCTCTCTCTCTCTCTTTCTCTCTCTCTCTCCCTCTCTCCCCTCATTTTTCCTCAGAAATGTTTTGCTTCTGTCAGCCTCACATCTCTATACCCCCTTCTTACTTCTCTGTAGAGCAATATATATTTGTATACATAACTGAGTGTGTACATTATTCTTTCTTTGAGTCAATTCCAATAAGAATAAAGTTCAGTCATTGTATGCTATTGCTCATCTTCCCCTTTACTGAAAAATAAAACAAAATCTTTTCCTCTCACACATCTTTTATGTGAGATAATTTATACCATTCCACCCCTTCCATCCCCTTTCTTTTCCAAATTCCTCTTTCTCACCCTTTTAATTAATGTTGTTGAAATCATCCCATCATAGTCAGTTCCTACTCAGACCCTCTGTCTCTGTATAATCATTTTACTTGCCCTAATAGTGATAAATTACTTCAAAATTAAATGTGTCCTCTTCCCATGTAGGGAAGTAAACAGTTTAACTATGAGTCCCTTAAGAATACTCTTTCATGTTTACTATGTTATGCTTCTCTAGAGTCTTATGTTTCTATTCATCTCTGGTCCTTTCATCGGGGATGCTTTAAAGATTTCTATTTCATTAAATATCCATTTTCCAATGAAGGACAATACTCAATTTTACTGGGCAGGTAATTCGTGGTTCTATTTCTAGCTCTTTTGGCCTCCAGAATATTAAATTCCAAGCTAATAGATATTTTAATGCAGAAATTGCTAAGTCATGTGATATCCTAATGGTGGCTTCACAATATTTGAATTGTTTCTTTCTGACTGCTTGTGATATTTTCTCTTTGACTGGGAAGCTCTATAATTTGGCTATGATATTCTTGGGAGTTTTCGTTTTCTGATCACTCACTGGAGGTGAATGATGGATTCATTCAGTTTATATTTTGTTCTCTTATTCTAGGATATCATGGCAGTTTTCCTTGATAAATTCTTGAAACGTGAGCTCTTTTTTGATCATGGTTGTAAAGAAGTTCAATAATTCTTAAGTTATCTCTTTTTGATATATTTTGCAGGTCAGATGTTTTTCCAAAGAGATATTCCACATTTTCTTCTATTTATTCATTCTTTTATTTTGTTTTATTGTGTGTATGTCTCATAAGTCATCAATTTCTACCTGACTAAATCTATTTTCTAAGGAATTATTTTCTTCAGTGAGCATTCGTACCTCTTTTGCCCTCTGACCAATTATACTTTTTAAGTATATATTTTTGATAGTGGATTTTTGTACCTCTTTTTCCTTTTGACCTTATGTTTTTTAAGGAGCTCTATTAATGGATTTTTGTTTGCCTCTTTTACCAAGCTGATGACTCTCTTGTCAAGATTTCCTTTCATCATTCTCATGTCCTCAACTTTTTTCTACTTGTCTTATTTGATTTTTATTATTTTTTAAGTCCCTCCAGTTATATTTTTGGCATGTGTGTGTGTTGGGGGTGGGGGGATTGTGACCAATTTACATTCTTCTTTGAGGCTTTCCATAAAACTGCTTTGATTTCATTGTCTTTTTATGGGGAGGGAGTTGTCTATATCTTCCCTGTTACCATAATTACTTTATAGTTAGATCTCTTTGTTGTTGTTTGCTCATTTTCCCAACCTATTTCTTGTTAAATTTGTGGAGCTCTGACCAGTGTCTCTGCTCTCCTTGAATTGTAAGCATTGGTGCTTTAGTGAATCTTCTGCCCTGTAACCGTGACCCAGAGCTCTATTTGGGCAACTCAACAGAATTCTGCACCCAGTGCCTGCAAAGGTTCACTGTAATCTCCTTGTAATCAGTTATCCAATCCCCTTACTCACTGTGTGTGGGCTGAGACCTCTGGAAACCACTGTAGCTAATGCATATGCTGTTTGGTTCTCACACTGCTTTGCTATCAGGATGTGTGCTGCCCTTCACTCCACCCTCATCACATGAGAAAAACCCTTCCTGGTAACCTTCTGAGTTTTCTTGGGCTGGAATTTTATTTCACCTATACATTTTTGTGGTTCTGCTACTTCATGATTCATTCTGAGATATTATTCAAAGTTGTTTAGAAGGAATTTTTCAGATCTCAGGAAAGACCCTGCCTTTACTCTGCCATCTTGGTTCTGTCGCCTTTATAGCAAATGTTTACACTCCTATATAAGAAGACAGTAAAAGTAACTCCTGTGAACTTTATCATTATAAGGGAAGTTAGAAGGAGTATATATAAACAGAGGGTGTGATTTGATTATGTGGGAGGATACTCAGAAGTCAAAATGACTCACTCATGGCCATAAATCCAATATGTGATAGACAAAGATCTTGAATAGATTTCTTTTTCTATACAATCCATCCTGTTTCCTCTCAGTTTAATATACACAAAATATATCCCCATTTGACTTGTTAAAATGACCTCAGTTTAACATTAAAGGTATTCCACAGTCTGTCTTCAATCTATTGTGTTGTGTTTCCTCTCACATGGTCCAGTTGGACCACTACTTCCACAAATTATCATTCCATCACCTATCTTTGAGAATTTCTACAAGTTATAATTTATGTCAAGAATATACTTTATCATCATCTTTTTTCCAGAATTTCTTTTTCTTTCGTGGTTCAGTTAAGGACTCATTTTCCTTGTGTTCTTTCTAATTACCTCATGTCCACTTACTTTTCTACAGAAACTGATACATGTATATTTGTATGTATGCATGATATGTATATGAGGGAAGAAAGATAAATTCTAATCACTATCAACACTCCCACCAGCATTGTTATTGTGCAATCATCACCAATATTATTAAACTCCACTTATTAGGTTAGGCTGCTTAACGGAAAGCAATTTTTAGGACTACATACAAAAGTCTTTCCATTCTGTTAGGACACATGAGGACTTGTATTCCATTTCTATAGCCATCCCAACACAAGGCCACCTCCATACTATGATGAAACATTATGTAGGATTTCCATTAACACTTAAATATCTTGTTTGCTTATTATTCATTATTAAATTAAGGGAATGATCATTCCATTCCAAACAAATGTTCACAGAGCCAGTCTAAGAAACACTGGCACACTTAAATATCTTTTAGAATCTTATAAATTCTCAGGCTCATCCAAAAATTTTAAGGATAAATGAGAAGGAAAATTAAAAATAAAGAAAAGTCTTCCTTAATAAATAGAACAGTCTGATGTTACTTTGCAAGAACTCTGACCTGATTTTTATTCCCTTATCCTGGGTACCTGGAGGCAGTCATCTTGAAATTCGCAAAGCTTTCTAAATGCTTCCCTAGGAGTTTGAGTCAGCAGTAATATAATAGACATACTCTTTATTTTGGAAAGAAGAAAGCTTGCAAAACAGCAGCAAATCAGCTGAAGGGAGACAGTATTTTGAATGTATCATGAAATGTTTCTTCTCTACAGTCCTGCAATGACTCATTGAGGCATGCAGAGAATCCAAGGTTTAGAGACTCTTTGCCAAGGAAGTATTAGCTTTTGTAGGTTGCATTAAGTTATAAAGATTCTATGTATATGATCCAGTGATTTACTATATATTTTCTGTCTGAGGACTGGTGTAGCTAAGAAGAAGCTATAGGGTGATGAATTTTTCAATGCACAGAAAATTCTGAAAAACATTTCAAAATCCTACAGACTTGTCATCTTCACTAGTGAAAGTAGTGACCTACTGATATATTGTCATATTCCCTCAACATTTGACCTCCAACTGACTTGATCATAATCATGTAAGGGACAAAGTAGTGACCACAACCCAAGTCTTTTTGGTTTCATTATCCATTATAGTATTCTATGAAACTGTGCCTCTCTATTCCTGTGGTGCAAAGTATCTATTATCACTCTACAATATTAGTTAAAAGGAATTTTATCATAGTTTAATTTTTCTGTGGTGAACAGGAAACCTATTAGCAAACACCTTAAAGTAGCATTCCCTTCCATTCAAATCACTCTACTGTAAATTTAAATAGGCATTTAAATTTGAGATAATTTTTTTTTAAATTGACTCCATTGCTTTTGTGACCTACTTGAATGTAATATTTTAATATTATTTGATTTGAGCCTACTTGACTTTTCCTTGTTTCCTATTTTTTTTCCTGTGGGAGTATTGAAACTTTATCAAATGATACCCATGTAAGTTTTCATGCAAATAATAATTTATAAGAGTGCATACATATGAAATGTGTGTCAAAACCTGCTGAGCACTACTAAGGATATGACATTTATAGAAATGAAAACTTCTGATTCCTAGTTAGCAAGTTAAAGTTCATATCTTGGGGGTAAATTATGTGACTGATATCTTTAGTGAAAAGAAAAAACAAAAAGGCTGAGTAAAATAAGCAAGTATCAAACCACAGCATCTATATCTATAACTATAGATATTTCTAGATACAGATGCTTCTTAAACTTTGAGTGTGTGTATATATGTGTGTGTGTGTGTGTGTGTGTTTGGTCAATTTCAAGATGCACTTCAATTTATTTGTAATTATATTTCAAATTTCAGTGCTTATTCAAATTTATATATTTATGCATATATGTGTGAATATAGGACAAATACGTAGGATATACATGTATATATGTATGTAGTACATGAATACATACATATACATGCATAAAATGATTTTGAAATAGAAAAATGATCATATTATGAGTTTATACATAATTAGCATGCAGTTCAACTTTCTTTTTTTTTAATGTCAATAATTATTTATTAAGTAACAACTATATGCCAGACACCATGCTAAGGGATGAGGGTAGAAAAGAAAAAGACAGTCCGTTCCCTCCAGGAGTTCACCATCTAGTGGAGGAGACAACATTATTTTCCACAGTTTGCAGGACTTATGTTTTCAAAATCAGGCTACAAGTAATAGGTACTTTGTTCTACATACACTTTATATTATTCAATTTCTCCTTAGTTATTTTCTGTTTGGTAATAAAATTCTCAAGGGCAATGTAAGGTAGTAGAAGTGTCAGAAGTGATCATTGCTGGGTTCAATCTATTTTCTGTTATCACAAAGCCAAGAAAAATTACATGACTGTGGAAAGATTTATACTGATAGAATTAACAATGTCAGTCTTAACTGGAGGTAAGCACCCTTAGGACTTTAAAGACCCTAAGAAAAAACTTCCTTCAAATGTCCATATCCCACTCTACCCCTCTCTCCTTTTTGATTTTTTTTAAAATTATTTGATTAATTTTCAGTGTTCCACAGTCACTTTCATATATCTCAGATTTTTTCCCTCCATACCCTCACTGCCCCACTCCCTCCCCAAGACAGCATGCTATCTTATATAAGCTCTACACATATGTTCCTATTAAATACATTTTCACCTTAATCATGTTGAATAGAAGAATTAAAATGAATGGGAGAAACCAAAAAACAAAACGTAATACAAAAGTAAATGATCTGTTTCATTCTGTGATCCAATTTTGTAGTTCTTTCTCTGGATGTAGAAGTTGCAGCTCAACTTTCAAGAGATCAGTCACTGACCTACAAATCAACTGAATTTTTCAGGTGTATCAGTAAGCACCCCAACATATATAGGGGGGCCTGCTACCACAGGTTCTTAGATATTCATTCATAAAAGGAAAGACAACTTTTGAGGGGTTAACAATCACTTTAATCAGCTACTTGTGTCATTCCTTTAACTCAGAACATGTCATTCATGTAATTCAGGGGTGTCAGCACTCTGAACTTCAAAGAAAACACAGAAAAATCGAAGATCAACAGACATGGTTTCTTCTGCCTGACTATCAACAGAGAGGTCCAACTGTGTGACCATAGTTGCCAGAGGGAAGTACTGACATCTAAGTTTTCCAAACCAGGGGGCTCCTTAGCAATCTCCCAGAATCCTCATCTGACCAAACAAATACTTTCATTAAGCCCCAAAGTAAATCCTCAATTCAGAGTATTTATATCTTTTTTAGAGCCAGAAGGCAACACAACCCTTGAGAACCAGTGCCTTATTATAGAGACACTTGGGCCTTCCCACAAATCTTCCCTAATCAAACTCTCCTTAATGGGCAGGCCCATTAATGGGTGAGGAAGATCTTTAACCACATTCAAATAATTAACAATACAAATACATATACTGTTTCTAGTTAAAGAAACCCTTGTTTCTGTACTTTACTCCTAGTAAACACTCTTGGTTGATAAAGGCAAGATTTAATCAGATTTAATCAGAGAAATTTGATTGTACTAAAACAAAAAGGCAAAGGATTCCTTTTTGCTTGCTATCACACTCCACCCTTCCAGGATTGTTGGCCTTACAATCTAAATGGTCATAGATCCTGGAACAAACAGAGGCATTATACTTCTTGATTATACTAAAAGAAAAACAGCAAAAGATACAACTTTGCTTGCTTTTACACCAGGCTATTTACTAATCAGATTATTTATTTAAAGTTGAGGACATTCCAGAAGTGGAGCCAAGTTAGTAGAGTAGAAGAAACTCTACAAATAGGCTTTTCCAATATTTTATTCCAAATGACTTTAAAATTATGCTTTTTACCAAAGCATCAATGACCACTTCAATGCCATAGATTTATGATAGAGATGGGCTCTTTTGTTTGAGAGGTATCAAGGTCTCTGAGGAGAAATAGTGCTTGTGGCTAGAAGGGATCAGGGGCCGTTCTTAGAAAATGACCAGAGTGTAGACCAGAGAACAGTGGCCATGTCTTTCCCTGGTTCACAAAACTTGGGAAGCACTGAAAAGTTCCAGAAACCAAGAACTGGCTGTGAAAGTAGCACCCTGACCATTATTGGTTAGAGAAATGAAAATCAAAATAACTCTAAGGTACCAAATTACACATATCAGATTGGCTAACACTGCGAAACAGGAAATGACAAATGCTGGAGAAAATGTGGGGAAATTGGAACACTAATACATGGTTGGTAGAGTTGTGAACTGATGCAACCATTCTGGAGAGCAATTTGGAGCTATGCCCAAAGGGCTACAAAAATATGCATACCCTTTGATCAAGCAACATCACTTTTCTAGCACTGTATCCCTACAACATCATAAAAATAGGAAAAAGATCCACATGTACAAAAATATTTATAGCAACTTTTTGTGGTGACCAAGAACTGGAAATTGAGAGTGTGTCCATCAATTGGGGAATGGTTGAACAAGTTGTGGTATATGAATGTAATGGAATACTATTGTGCTATAAGAAATGATGAGTATGCAGACTCCAGAAAAACCTGGAAAGACATATATGAAGTGATAGTGAGTGAAGTCAGCAAAAGCAGGAGAATGCTGTACACAGTAAGAGGAACAGTGTGTGATGAATGACTTTGATAGACTTAGCTCTTCTCAGTAAAGCAAGGACCTAAAACACCTCCAAAAGACTCATGATGGAAAATACCATCCACATCCAGAGAAAGAAATAAGGGAGTCAGAATGCAGATTGAAGCAAACTATTTGCTCTTTTTTGTTATTTTGATTTTTCTTTCTTATGGTTTCCTCATCTTTATTCAAATTCTTTTATACAACATGAGTAATGTGAAAATATGTTTAATAAAGATGTATACATTGAGCCTATTGAATGCCATCTTAGGGAGGAATGAGGGGAGGTAGATAGAGAAAATTTAAAACTCATGCAAGTGAAGTTTCAAAAGGAAAAATAAATTGTTTTTAAAAAATACAAATATATCATGTATACACACAAAAAAATAGCATCCTGAAAAGTCAGAAACTTAGAATATTGCCATATAACTCCAAATGTGCAGAGATCAATTTTAACATAAAGTTCAGAATCAAGAAACAGGCTGGAAAAAATGAGCAAACAACAACAAAAAAGTAACATAACCATAAAAAGTTACTGTTGTGACAGAGAAGATCAAGACATAAACCAAGAAGAAGACAAAGATTTCAAAACAGTTTTAAGAAAAACTTCAAAGAATAGTGTGAATTAGATTGACAGGAATTCCTGGAAGAGCTATAGTGATTTTACAAACTAAAAGTTGTAGGAAATACATGGAAAAATAAACCTCAATGAGTTATAAAGGATTGTAAAGACAATTAGCAGCTTGGTTTAAAAAAAAGACACAAAATACCGGTCAAATAACACTTAAAATGGAATTGGTTAAATGGTGAAGCCTCATTGAAGAAAATATTTCCTTAAAAAGTAGAATTGGCCAAGTGGAAGAAGTGTAGAAGCTCAATGAAAAAAATAATTCCTTAATAATTAAATTGGGCAAGTAGAAGCTAGTGACTATATAAGTCATGAAAGAATAATAATAAAACAAAATTAAAAGAATGAAAAATAGAAGAAAATGTAAAATACCTCTTTGGGAAAAAAAAATCTGGGAATCAATTGAGGAGATAGAGAATACAAGAATTGCTGGACAACCTAAGAGCCATGATAAAAAAAGGAAGATTATAGACATCATATTCCAAGAAATTCTAAAGAAAACTGTTTTGAATTCTTAGAACAAGCAGGTAAAAAAGAAGTTGGAACAATCCATCAAGCTCTTCCTGTAAGAAATCCTAAAACCAAAATTCCTAGAAATATTTAAGTCAAATTCCAGGGTTCCTAGATGAAGGGGAAATAGCACAAAGAGACAGAAAATTCAAATATTTGAATAAACTGTCACGATCACACAAGGTTTGACAGCGTACCCATAAGTGAATAGAAGTCTTACAATGTGATAATCCAGATGACAAAGGAGTTAGGATTACAACAAAGAATTACCTACCCAGCAAAAACTGAGTAGGGGAAATAAGGGGTGTTTAATGATATAGAGTGTCGCGGGCAGTCCGACCCCCTGTACCCCCCTCCTGGAAGTACCGCTACATCCTCTTCCCCTGCCCACGGGGCTTCGGACGTCTCTGGTCCTCCTCCGGGGATCGGGAGGAGGCAAATACCAGGCAGCGACCCAGAGTGGATAGAGCAGATGTTTATTGTAGAGTGGTCAGCACGCAAATCCCAAATTCCCCCCAACCCCTGCTTTCTCATATACCCTGAGTTTTGCCCTGCCTTTCAGCCCCGTCTCCCCTTCCCTGCATTGCCACGTCTCCTTAGCTCCTGCATTACCTCATCCCCTTAGCTCCTGCATTGCCTCATCTCCTTAGCTCTGCATTACCTCATCCCCTTAGCTCTGTATTGCCACGTCTCCT
>CM053772.1:198763504-198791602 GCA_028658325.1 Potorous gilbertii
TGCATTACCTCATCCCCTTAGCTCCTGCATTACCTCATCCCCTTAGCTCTGTATTGCCAAGTCTCCTTAGCTCCTGCATTAGCACATCTCCTTAGCTCTATATTGCCACACCTCCTTTCTCAGGCAGGGCAGTGGCTCCGGGCCTGACCGGGCCTCCACAATAGAGAATTTATAAAGCATTCCAGATGAAAAAGCCAGAAATTAGCAGAAAATTTGGCATTCAAATATTAGATTAAAGAGAAGCATTAAAAAAAGGTCAACATGAAAGAGAAATTATAAAAGACTCAAGTTTAAACTGTTCACATTCTTATGAAAGAAGAAATACATAATTCCTAAAACTTTATCATCAAGGCAGTTAGAAAGACTGTATTTAGACAGGGGAAATGGGTGTGAGTAGATTTTGTTGGAATGATCCTAACAAATGGATTGATGTGAAAGAAGTATTCAATGAAAGAAGGGAAAGGGGAGAAAAAGATTGGGAAAAATTCTCTCACAGAAACAAGATGCACAAAGAAGAGTTTTTATAGAGGAACTGAAAACAGACAAGTGGGCAATGCTTGAAGCTCACTCTCATATGAACTAGTTCAAGGGGAGAGTGAGATAATTTACATCATTCTTTTGGAACAATAATTCTTACAAAAGGGGGAAGATGATAAAATGGAAAGGGAAAAGGTCTTACAGCCAGAAAGACAATTTCAAGGCCTGTCTCTGAAACAAACTGACCATGTCACTTGACGCAGTTGCTCAAATTAGCTCTTTGCAAAGAGACTGTAGGTTGCAGAAAGTTGATTTTCATTGGTAGAGAGAGTTTTCTGAAACCAATGAAACCATGAATCTTATTTCAATTCTTAAGGGAGTCAAACAAGTAATGTTAATGACAGAAAGAATGAAAGTTTAAAGTCATCCCTTCCACTCAGTGACTTTCCTTATCATGGTTTTGATATACTGTGGATCAGCATAAGAAACTGGGAATTTTGGGGGAGTTTTGAGAAAGGTGCAGGTGACACATGAAGGCCAGAAAATGACACAGAAAAAATTCAGAAACTCAGAAATGCATAAAATATGTGTATAATATTATATAGCATTAATTCAAATTTTCAATAAAATACTATAAACATCCCATAAAAGAAAAAGAAAAACAATCCAGGTATCTTCTCTGGTATGAAGGGAGGGCCAGAAAATTTTATGTGGATTTTCAAGGTCTTGATGGGGAGGCATGTTCCCAACCTTTGTGATATGATAAGGATAGTTATACATTAATATTCATCACTTCATTTTCCAATTTACAGTTTACATTTCCCACTTAATGGTATACAGAAAAACTCGGTCTAATATTTTTTTGATTTATTTTCATTATTTTTGTGGGCATCTGTGTGTATTAATTATCTAGAAATCAGGTACTATATCTTCTATCATTAAGAATGCCACATGGTATTTGATACTAGGTAAACTCAAAGATAAATAGATTTTAAAGATTAATAAAGCTTTAAAAATAGTCCAGTCATCCATTTACAGATATTGACACTGTTATCTAGAAAACCTAAAAGGTTCAAGGTTCAGATGAATACTATGGACTTTTGTTTTCCATTTGTTTGCTTTTGGAAATTCCAAGATGAATTTCATTATCAGTAGCAGATGTACTTTGAGTTGTTTTTATGGATATAATAACCATTCTGCACCAATCCATCTCTTTCCCCTTATAGCTTAAGGCAAAATATACCCATTTACTAGATGGTTAGATGCAACTAGGCGTACAGATCATGATTGGCCAAATGAGTAAAATAAAGTTCTACAGGAATGGGACCTAATATCCTATGTGAGACAGGTTTGTTATGTTCCATGGCCACAGCTTATATGTGTATTTTTATATGGTGATCTAAAATATCATAACTCCAATGTATTACTGAGACCCTCAGAAAACACTGATAAAGTATCTCACTATTCTTGTTGAAATGATAGAGACATGAGAACTATACAACAATGGAATCTAAGAGTAGTCATTAATGACTCGCTATCAACTTAGAAGGAGTTCTCTAGGAGATTGACTATGAATCTGTGTATTCTGTATTGTGCTGTTTCATATCTTTTTTTCTTTTTTAATCAATGCCCTGGATAAATGCATAGAAACATACATATCAAATATTCACATGATACAGATTTGTTGGGGAATGGGGGGGCGGAATTCACATAGGATGATAGAATTAAAAAACAAACTCCAAAATAAATTCTCCGTGTATACATATAGGTGTATAGTCATACTTGGATTAAGGGGGAAAAACCCAGCTTTTTAAGAACAACATAAAGGGATTATGAATTATTAGATTAAAATTTTTCTGAACAAGATCTAGTTATTTCAATGTATTGTCTGATTAATGCAATATAAAGGAAGCTTCCAGGTATAAAGAACTGATAGTTCCACTGTATATTGCTTGCCCTGTATATTGCTTACCCTGGATAACATTTGGAGTGGTATATAGCAATGAGGTTTCACAGTTTAGGAAGGACTTTGATAACCTGGAGAGTATCCAAAAGAAAGTAACTAGGATGGAGATGGTACATGATTCCATGCTACACTAGGATTGCTTAGAGAATCTGGGAGAAAATTCAACAACAGGAGCAAAAAAGCCGGTGAGGTAGCTTTTTTCAACTCTTTAAAGGGCTATCATGAGGAAAAGGTCTTATCCTTATTCAGTTTATCCCTAGAGGACAGAATCAAGGATATTACAAGCAAAAATAGGCTCCCTGCTAGGGAAAAATCATAATAATTATAGTTTTCCATACATGAGAAGAACAGACCGTCTTAGGAGGCTGTGGATGGATGCCCCTTCATTAGAGGTTTTCAAGCAGAGTCTGGTGAGACCACTTTTGGATATATTGTAGTTGATTTTCTCTTTCAGCACAGATTGGACTAGATGACTGCTGGATAGTTGGCCAAGTTCTAACTCACAAATTTGTGATTCAAATAGTATTCAATTTTGTGCAAGGCAGAATGACCTAGCTGTACCACATCTAAAACTGTATTATAAAGCAGCAATTATCAAAGCTATTTGTTAAGAAACAATAAATAGTGGTCGATGACTGGGATAGGTTTGGTACACAAGATACATTAGAATCAAATATAGTAATCTACTGTTTCATAAACCCAAAGACTCCAACTTCTGGAGTAACAATTCACTATTTGACAAAAACTGCTGAGAAAACTGGAAAACAGCATAGCAGAAAGTAGGCATAGACCAACATCTTACCAAGATAAGGTCAAAATAGATACATGAGTTAGACATAAAAGGTGATATCATAAGCAGTTTAGGAGAGCAAGGAATACGTTACATGTCAGATCTATGGATAAGAGAAGCATTTATGACAAACAGGAGAGAGAACATTGTGAAGTGCAAAAAAGAATAGTTTTGATTATATTAAAGTAAAAGGTTTTGCACAAAACAAAGCCAAACAAAGATTAGAAGGGAAACAGAAAACTAGGAAACAATTTTTATAGCCAGAATCTCTTATAAAACCTCATTTCTAAAATGTGTAGAGAACCGAATCAAATGTAAAAGAACATGTCATTCCCCAATTGTAAATGGTCAAATGATATGAACAGGCAGTTTTCAGAGGAAAAAATTAAAGCATCCATAGTCATATGAGAAAATGCTCCAAATCACTATTGATTAGAGAAATGCAAATTAAAACAACTCTGAGATCATCACTTCACACCTATCAGCTTGACTAATATGACAAGCAAATGAAAATGATAAATGTTGGAGAAGATGTGTGAAAATTGAAATGCTAATGTATTGTTGGTGGAATTGTGAACTGATCCAATCATTCTGGAGATCAATTTGGAACCATGGCTATAATCCAAAGGGCTATAAAATTGTATGTGTGTGTTTTGATCTGGCAATACCAGTACCAGATATTTATCCAAAAAAGATCATTAAAAAAGGGAAAAGGACCCACATGTACAAAACAATTTATAGCAACTCTGTATGTGGTAGCAAAGAATTAGAAATCAAGGGGAGGCTGGTTAGTTGGGAATAATTGAACAAGTTGTGGTATATGAATGTAACAGAATGCTATTTTTCTATAAGAAATGATGTGCAAGCAGATTTCAGAAAAACCTGGAGAGATTTATCTGAACTTATACTGAGTGAAGTTAGCAGAAATGGGAGAATATTATACACAGTAACAACAAAAATGTGCAATGGTCATCTCTGACAGACTTAGCTCTCATCAATACAATCATCTAAGACAATTCCAAAAGACTCATGATGGAAAATTTTATTCACATCCAAAGAAAGAAATAAGGAGTCTGATTGCAAATCAAAGCACACTATTGTCTCCCGTTCTTCCTCGTGGTTTTTCCCTTTTGTTCTGATTATTTTACAATGTGACAATTGTGGAAATACATTGAACATGATTGTATCTCTATAACCTTTATAAATCACATACTGTCTTATGAAGGAGAGAGGAGATGGAGGGAGAAAAATATTTGGAAAGCAAAAATCTTATAAAAATGTATGTTGGAAACTAAAATAAATAAATAAACCCAAATGAATGAATGAATGAATGAATGAATGAAGCAAAGAATACTCCAATTTTGAAAGAATTTGAAGGCCATTTCATTAATTAGTCCATGAAAGGGTGAGCCTCCATGGTGTTTATGTTTCATTCCACTTTGAGTCTATATTCATCATTACATATCCAAGTTGAATTTCACATAAATATCTTCCTTGGGTGTACATGAACAAACCTGCTTCAAAAAATATTATAACTTAACTGTGACCGTAAATTCAGGAACTATAAACCTGCCTAGTACTATAAATGTGTTTTAAGCTAATAAATATAGTGAAAAATATTCCCCAAATTAGCGATGTCTGGGGTAGATGAATCAACAGCAATGAATACTTCTTTATAGAGCAATAAAATGTTTATGAATTTACTATTTATATCCTCTATCAACTAATTAAAATATATTCAGGATAAGATATATAATAAATGTTTTGAAGAGGGATAACATGGGTATAAATCCAATATTTTTCCTTTGAATAAATGCATGTACTTAAAAATTACTTAAATCATTAGATTAACAATATATATTTAAATTCAAATTCTTTCTAAAAAAAACCACATATCTTGTAGTATCCTCAATAAGAAAGAATTTGTCCTACCAAAAGAATGATTTTATTTGTCTTTAGATCTTGGAGCTTACCAAAATATTTTCTACATCTCATCTAGCTCTAATGATATATAGATATTAAAACAAGATATTAATTCACATTTGAAAGACATAAGACATCTCAATGCTATTCTTTCTTTTAATATAATTTGTAGTGCATATTATATGTAAATGAGACCAAAAGTTTCAGAATACAAACTAAATAGAGAAAACAAATTATATATTGTGGTCATATAGTCAATTCTGACCTTAAAAGTTTTTTGCACTTCACCCTTGTGCAGTTTGCTGATTCGAATCTGATTGTGTGAAGGATATGCTACCAAAAAGCTGTTGTCCTAGGCATTGCCAATATTATTTTTAAAATATTCTGTTACTATAATTTGTTTTTATTTTACAAACATCTCAACCCTCTACTAGTTTGAATACTTCATTTTGATATAGTGATTTAAACAAAATTTCAGTGTGGTCATTATATAGGGAAATGAATTTATGTGAATATTATATTTTGCATATGTATATAATATATTTCAGATCATACATATATATGTATATATCGTATTGTATCATAGAAATACCCCTCCCCCTACACACACACTATGACACATTTTTTGTCCTGAGGGAAGAATCTTTTTTATTATGTGTTCTCTGGGAAAAATGAAGGAACACTTTTTGAGCACTTGACATACTCTTTGCAATAACCCTAAAAATGTCCATTCAAAGGAATCTATGAAGAATTGAAGAGCAGTTTTGCAGAAATTTGTCTAGACCACTGTCAATAAGAGTTCAAAATGGATTGATAATCACATATTAAAAAAGATCATAATACTAAAAACTTATTAGAAAACAAGATCAGACATCTTTTACAATTATATCTAAGAGAACTATCAATAAATTAAAAACCAAAGATCATAAGAACAAATAATTTGACTATAAAATTTTAAGAAAATTTTTGCATGAATAAAATGCATGAATACAGAATTAGAAGACTGGGAAATCTTTATATAAATTAAATGTAAATGATTTCTATCTGGTATAGAATATCATATATACACACATACACACACATATATATACATACACACACATATATGTTTGTATGTGTAAGACACATGCACATGTAAACCAAAATTTAGTTCTCTTCGAAATCTATTCCCCAAAGACAAATGGTTAAAATATATTAACATGGACATTCACAGGAGCATTTGAAATTATAAATAGCATCATGAAAGAAAATAACTAATATTAAGAGAAATGCAAATTAAAACCACTCTGATATACCCTGCAAGTTAATAAACATGACAAAAGTAAAACTAGCAATGCGAAAAGGCCTGCATGAAATCATTCTCACTACATTGCTCATGGAGATGTAGTGTAATCCAATTTCTCTGACTTTAAGGTTGAAGACAAAAAAGGGAAGTTTCTATATTATCCGTAAGTTTGACCTAGGAATCTAACCACGGGGTAGATAACCTACTACAGGCAAAGTCAGAAACTTAGGACTCCTGTATATCAAAGCAGTCATGACAATTGTCTTTGTAATAGCAATGGCCTAGAAACAAAGTATGTGATCATCCATTGGTGCACAGCTGAAAAGAAACAAAAAAAAAATAGCAATGGTATATGGATATAATAGAATATTATTGCTCTAGAAGAAATGAACTGATGAAATGCAAATAAGTAAACTAATAAACAAATTCAGGACTGAGAGACTAGCACATGTAGGTATATGTGCATGCATGTGCACACACATAATTATTACAACATTGTAAATTTTAAGATATGTACAAAGAAGTTGAAACCTGAAGAAGGTAGAAACCATTTTATGTTCACCAAAAATGTAAGGAAGCATATCTCTAACTCATGGGAAAAAAAGTGGGCATCTACTAGGAAATTAACAAGAAATTAAAAGAAAGACACAGATAAGAAGACACTGCATGCAATTTGCAATAGTTCCAAACTGACTTATTTAGGAAAGCTAATGGTGTTAAAATATGGAAAATGGACTAGAATATTTCTTATAGCAGTTCGATCAGCATAAAGCTCTTGACATAAGGAGACAAAAATAAAACAAATGCTCACAAAGCTTATTATTCAGTACAGTCAATCTCCTTTCCCCCAAAAAATGAGAAGCCATATTCAAAGGCAATTTCAATTTAGAGTATAAAATTATTTATAAAATTGTACATAGTAGTGGACTTTTATGTCCAATATTGTCTCACAAATCAAAAATGAGGCAGAAGATAGTCTGTCATAAAACTTATGTAAGCTAAATATTCTCCAGAATGAAATCAAAATATAGATGGCATATGGAATAGTTTTCAATAGTCATATATATTGCTTTTGTATTGCTTGGAGACTAGCCTTTCTTATCTCATTGCTACTGAAAGTGCAGCAGTCACTCTTAAGATCAATACACTATTAATTGGCACAGAAATTCTGACGTGCTACATTTTTTAATTAGACCAATTGATGATCCCCTATTTGTGGGGATTTAGATGAAATGTATTCCCAATTTTACTGAGTATTAATAACCAGTCTCCATTTCATTTAAAATGTAGAGTCACTTAGTTGTCCCATTTCCTGAAAACTCTTCCCATATCTGTCCTTATTTCTCCGTTGATAAAATATGTGCTACCCTTAGTCTTTTTGGTAGTAGGGGTCATATGCTGTGTGGCAGCATGACTGATTTCATTCCTTTTAAAATTGGTTGCTGAATTCCTTATTCATCAATAATTGTGATATTAAACAGCTCCTCTATTTCTTCCTAATTAGAGTCCTTTGTGCTTCTGTTGACACATACAAATTCTTGAGAGGGTGTCTTCAGTCTCATGTTGACTTTCTCCGTAGATAGGGAACCTGCTGTAAGTCCTCAAGTGGGGCCCTTTGACTGAATTCACACTTCACAGAACAAATCACCTTAATAAAAAGATTTGTTCCATAAAACTTGGATTCAGTCAAAAGCCTTCACCCAAAGAACTAAAAGGCAACATGCGGCCTCAAGGCCTCAAGTTCAACAACCCTTCATCCCCTGTGGCATTTTAAACCATGGAATCCTATTAGTTCTTAATGTGAATTCTTTGACATCTACTCTCTCAAAAATTGCAGAATATGTCAGGCTTTCTCCTCTTTGTATCATGAACTTTCAGGTGGATTTGTCACTCCTTTATATGGTCTTGATAATTTCTGTTCAGTTAAAAAGTAGACTTCACAGGGAAAAAATGGGGGAGGCATGGTTAGATTATCAGTTCATATGAAAACTCTCTGAGAATTTTGATGGAATTAAGCTCAGTGTAACTAAATTGTGATATAGACAAAAAAATCTAATTTGATCTTGGAAAATAATGAAAGGCATAGCCTAAGGAATCAAGAGTCAATATTTCTACTGTACTTTGGCTTGGTCAGATTACATTTTGAATTCTCGCTACAGACTGGGACAAATGTTAATGGTCTAGAGATGGCTCAGAGAAGAGAAACCAGCATAAAAAATAACCTTGAATTTCTGTTTTGTAAGTATTGGCTTAAGGAATGTAGTATATTTTTTTGTCTCAAAAATAAAAAAAATGAGGAATGATAAATATATACATATATATCATTCATTGAATATATATGAGATACATATATATATATCATTGAATATATGTCATATATATATGTATATATTCAATTTTTTTAAAGGGCTGCCACCTGGAAATAAAATACCTTAGACTTATTTTCTGTGGCTCCAATGGACAGAATTAGAGATCAATTACTAGTTATCACATATATAGATATCACTAGCAAAGCACAATGTCATTATACTGAATATCAACTATCCTAATATCTAACGTATTTATTATTGACAAAAGCAGAGTACTGTTAAATTCCAGACTTTTAAAATAATTTTATTTTCCAAATGTTGTTAAAATAATGAGAAATATGGAAGTTTTAAGGAATAAAAACATTGACAATGAAGTGAGGAAAAAATATCCCAGAAAGCATATTAACCATAGATGGAAGAGTAAGGGATGCACAAAAGCCCAGCTATTCCAACATTTCTCTCCAAACCATTTTTAAATAGCACCTCAAATAAAATCCAGGAGCAGCACAGCCAACAAAAGGTCAAGGTGAACATATTTTTTTAGATCAAACAACTTATGAGGTCAAAAGGGGGTGTCAGTGACAGTGGGGTATGGACTGGCTCATAGTGCACATGTATAAACACCAGCTGTGGCACTTGGCAGAGGTGATGGCATCTTCATTAGGTCTCAGTTCAGAAATAGTATGGAGGTTGGGGAACTTGTCAGAAAGGCACTTTGGGCAACCCCAGTGTAAGCATGGGATACAGGGCATCGTTTGACAAATCCATTCCCCATGTCTAATTCTGGGTCAGAGCAACAGGACAGAGAGAAATTCTGTACAAGAGAACAGGACCCTCAAGAGAAATAGTGCTTGTGAATGCAAGTGATTGGGGTCTTTCTTTGATAGGGACCAGAATATAGACCAGGAGAGCAATGGCCACCCTTCTCCCTGGATCACACCACCTTAGAAGCTCTGAATACTTACAGACCTCTAAAATTAGCTGTGGAAAAAGCAATTCAAAAAAACGTAGAAGCTTTGAAAAATATGAGCAGAGCCAAACAACATAAATTTCGAAGTCAAGAAATCGATTGGAAAATGAACACGCAACAAACAGCAACACCAACACAAAAAGAAGCTGAATATAAAAAGTAATTATGGTAAAAGGGAAATTCAAGAGACAAACTCAAATGACATCAAAACAGCTATAAGCAAATCAAAAAGGGGGGAAATGAATTGGAAACAAACCCAACAAAAATTCCTAGAAGATTTATTTTTTTTTGTAAATCAAGAGTGGTAGGGGAAAAAATATTGGTTAAAGAAATGAGAGCAATGCAAGAAAACTATGAAGAGACAACAGCTTGGTAAACAGACACAAAAACACTGATGAAAACAATATCTTTAAAACAGAATTGGAAAAAAATCTTACAGAAGAAAAGAGCTGAAAAAGAGAAACAAAGAAGTAGAAAAGATCATTTAATAAAAACATTCCTTAAAAATTGGAATTGGGCAAATGGAAGCTAATGACTACATGAGATATCAAGGAAAAAGGAAACAAAATCAAAAGAATGAAAAAAATCAATAATTCTACATTCTACTATATACATGCACATACACATATATATGTATACATACATATACATATATATGTGTATGTGTGTGTATACTATGTATATACTATATATACATCATGTAATTGTTGATGGCATCATACCCATAGTTCCAACAAGCATTATATTTTGACTGCTCCATGCTGGGCATCTCTGTTGCTCCCTGATGAGTTTCATATCTCTTTTCTAGGTAATCTCATAGCTTGTTTTTTCATCTACCTTTATCTGTTGAGAAATGCTGTCCAGCAAGGACTATTTCACTCTTGTTGTGCCAAAAGGAGCTCAATGGATCTTTGAGTCTAACTTGTCAACATTCTAGTAAATGCCCCAGCTATTGTTCTCAGCTATAGTGTTATCTTTTACTTACTCAGAAACTTCTACTCTTTAGAGGTTCACTCAGTCAAAATTCTGGTAGCAATTGTTTCCAGGAATTGAACATTTGAACAATTGAAATTGAACACCAGGAAATTCCCCATCTTTTTTTTTAATGAGTTCATTGCCTGCCTTACTACCTATCTCTCTTCCCCAACTTTTATCTTTGTACCAGAGAACACCAACTCACATATCAACATTCTCTCAAACATCCTAACTTCCAAATTTCAAATTTCCTCATTTCCCATGAGTTACTCCTCCAACCCACCTCATGTATGTTCATATATGTGAATACCATACTCGATCTTTTCATCACATACACTAGTTCTATCTTCAGGAACTCTGAAAATTCTTTTATTTAGTCACAATCTCTTGCTATTCAACCACTTCCTCTGTGTTATAACCCCAGAACCTTTTTTCATCTTTGTCATGACCTGCAATCTCTTAAACCTTTAATAGGCAATCACCCCCTTGCATTAGCTACAATCTACTCTCTTCCCATCTTAATGTCTTGGTGAACCAGTTCAGTTCTATTCTCTTTTCTTCTCTTACATCTCTTCCAAACATCCTATTGGCTATCTTACCTTGCTAAATATTAGATTACTCTTATCACTTACTTTCTTCACCCCTACTCATGTGTTGATGAACAAAAACTTGGAAAAAAAGCAAAACTATACTAAGTCTATTGAAGATTTATATTACATGATCTTAACTAGGATCTTAACTATGGAAAGACAGTTCTTTTCCACCTCCATAAATGAGTAACCATCTCACTCATTACAGTGGCTTTTCCAAACCTTTTTTAGACTTCTAATAGCTGCCCATGCCACCACCCTTTCAGTTGAGAACTAAGTCTCATATTTCCAAGAAAAATTTGAGATTATTCACTGAGGTCCCTCTTCTCCCTTTCTCCTTTTCTCCTTATCTTGCTTCATTCAGACATCTTCTCTTACTCTCGTTACCTCTGTCTCATATGAAAAAAAGCAACCATTATTACCAAGGCAATAGGCTGTATTCTATTCCAGCTTCTTATAGTAGATTATCTTGCCATTCCCCCATTCTCTCTTAACTTCAATCTCTGTCTTTTGCTGGTTTCATTCATACTGTCTGTACTTTGGTGATGTCTCCTTCATCCTCAAAACATACCACATACACAACAACAACAACAAAACCTTCACTTATTCCATTCAACATCACTAGCTATTAATCCCACATTTCTCCTCCCTTTTGAGGCTGCACACTTTTAGGAAGTCATTTAAAATTGATTCATCCTCTTTTTTTCCTCCAACTCTCTTCTTAACTCTGCAGTCTGACTTCTATTCTCATCAATCAACTGAAAATGTTCTTTCTAAATTTATAAATGACCTTCTAGTTACCAAATCTAATGGTATTTTCTTAATCTTTATTCTTCTTGACCCTTTATAAAGTTTTTGACTTGGATGATCTCCCTCTACTCCTTGGAATTCTCTTCTCTCTATATTTTCATGACACGACTCTCCTGGTTCTCTTCCAGTCTATGTACTCCTTGATTTTTATCCAGGTCTCATACTATAGTGATAAATATTCCCCTGGCTCTGTTTCTACTCTCTTTTCATACTATTTCACTTTATAGTAACATACTGTAAATATCACTTCCATGTTGAAGATTCTTAATTCTATTTATCCAGCTCAATCTTTCTCCTGACTTCCAGTTTTGCATCTCCAGTTGCCTATTTGACATCTTAAACTCGATATCCTATTAATGTCTTAAACTTAGCATGTACCAAACTCATCTTTTCACAAAAACCTCCTTTCTTATAAACTTTCCCATTACTGTTAAGGATACCAACATTCTCGTGATCTTCAAAGTTCATATCCTAGATATTATGCTCCATTCCTGAATTTCTCTCTCCCCACATATCCAATCTTCTACCAAGTTTGTGTCAATTTTAACTTCATAAGATCTCTCATATATACTTCTCCCTTTGACACTGCTGCCATCTTGGTTCAAGATCTCATTACTTCATTCTTGGTCTATTACGATAGGATTTTATTATACTCTGCCTTAAATCTCTCCAATGTCCTTCAGCTCACTTCACTCAGAAATATCTTCAATGTGATATTTATTTTTTAATATTTTATTTTTAAAAATTATAAAATTTTAATTTTCATATTCTCTATTTCCCTTTCTACTCATCCGCCCTCCCTGAGAAGGCAAGTAATTGATTTCCATATTAGCAATATTGTGAAAAAAACACAGAAAAATAAATTTTTTTGAAGTATGCTTTGATCTCTAGTCAGAATCTATGAGTTCTTTCTCTGGAGGTAGATAGTATTTTTCATCATAAACCCTTAGGAATTTTCTTGCATCATTGCATTGCTTAGAATAGCTAAGTCATTAACATTGGATCATCGCAAATTTTGCTGTTACTTTGTACAATACCCTCCTGCTCACTTCACTTTGAAAAAGTTCATATAAGTATTTCCAGATTTTTCTGAGACCTTCCTACTCATCAATTCTAACAGCATAAATAGTATTCCATTACATTCACATACCATAATTTGTTCGAATATTCCCCAATTGATGGAAATACCTTCAATTTTCAATTCTTTGACACCACCAAAAGAGCTATCAAAAATTTTGGTTATGGGCAGTTTTATAGCCCTTTGGATATTTAGTTCCTATGCCCTTTTCTTAGATTTCTTTGGAATACAGACTGGGTAGTAGTATAGTGAGTCAAAGGTTTGTGCAGTTTTATAACCTCTTGGACACCAGTTCCTGATATATTTGAGAAATGAAGCTTTTATCAGAGGTACTTGCTGTAAAATTATTTTCCCTTTTCATTCTAATCTTGACTGCATTGGATTTGTTTGTGCCAAATCTTTTCAATTTATTGTAATCAAAGTTTATTCATTTTACTTCTAGTAAAGTTTTCTAATTCTTATTTTATCATAAATTTTTACCTTATCCATAGATCTGACAGTTAAAATATTCCATGAAACTAATTTTCTCATGCTATCTTTGTTTATGTTTCAATCATGTGGCTGTTTTTGATATATGTGTGAGACAACAGTCTAAATCTAGTTTCTGCCAAGTTTTTTTTCAAGCTTTTACAGCAATTTTTGTCAAATACCTCATTCCCAAACACTTGGATCTTTGTGTTTGTTAAACATTCGATTACTACGGTCATTTACTACTGTTTACTTTGTACCTAATCTATGTAACTAATTCATCTCTCAGTTTATTATTTATTACCAGATTGAAGATTATCACTTTGTAAAACAGTTTCAATATTTTTGTTGATAACAGAATAAGCACTAGCCCCATATATATATATATATATATATATATATATATATATATATATATATGTATGTATGTATATATAGCTCTCAAAACATTATCATACCAGCTCCCATTCTGATCATATAATTTTTGCTCCATTCTGTGTGCATGACATTGTTGAAAACATGTGCTGGCCTACCATGGAAGTCTCTGTTCTCCTTTCAGTCACGTGAACTTTTTTTTCTGAAATTGTAATGTTGCAAATTTGGAACTAGTTAGCATCCCTGATGCATATTTGTTTTAAAGGAAAACAAACAAACATGAGGCAACAGTGGGGAAGTAAGAAATTTGGAATCCTTTGGAAACTCTTCAAAATTCCCTAAAAACAATTCAAACTGTTTTCTTCTTTCCATTTAGTTCTGGGCCTGGTTCACTCTCTTTCTTTTGCACCTGTTCTTGGAAAGAACATTTCTTGACATTTTCTCTTATATTCTTCTTTTAGGAAAAGAAAGAAATGCTTTTCAAATATGACTCCTACATACCTCCAAATTCCTTTTTCTCTTCATCGAATCTTTCTTCTTTCCCACATCAGAGGAAGAATAAGCCTTTCTTTCTAAGGCAAATGACTCTACCTTTGCAAAAAATCCTCTTCCCTTTTAATTCTTCAGGACTTTTGTCAATTAATTGTTTCATTTTTTCTTTTATTCAAAAAACATTCTCTCCATCTGTACTGACTCCTTCCCTCCAATGACATGTGTAGGTATATAGGTCATTATAAATAGTTCCTCAGATATTGGAATTGATTTTAGTCATAGTCACATTTATCTCCTCTGCATGTCTGGGTTCAGATCATCACTTTGCCACTTAACTTGGACTTTGTATAAGTTTCTTCATTTCTTTAGGTCAAGCTTTTCTTATGTTTAAAATGAGACAGTTGAATTTGATGATCTCTAAAGGACATGTCAGCTTTAAATATATGCTCCTTGAACCTTTCTTTTGCCTTTCCTTCTTCTTTCTTAACCTCAGTCTTTGGAAGTCTTGCCTATTTGTAATGTCATTGTTCAAATGCATGAAGCATCATAACTTTTTACTCCAGTCAAAGGTGATCAATTTCTCCTCTGAACTGTTAAGAGATTTGGATGTCTTTTAAAGACATTCTATTATAATTATTTGTGTGTATACCTTATTTTTCCTAGTATAGCAGAAACTCCTAGATGGAAGCTTGTTAATAACTCAGCTTTGATCTCTAATTCAACATGAATGTTGCTTGTGCAACTCACCTTTTCACTTCTCAGTCTGTTTGTCTTATTGGAAGAAGGATGACTAAAGCCTTCGCTGTAAGTTTCTTCTACTTCATAGCATCATATATTTGTCCACCTTTTCCCATGAATTTGACAGAATTTAGCATACGTCTGTGTGTGTTGTGGCTGACTTTCTATTTTAAAAATAAATTTCTAAAGCAAAATAAAAATTTCCAGCTAGTTGTTAACTTGCCTGGTCATCATGCCCTTGGTGCGAACAGCATGAATTGTCCCAGTTGGCAAAAAATTGCAATCTGTTGCCAAAATCTACTTGTTCTCATGATATGGGTAATTCATAATATACAGTTAATGCCCCATGTAATACAATTAATAAAAATGGACAAATGCAGTGTCATCAGCCACAGCTGAGTGGGCACTGAAGAAAATGAATACCCAGAGAGAACACTTAAGAAAACTGTTTCCATCCTTCATTAAATTCAGGTCAAAATGTTTCACTTGATCTTGTTCTATGCCCACATTTGTTTTGCATTAGGTAGTAAGGTCTCAATGCACAGAAACCTTTTCATTTACAATGTTGTTTCCATTGTGTATTCTAAACAGTTTATTTGATTCATAAGCAGAATTTGGCACTAGGCTAAGTTACCGATCTAGATTTCTATCACATGGCTTCAAATGATAGTAAATATCTGGGTCAAAATGTGCACATAGTTTGGTAACTTTCTTGGTATACTGCCAATTTGCTTTCCAGAATGGCTAGACTAACACTAACTAGAGATGCCATGTATTTATTTTACCTCATCCCCCTTGAACCCATTTATAATTTTCATCTGTTGTCATCCTTGCCAATCTGTGGCTATGAAGTGGAACTTAAAAGTTACTTTAATTATAATTTATCTAAATTATAATTTATCTAAATATTGGTGATTCAGATACTTTCCATATGCTTATTCATAGTTTGAATTTCTTCCCTTGAAAACTGTCTATTTGATTAGGCATTTGGAAGACTTGGATTTCTTCTCCTGAAAACTGTTTATTAGATAAAAATATTTATATATTTTTTTCAGAAGAAGAAATTCAAGTGTTCCAATAGTCATACAAAATGTTTTAACTCACTTCTTATTATAGAAAATAAAATTAAAACAACTGAAATACCACCTCAGAACTATCAAATTGACTAGCATGGCAGAAAAAGAACATGACAAATGCTAGAGGAGATGTAGACAATAGATATAATAATGCATTGTTGATGGAGTTGTGAACTGGTCCAACTATGCTGGAAATTTGAAAATAATTCCGAAAGGCAATAAAACTGAGCTACTTTTTGATCCAGTAATACTACTACTACTAGGTCCATATCCCTAAGAGATCAAAGAAAAATGAAAAAGTTCTATATATACAAAAATATTTATAGCAGCTCTTTTGGTGGTGGCAAAAAATTGGAATTTGAGGGAATGCCTATCAATTGGGGATTAGTTAAACAAGTTGTGGCATATGATGTGGTAAAATACTATTGCACTATAAGAAATGACAACAGAACCCACAGTTCCAATTAATCAAAATTCTAATGTTCTTAATTCTACTGGTGGTTTCCCATTCTCAAAGAGGACCAAAAGGACATCACTGTGATAAAGGGAAGTTTCAGTGTGTCCAACTGTGATTAATGAGACCAATACAAGCTCGGAATGCTCTACCCTGATTGGTCACAGATAGTCCATGTGAATATTTAAGGTGGTTACTCCAAATTTGTGCATCCTACATTTACTTTGTGCTATCTCAATTCTGCTTTGCTCATAGAGCACAGCACCCTTCCATATATGGGCACGTCATGCTCAGCAGTCCTGTGCCAGTGTCTCTCATGTTACACAGTCAAATCCAAAGTTCTTGAGAGAGACCTTGAAAGTGTCCTTGTATTGCTACTTCTGAACATCATTTGATTGCCTGCCCCATGCAAGTTCTCCATAAAAATAACCTTTTTTGGCTAGTATACATTTTGCATTTGAACAACATGGCCAGCCCATTGGAGTTGTTTTCTCTGAAGCATTGTTTGAATGCTTGGCAGTTCAACTTGAGCAAGGACTTCAGTGTATGCTACCTTATCATGCCAGGTGATCCTCAGAATCTTCCTAAGACAATTCAAGTGGAAGCAATTCAGTTTCCTGGCATGGCGCTGGTAGACTGTTCATGTTTCACAAGCATCTAACAGTGAGATCAGCACAGCGGCTCTGTAGTCCTTCATTTTGGTAGTCAGCATAATTCCTCTTCTCTCCCAAACTTTGCTTTGAAGCCTCTCAGACACTGAGCTAGCTCTGGCAATGTGTGCATCAACCTCACTGTTAATGTGTACATCCCTGGAAAGTACACTACCAAGGTAAATGAACTTATTCACAGCATTCAAAACTTTTCCATTTGTTGTACCCTATGGTTCCACCTAGGAATTGTGTGATGGTGGCTGATGGAGCACCTGTGTTTTCTTGGTGTGAATTATTAGGCCAAAATTAGCACAGGCAGAAGAGAATTGATCCATGCTAGCATCTGTTGAAACACCCAAAGAATTTGATGAGATTGGAAATTTGCTTCTTCTTTATTAAGGTCCAGGTTTACCTCAAATCTACCATGTAACTCCAATCGTTCTCATTATTCCTTTCCCCCATTTTTCCTCTTGGTTTGATTATTCTACTCTCCAAACTTCCAAACTTGCTCAAATTGCTCTCTTCCCCCTAAAGATATTTTTAAAAACTGCTTTTACTATTCTTTTAAAGCAAAATTTTAGTCTAGACAAACAAATAAGAGTTGTATTTCTTCATTTATTTTATCTCATCCTCTAGTAAAGGATCCCACTTACATTTTTAAAATTTGTAGATCTTCATTGGATGTTTGAAAGAACAAAACACAATGTAACTTCTGGAGATGACAGAATAAAACAATAAAAACTGAATTTATAAAGCATGATAAATTTTATAAAATTTCATATATGTTATTTGATCCTCAGAACAACATTGGGAGATGGGCACTTTTATCATTTTCATATTAGAGATAAAGTAATTAAGGCTAAATGTTAACTATCTTGCTTGAGGTCATGCAGGTAGTACATGTTTCAGGGTGATTCAAATACAGGTACTATCAATACAGCATTCAGTGCGTCAATTACCTGCCAAAGAAATAATCCCTTCTCTCTATTTGCAAATTTCAAACATCAGTTCTCTGTAGCTGACAGTTGACTATATAAATGCTAGCTTCTTCATCCCATTCAAACTTTAGCTTGTGTTTTAGCCTTCATGTTATTTTGCTCTAACGCAAACAACAATCACAATTGATACTTTTATATCAGTTCACCTTCTGCAGAAATCTAACTTCCATCTACATGTCACTCCACCCTCCCCTGTCTTTCTTCCTTTCATTTGATCAACACTGACTGGTTCTTTCTCTCCTGTGTCATCAATGCATTACTACCTCCTTCAGAATGATAGATAGTAATTGCATGGACTAGACTGAAAGAAATGGGCTTAAGAGGTAATAGGGAAATAAGTTTTGATTGAACCTAGATTTGAGAGTATCTTGAACTTCAGACACAAAATGTAATATCTGATGTTGTAGGCAAAAGGAACTCTCAAGATTTTTGCAGAAGACAAAAATATGACAAAAACAAAAAACAAAACTATTGTATGAGGATTAGTCTGGTAAAATTAGGCAGTGAATAGCAGAGGATTTTATGCTTGATGTAGGCAATAATGAGTCATTGAAATTTTCTGAGTAAGAGAACATTATGATAAAGACTATTACAAGAAATTTAATCATGCAGCAAGATTCAGGAGAGATTGATCATATTGTGAGGAGACAAGAATTTCAGGGTGTAGTCATATTCAAATGTGTGAATAATAGTTAACTTAATACTGAAATTTTAAAGAGCAATGCATCAATTTATATGATCTTCATAAAGAAAACACACAATGTATGTAATTGATATTACATTAGTTAGTGGTAATGGTAATTCAATGAAGTGTAAGCTACTGGGTTTAAAATCAGGAGACATATGTGCAAAATTTTCCCATCACTTTGTGCTTGTGTGATCTTCAATATCACTAAAACTTTCTAGGCCTCAGTTTCCTCATCTGTAAAATGAGGTTGAACTAGATATCTTCTAAAATCCCTTCAAGGTTGGGACCTATGTGACCTATATTTTTATAACTCAGCTTCTGTTCTGTAAAGTGAAAATATCAGACTAGATGGATTTTCTAGGACACAATGCTACTAGATAATATAATAAATAAATATGTAAAGTTATCCATGTCATATTTTTTCTATAGGAAAATAAAATTTCAATGTCTCCACTTAATTAAGAATTAAATGTAAAAATGTCATGGTCATTTTTCTCAAATGCGTATTTATTCAAATGTGCATGGACAAAGTATTTTAGTTATGAAATGGAGTATTTATGAAATAATCATTTCATACTTGTTCTGTATCATGATAGTTCTGCTATTAATTTTCTTGTAAATATCACTCAAATGTCTACAAATACAAATTGTCTTCTGAAATGGGTTTGTAAAAGTAGGATAATGACTTGCAATTTAAATATAAAATTATGTCTGTAAGAAGCTAGGCATCTTATCTCTGAGAAAAAAAAATATATTGACCAAACATACAAACTTTTATTTTATACATAAATACACAAAAATTACCACTAACATAGGTAGAACTAATTCACTAGAAAAAAAGGAGGAAAGGAAGCAAACCATGGTGCAATAAAAGCAAAGAGGTCAATGTCTTATCATGGATACTGAGACTTGAGTCCTTTTTTAACCACTTGCTATCTGTGTGACAGTGATAAATTCACTTAATCTTTTTAAACAATAGGTTTTCCATCTCTAAAATGGTAATTCTCTCAGTACCCAATTCATATAATCCCTCATTGTGCTGTTTCAAGTATTAAATGTGATACTCAAAATGAATACAAGCTATACTGAAAGCTATACTTGATACTGGGGTGAAATTGTAATGTTTGTTATTCAGTGAAGCATGAGCACATAATGTGGGGAAAATTTACTGTTCATCAGTCATGGGGAACTCTGAATGTGGCAGTTCTTGACACTGAAATATTAATAGATAAGTCCTAGAAAAGGCACACTGAGGTTACTTTACTTGCAAAGGAGCATGTAGTGACATTTCTTTGTATACCCAGTGTTTAACGTAATAAGTGGTTATTGATTAGTAAATTTCAAGAGGCAGGTTTGGAACCCAGGTTATCCTGACTCCAATTTAGTAATTTTCTCTAGATAACACTACTTCTACATAATTATGTGAAGCATAATTATTCCATTTTAAGGCTATTTTTCCCCCTCACTTTCTACAAGGGGAGTATATCTAATACTGGAAGTAAGATACTATTATATAATATACCATTATTCTATCAACTAAGAAGAAAGTTAAATTCTTTACTCTTTTGGACCTAGAGGAGATAAAAAACTATACTCCAGTTCTCACCTTCTAGTCCTGATCTGGGCTGTGAGGGAGAATGCTGAAGAGAGCTTGCAAAGTGTGCATTCATCAAGGAGATTACTCACTAGGAGTGATCAATGCTTCCATCAAATCTCTCTGAAACAGAGATACCAGGCTAACAATAAAATGGTTAACATTGTTCTGTGGTAGGTATCTCTAGATACCTAGAGATATCAAGGTAGTGCCCTTTTCAGGACACAATCTGCTTCCTACGTAAGCCATGCTTTTCCCTTCTTTCACAAATTTGTATATTCTGACCTCCTTTTCAATGTTTATGTGAATGGCACATTTTCCTATTTTGTTACCATGTTATATGATACTTGAATCTGGGGAACTATTTCTTTTTTTCGATGTCTTCCTAAGCACATTGTAACTAACTGTGTCACAAACTCTGCAGGGACTTAGATGTTAGCTGTCACTAACATGATGCATTGAACTTCATGTTGTATTATAATAAAACAAAACTATCTGCACAGAGACAAACGATCTTAGGCAACCATGTGTCCCAGAGGCTAGAATGCTGAATGTGGAGCTAGGACGATCTGCACTGTAATCCTATCTCATTCATTCACTTGTTGTAGAAGCCTAGGAAAAACATTTACCCTCTCAGCATCAGTTAACTCATCTTGAGAATGAATAGAATTTTCTTTAATGATCCTAACTTCCCTGGATTATTGTGTCAAATGAGAAAATACGTGTAAAGGGATTCTCAACTTTTAAATATCCTAAATAAACATCAGTTATTAATGTTGCTGTTATGGTTATTGTCATAGATGTAGAGCTGAAAGGTACCTTAGAGATAATTTGCTCCACCTCTCCCATTTTAAAGGTGAGAAATCTGAGGCCCAGAAAGTTTATGAGGATTTACCAAGGTAACACAATGGCAGACCTTGGAAAGTAACTTAAGTTCTTTGTCTCCATATCAATACTCTTTCCACTGTATGATAATAGTGTTCAATAATATCAAGTACAAAATAACTCTGTGATTAATATGTAATATTGTGCTTAATGCCTGTAAAACAGTACCATAAGTAGATACCAAGTATAGGATGTCAATACATACACTATTCTCAGAGGATAGTGAATAGCTTATTTTATCCAGAGTGGATTCTTTCTAAAGGATTAGCGAAATCTAAGTGAGAGAAATAAGTAGATTGCAGAACCTCGAATTTCAGGTTAAATAGTTTTTACTTTACCCTATAGATAACAGCAAAAAGCATAAGTGATTGAATAGGGTATGGCATATACATGGTGATGCTTGAGGAATATTAATCTGGAAATGATGTGAAGATGGTTGGCAGGATGCAAGGACAAGAGATAAGTTTAAACTACTGAAAAATTTAGAACTGATAACCTATTTTTCTGACTTTTGGTGTTCCCACCACTCCAAGAAAGGGTTGTCTCATAGTCAATGACAACTTCAGTGGAAGTAATTTTGTTTGTTCTGTGATAATTCACCAAAGTCAAATATTTCCAGTTCAACAGAGATATATTCCTACTCCCTGGATATATGTGTATGTATACAAATTCACATAGACACTTTATAATAATTCTTTTTTTGAATGTTGCAAAATTATTTATTTAATTTTTTTGTCTCCAATTACATGTAAAAACAATATTAACATTCATTTTTAAAACTTTGAGTTTCAAATTTTCTCCCTTCCTCTCTCCTCACCTTAATTAAGAAGATAAGCCATTCTGTATGTTATATATGTGTAGTCATGAAAAATATATCTATAATAGTTATGTTGCAAAAAAAGACAAAAAAAGACTCAAGAGAAATAGAGAAAAAAATTTTAAGTACTCTTCAATTTGTATTCAGATACCATCAGTTCTTGCTCTGAGGATGGATAGCATTTTTCATCATAAGTCCGTCAGAGTTGTTGTGGATCATTTTATTTCTGAGAATAGCTAAGTCATTCACAGCTTACAATGCTACTGTTATTTGTACATAACATGTTGCACTTTGCATAGGCACACGTACGTCTTCTCAGGTTTTTCTGAGAGCATCCTGTTCATCATTTCTCATAGTACAGTAGTATAGCATTATAATCACATACCACAAATTGTTCAGCCATCACCCAGTTGATGGACCCCTCAATTTCTAATTCATAACCCACAGAACAGAGTTGCTATAAATACTTTTGTGGAAATATATCCTTTCCTTTTTTGTTTTTCTCTCTTTTGAGATACAGATCTAATAGTGGTATTGCTAGGTCAAAGGTTATGCATGATTTTATAGATCTTTGGGCATATTTCCAAATTGCTCTACAGAATGGTTGAATCAGTTCACAACTCCACCAACAATGAATTAATACTCACTTTTCCCACAATGTTTCCACCATCTGTAATTTTCTTTTTTTGTCTCATTAGCGAATCTAATAGGTATGAGTTAGATAGTAGCTCAGAACTGTTTTAATTTCCTTTCTCCAATCAATAATGACATAAAGTATTTTTAATATGGCTATAGATAGTTTTGAGGGCTTCATCTAAAAAAGAATAATATCTTTTGATCATTTATCTACTGGGGAATGGCTCTTATTTTTTATAAATTTGACTCAATTGTGAATATGTTTAACAAATGAGGGCCTTATCAGAGAAATGTACTTTAATTTTTTCACAGTAACTATTGCTAACTGTATTTCCTTTTATCCTAATCCCCATGCCCTCCAGTTTATTCTATTCTCCCTCCTTTCATCCTGTCCCTCCTCAAAAGTGTTTCACTTCTGACTACTCCCTGCCCCAATCTGCCCTCTCTTCTATCAACTTCCTTTTCTCTTATCTCCTTCCTCTCCTTCTTTCCTGAAGGGTAAAATAGATTTCCTTACCTAATTGAGTGTGTATAGTACTCCTTCTTTGAACCAGTTCTGATGAGAGAAGAGTTCACTCACTCCACCTCATTTCTCCCCTCTCTTCTCCTTCACTGTAAAATCTTTTTCTTGCCTCTTTTATATGAAATGATTTCACCCATCCTACCTGTCCTCTCTCCTTCTCCAAGTACACTCTTTTCTCTCCACTTAATTTTATTTTTGAGAAATCATCCCTTCGTATTAACCTCACACCTGTGACTTCTGTCTATACATACTGCTACTAACTAGTAATGAGAAAGGTCTCATGAAGTACAAATATCATCTTTCCATGTAGGAATGCAAACAATTTAAACTTATTAATTCCTTTATGATTTCCCTGTCCTGTTTACCTTTTTTTAAATATAAATTTATTGGGAGTGGAGCCAAGATGGCGGAGTAGAAAGACTCAACTATGCTAGGTCCGAACCCACAGCCCATGGATTTCCTCTAAAAAGAACTCCCAACAAATTCTGGAACAGTGGAAGCCACAGAGCAACACAGTGAAGGAGATTTCCGTTCCAGAGAGCCCTGAAAAACCGATCCCAAAGGTCCATCACATCCCGGACGGGAGCAGAGCCCTCCCCTGCCCTGGCCACTCGGCACTGAGAGGAGCAAGCAGATCTGAACAGGCATCAGAGAAGGAATCTCCAGTGGCCGTGAAGGTCCCTCCACCCATGGACTTGCAGGTCAGTGAAAGAGATGGGCTGAGAGGGGAGCAGGGTATCTCCGGGACTCAGGCCCCCTCGGGAGGCAGCAGGCAGAGGCAGCAGGTGGCCAGAGGCTCCCAGAGCAGGCAGGAGCTCAGCAGCAGCTCCATTACAAAAGGTCTCTGCATAAACCCACTGAGGGAACTGAGCCTGGTAGGCGGCCCTGCCCCCACCTGAGAACCTGATTTAAATATAAATTTATTTTAAGTTTTCAACATTCACTTCTACAAAATGTTGACTTGCAAAATTTCTCTATATCTGCATCCTACCCCGCCCCAGGACAGTTTGTATTCTGATTGCCTTTTCCTCCAATCTGCCCTCCCTTCTATACCGCACCCTGCCTTATTCCCTTTCCCTTCCATTTTCCTGTTAGGTAAGGTAGATTTCTATACCCATTGTTTTTATATTTTATATCCTAGTGGCATGTAAAAACAACCTCTAACATTCATTTTTAAAGCTTTGAGCTCCACATTCTCTCTTTTCCACCCTCCACAGCCAGGCTTATTGAGAAGACAAGCAATCTGATAAAGGTTATACATATGTGGTCATGCAAAACACTTCCATAACAGTCATGTTGTGAAAGACTACATTTAACCTCTATCCTATCCTGCTCTCCATTTATTCTACCCTCTCCTTTGATCCTGCCTTCTACCAAAGTCTTTGCTTCTGATACCTCCTTACCCCAATCTACCATTTCTTCCATTATTGCCCCCCCCCATTATCCCTTTTCCTCCTGCTTTCCTACAGGGTAAAATAGACTTCTATATTCAAATGAGTATGTATGTTATTTGCTCCTAAAGCCAAATCTGGTGAAAGGAAGGCTCATTTATTTCCTTTCATATTCCCCTCCATTCCTCCATTGTAAAAGCTTTTTGACATGCATATACATACATACATACATAAATATGTACATACATATATATGTATCTATGTATGTGTATATGTGTATGTGTGTGTATGTATTCCCTCCAACTGTCCTAATACTGAGAAAGGTCTCATGAGTTACGAGTATCATCTTTCCATGTATAAATATAAACAGCTCAACTTTAGTAAGTCCCTTATGACTTTGCTTTCTTGTTTCTCTTGATTCTTGTAATTGAAAGTGACATATTATACTCAACTCTGGTCTTTTCAACAAGAATACTTGGAAGTGCTCCATTTTATTGAAGTTCCATTTTTTTCTCCTGAAGGTTTATACTCAGTTTTACTGGTTTTAATCCTCTCCTTTGACCTCTGGAATATTATATTCCAAGGCCTCTGATCCCTTAGTGTAGAAGCTGCTAAGTCCTGTGTTATCCTGACTGCATTTCCACAATACTTGAATTGTTTCTTTCTGACAGCTTGTAATATTTTCTCCTTGAACTGGAAACTCTGGAATTTAGCTACAATATTCCTAGGAGTTTTCCTTTTGGAATCTCTTTGAGGAGGTGATTGGTGGATTCTTTACATTTCTATTTTACCTGATTCCCGAATGAGGGCAATTTTCATTGATAATTTCTTAAAAGATGATGTATAGGGTCATTTTTTTAATCATGGCTTTCAGGTAGTCCAATAATTTTAAAATTGTCTCTCCTGGATCTATTCTCCAGGTCAGTTGTTTTTCTAGTTAGATACTTCACTTTGCCTTCTTTATTTTCATTCTTTTGGTTTTATAATTTTTGATTTCTCATAAATTTATTAACTTCCATTTGCTCCCTTCTAATTTTTAAAGAATTATTTCCTTCAGTAACCTTTGCACCTCTTTTTCCATTTGGTTCATTCTGCTTTTTAAGGCATTCTTCTCCTTATTGAGCTTTTGGATCTCTTTTAGCATTTGGCTTAGTCTACTTTTTAAGATGTTATTTTCTTTAGTATTTTGGGGGGGGTCTCCTTTAGCAAGCAATTGACTTATTTTTCATGATTTTCTTGCCACACTCATTTCTTTTCCCAATTTTTGCTCTGCTTCTCTTGCTTGATTTTCAAAATCTTTTTTGAACTCTTCCACAGTCTGGGATCAATCCAGTTTTTTTTTTCTTGGAGGCTTTGGGTGCAGAAGTTTTGAGTCTGTTACCTTCTTCTGAGTGTGTTTTTTGATCTTCCCTGTCACCATAGTAGCACTCTATAGTCAGGGCTTTTTTGCATTCTTATTCATTTTCTCAACCTATTATTTGGCTTTTAGCTATGTGTTAAAACTTCTAGGGTTTTGTGTCTCTGTTTTCAGAGATATTTCTAGGGACCTGTAAGTTTTCCGTTCTTCAAGGTAAGAGCTAAGGAGAGGTGTTCACTATTCTCCTGGCCTGTGCTCTGGTCTTTGAGTGACTATAAGCACTTTTCTGCCCTGGAGCTGAGATGAGGGTCCCTGCTCCCCTGAGTCCCAGGCTCTACTATGCTAGTGTTCCTCCTTGCCCTGGGACTGCCACCCAAGACTGTATCCTGGATCTAAATATGGGCAAAGCAAAAGAATCATGCCTCAATCCTAGCAAGAAAGACCCCTGCAATCTCTTTCTGACCAGTTGTTGACTTCCTTAGCATCTGTAGGTTGAGAGCTCTGAAAGTAGGTGCTGCTGATTCAATCACTTCCAAGTTCTGTTTCTGGTTTACTTTGGCCAGGAAGGTTCTGGTGTTGCCAGTGTTGGACTGAGCTCTACTTTCACGTAGGTGTGACAGGCCTTTCCTCCTGACTTTCAAAGCTGTCTTTGGTTTCTGTGAACTGAGAGGTCTGAAAACCACCACGGCTGCCAGTGATTCAGTCACCCTGAGACCTGCTCCTGGTTTGCTGGAGCCCTGTCTTCCGTGGTGTGGCCTGCACTGCTTATATCTCCCTAGTGTAACATATCATTCCTGTCAATCTTCCAAGTTGTATTGGGATAGAAATTTGTTTAAGTGTCTTTTTGTGAGTTGTGCTGCTCTAAAATTTAGAGTCATATTTAATGATATTTGAGAGGGTTTGAGGGGAGAGCTCAGATGAGTCCCTGCCTTTACATCTTGACTTTACCTCACTTCCTAATAATTCTGTTGAAATTAGGAGGTTGTTTTAGTTTTAAGAAAAGGGGTGTGAATTTGCAACATCAAAAATAAAACAAGATTAACTAAACTTGTTTTATTTAAGCTTCACAAAACATTTCTCTTCAGGTCTTTAAAACAGTAATTTAATTCTGACTAAATGATTCAGAGTAATTTTATGTTAAAGACTATTTTACATATTTTAGTAATCATATATTTTTCCTTGGGTCCCGAATTGTGATTCACCACATTGGGGAAACTCCCAATATGGATACTTGTTCCTATAATGCAGATAAACATTTCTTCTGTAACTCAGCTCTTAGAAAGTTGCTTCAGTATGAAAAGGTTAAGTGACCTGTCCACAGTCACATAGTTGGTGTTAGAGGGCCAGGCCATTTGTTAGAGAGACAAAAGGCTAGCACTTATATTCTATAGCAAGCTACCTCTCATTAACAATTATTGTGATAACAATAAACTGTAAAGAAATGTTTTCTTTATCACTGTGTTATGGGCTTGGATCTGCCATTAACTTATCCTGACCATTTAAAAATAACTTCATATCTCTTGACCTCAGTTCCTTTATTTGTAAAATAGGGGAATACATCTCTAAGACCCTTTGTAGTATTAAATTTCTGTTTATGCAATTATCCACCAACAATAAACAGTATCAATGTCAATAATAAAATCCTATTTTTCTTTAGAAATTCCATGATAAAATAAAGAAAATGAACTCACTTTACTCAAAAGCTTAAATTTGTTTTTCAGCTTCTCAGTCTAACCAAAAATAGATCTTTCTCCCCCTCCCCAAAACAATGACCACAACATGA
>CM053772.1:198792102-198815267 GCA_028658325.1 Potorous gilbertii
TCTTGGTTTAGAGTGAATGTCAATAGTAACTGTTTCTATTCAAAACAGCAAACCTGAGTCTCCTGCCTTCCTAATTTTATTTATTTATTTTTCTTTTCTATTTAAAGGGGTTGCTCCTGAGTACTTTTTAAAGAGGCCTTTTCACTGAATTGGCATCACCTCACATTAAGTGAACACCTGAAAAGACCTTAGCCTAAAAGACCAAGGACTCCCATTGCATCCTGGACTATCTCCAGTCATCTTGATGAATACCTGGTCATTGGATTCAGATGGCTTAGGAGGAGAAGGTGAGGCTGGTGACCTTGCACAGCCCTCCCCCACTCGAAACAAAGTCAAGGGCAAGTCATGCCATTATTCTCTGATGTCATGGTCGTCTTCAAAAATGAAGGACAAACACAAGAATGACAACAACCAACTTGACCCTTGGATTTAGTCTAGGACCTGATGAAAGCTAATCAAATCAATGATGGTGGATCCAAGAAGAGCACGACCAAAAATAGTACAGAATAAGTTGAAGCTTTTACCTTTGGCTCTGTCAAACATGCTGCCTGCACCCTTAAGGGCCAGAGATCTCACCCAACACCATGGAGTGAAGAGAACAAAAACAGGCAGGGGGGCTGAGTGGAAAAATCAATAGTGCTTATTTTAAGGAAGTGAAAGGATTGAAGAGAAAAGATGCAGTTACAATTATAGAAAAGTCATGATAGCCAATGACAAAAGTAGATAAAATCTGATTGAAAGGAATAAATGAAAAAATTATTTTAATGAACTCATTTTTCACCTGTGGGGGAAATAGTGTTAAACGCCTTTGAATAAGGTGAAATATTACAATAAAATCTTCCTGCTCCCTGAAATAACAATGAATTAATTCAGGAACCTTGAGACTCATCCAGATGAGTTATCAATTCAGTGAAAGGGTAGAAGAAGGAAAGGCAAAAATGAGTTCTTAAGTGAGAGAGCAAATGTAAAAAAAAACAGTAGAAAATTTTAGAAAAAAGTAATTGAGTCTCAAAAGCAATAGATTCTATGAAGAGGGAAACAAATCCAACATTTGAATGCAAAACAACGTGGAGCGTAAAGGAAAATTAATGGAACAAAATCAAAAGACAAATTTATACAAACACACAAGAGTTCTACCAAATTGGAATGATGAATTTAGAGATAAGATAAAAAGAGGTAATCCAAGGATTATATGTCTTACAGAAAATCATGACAAAAATCTATCAGTCTTAAGGAAATAAGACAGGAAAACTACTTGTGAATAATGGATGAAATGGGGAAGTCATTGAGAGTCAATGAGCATCCACAGAAAGATACCACAAGTTTTTAACACACCGAACTGTTTTCTCCCTTGCTGCTTGAGAAATATTGTTGTGTGCTATTGTAATTTTGAAGGTTTTATTTATGTTCTAAGGATAATCAATAAGAATAACAACATAAATCACTGAAATAATTGAAAACATTGGAATATGATAATTCAAAAATCAAATATAGAGTAGCATGTACAAAAACATCCTGTAAAGATTCACTTATGCATCAAAGATAGACATTGAGAATATTTTTTTAAATTTGTATTCTTCTTGAACTTAAATACAAAAGAGAACACTTTCATGTAAACAGCACAACATAAAAAGAGGATTCAATATAAAACCATGAACTTACATGTCACAATGTTTACTTTAAAAAGAACACACTATGTAATAAATATTACACATCATATTCAAAATTATTTTTTTTGGCCTTCCTTTTAAGTTATCTTTTGTTCTCTGCTCTACACTTTTTATTTTTCTTCCTCTCTCCCCACTTTGCCCCAGAGAAGGCTACCATTAGATGCAAATATATGTATATATGTAAAAACACACTATGCATGCTTCTGTTTATCAGTTCTTTCTCTAGATGTGCATAGCATCTTCTGTCATAGGTCTTTCGTAGTTGATTTCAGTATTTATAATATTCTCAAAATGATTCAGTTGTTCAAAGTTGTTCTTAGGCTCCTATAGTTATTACTGAGTTCAACATTCTCTTGATTCTGCTTATTTCATGCAAGAGTGATGGCAATCGAATTAGGATCTTTTGCTGTTTTTGTTTTACTAAAAGAACCTCTGATCGACTAATGTAATTCCAGAAGATCCTTCCCACCCATTGATTGGTGTTGAGTGAAGTTTGATTAGGGAAGTTGTTTTGTAGGTGGGTCCTAATTGCCTTTTGTTTTTTCTACTGAAGCACTGGATCAGAGGGTATAAATACTCTGAGGGTGAGGTTTTACTTTGGGGGCTTACTGACTGGCTAGAGAAGCACTGGGAAACCACCAAGGAGTCCCCACTTCCCTGCCCCAGATTTCAGATAAGACATATAGGTTGTCTGAGATGTAAAATTGTGAGAAAACTCCTTGCATCAATCTTTGGATTTGAGTTTCTGGTCAGCATAAGCTAGGTCTTTAGTTATGGGTCTCTAAAAGCAGTAGAGCTAGATTTGAACAATGAAGTAAGTTTTTTCTTCCAATTTTGAACATTGAATATATTTTTCTCACAAGACAGAATTTGGACTTGTAATTGAATAGGAAAGGAAGTGAGCTAGCTCCAGAATTGAGTCACAAGATGAAGTCAGCGTGGTTCACTCAATTCCCACGCTAAACCACTTGCTCTCCTAATCTCCTCAATTCCCTCAAATGTTATAAATAAAATGGGGGAGGGTAATATAATAAAAATAGTATAAGGAATGTGTATATATTATATGTATTGAAGATTACATATCTCATAAATTCAATCATTGTGTTGAATATAAGACATAAATGAATGATGTAGAAGGAAATAAGTACTAGACATGGCATTTCACTGGTATAAGGAACTCTCAGATGAGGAAATTCCTTCTACAAATATACTTTAGCATCTTTTCTTCAACTTATAGTCTTATACTGGTACCTAGAGCCCTGAGAGTTTTAATGATTTGCCTGGAGTCATGGAGACAATATGTGTTAGAGGCAGGACTTGAAAACTAAACCACAGTGCCTCAAAATATATCTTACTATTATGTAAGATATCTGTGTATTGTACATATATAATTTTATCCTTATAGTCATATAAATATATGTAAAACAATGTTATGTAATATTTCATGGAATTATATATTATAATAATGTACATGTAAATATGTTATATATGTATACACACAAATTCATAAAAATTATTTTTTAAAATTCTGCCAGGTTCTTAAAGGCTATTAATTCAGCTTACAATTTTTTACCACAAAGTTATTAGTGAATTTGCACTAATAATTAGTCTTTTTTTTTTAACTGAATCTAGGCAGTTTTAAAAAAAAAATACAACAACTTGGTTTCTGAAATGGTTAAGATACTATTCCTGTTTATTTGTAAGATATTTAATAATATTAAGAATCATTTTTTAAATAATTCCTCATGAGTAGGTTCATAAAGCACTATTAATATGTTTATCTTGATGTAATTGATATTTATAGAACTCACAGACTTAGTTCTGATAAATTTTAAGCATCCCAAAAGAGAGAAATCATAAGATAAATCTATCTTATATAGAATCTTTTGTATAGTATATTCTACATTCACTGGACAAAATGAACTACTCTGCTATATTAGTTGTATACAATTAATAATTTAGATTTAGAGCTTGAGATTTTAAAATTAAAATCCATCTACTTCAATTTACTCATTTTAGAAAAGAAGTATTGAGACCAGTTAATATTAATATTGAGTGACTTGAACACAATCACATATTTACTAAATATCAGAAACTAGATTTGAACCATAGACTTCTTCATCCAAAGCATAGACCATTGTCTACAACACCGTAATGCTTAATTTAATTTTAACTGGTATCTTTTAATATCATTGGAGCACATCAATCATCCATTGATTTAAATTGAGAATAGATGCTACATTTTTTGCTACTTTAGACTATAAGCTTAGTTACTATACTGTATCTATCTATAAGAATAGAAATGCAAATAGTAAGCTATTGTATTTTTTAATTATTTTGTATTTCTTTAGTATTTAATTTTCTGCAGTTACTTGTAAAAACAATTTGTAACATTTGTTTTTAAAACTTTGAATTCTAAATTCTCTCCTTTCCTCCCTCCCTACCACATCTAATTCAGAAGGCAAGCAATTTCATATTGGTTATATATGTGTAGCCATGCAAAACATATCCATAATAGTAGTGAAAGAAAACACAGACAAAAAAAGAAACTCATAAAAAATAAAGTAAGAAAAAAGAATAGCAAAGCAATAGCAATAAATTTGTGCAGATTAGAATTAATTTTGCTTTTATGTAATGAGATCAATGAGATATGGCCCATACTAAAATAAAATGAATTAAGTGTTAGAGAAGAGAATTGACATCTAAAAGTAGATTTGTATCTGTAATTAGAAGAGGAGATCAATAGCTTGGAGTCATTTATTGAAATTCAGCGGTTATCATGTGAAGGAAAGAATTCTTAAATAAAAAACATCTGGATTAGAAAAAATGACAAGTTACAACTTTTCAAGATAGATGACTCTAAAATGAATCAATTTACTTTGATTTTGGAAGAGGAGAAGATGTAAAATCCCATATTTCAAAAAAGAACTCTGAGGCAAGGGAAAAAGCAAGTGAGCCAGATAATGGGCTATTATTTTGATATAAAAGAGATGGGAAAAGTTACAAATACACATTTATCAAAAGAAACCAAGCTCTGTAGAATAGTATTAAGCATTTCCAGGAAAATTAATAACTTGAAACTCATGAAAATGGCAAATTAATAGCATTCTGAACCAATTCAGTAGGGCAAATATAAAGAGAGAAAGGAGTGAACCAGCTAGACAGAAGGGCAATGGAAAACATAATAATGTTAAATGATGTAATGGCAAAGAGGTAATAAAAAGGTGAAAGGCTTATAGGGTCATCAAATAGATCCACAAGTGACCATAGATTTTTAATCAAGTAGACAAGAAAAATGTGAATGAGTTAAATTTCTGAGTTTCTTAATGCAAAGAATTGCTCTTTGCTATATTGTGCAAAGTTGAACTATGATCTGAGCTGTAACATTCCAACAAGCTTATTTGATCAAAAAATGGTGAGATGCAGGAAATGATGAGTTATCTATGGAAGGTAATGAAAGTACAAAAAGAGTAGTGGCCAAGTGGGAAATCATATCTAAAACCTGAGTAATCGGAAACAATAGATAGGAGTCAATAAGAATATATGTTACTTTCCATGTATCACTAATGCTGGGAATAAAAGGCTTTCAGAAATGAGGTTTTTAAAAGGTATAATTCAAAAAGTGATGGGGAAAGCTAAAAATGAATTTGTTGCTGCTGTTTGTCCTTTATTTTTGAAGAGAACCATAACATTGGTGAAGTGATGCTGTGGCATGCAAGTGAATTGCATTTAAGTGAGGGAGGGGTGTGCAAAGTGACCAGCCTCACTTTATCCTCCAGACTCTCTGAGTCCAGTGGCAAGATATAGATGTGGATGACTAGAGATAGCTCTGGATGTGGGATGGGACCTTGGTCTTTTCAAGCTGAGGTCTTTCATAGGTCTCAGTTTGACTTAGGTAATGCCCATTCAGTGATTAAGGCTTAATAAGAAAGGAGGCAAGAAAATGGCTTCTTGAAAACAAACAAACAAACAAAAAAACCCAAGATCTACAAGGGGAAGACCCTCAGAGTTTCCGGACAAAACAGAAATAATCGCTATTTACATTTATTCTTAGTCAATCGGGGACCAAACAATGGACAGTGGAACTTGTTCTAGCCAATCAGTGACAGTCAGAGTGATTTGAGATTAAGGCTGGTCTTTGAGGAAAAAAAAATGTTTGAGAGATTAAAATTTATATTCCTTTTGGGTATAGCATGGGAAGGCAAAGCTGTGATATCCTATGTGATATCATGGAGCATAGTTCCCAAAATGAGTGATACCACCCCCTAGAGTGTTCTGGAATGGTCAAGGGGGTGATAATTTTGAAATGATGCAAATTAAAAAAACCAAACCCCCCCCCCCAAAGAAACATTGCTAAAGAGTTAAAGAAAGTCAGTTTTCAGAGGGGTGCTAAGTAATTTTGTTTTTAAAAGGAGCCGTAGGCCAAATAAGCTTGGGAACCTCTGTTTGGAGGTTTCAGAGAAGTACTGATGAAAGAAAAGAGCTAGGGACGATGTCTTAAAGCAGGTATATTCTTGAATATTTTCTAACTACAGATATGAGTATCTCATTTGTCCTTAACAAAAAAAGACACAATTTGAACTAATAGAAATATTTTCTGGAACTGAAAAATATGGTCACAGTTTAGAATAATTGTAAGGCACTGTGGTGGGTCCAATATGGGATTTGGAATTAGAGGAACTGAGCTCAAATTACTAGCTGTATATTTTTAGCTTGCACCTCACTTATTTAGGCATCAGTTTCCTCATTTGAAAATGAAGCTATTTGTGTTCTCAAGGTCTTGAAGCTCTGCTTCAGTGGACCTATGATGATATGAAAATAATTGTATTATTTGTGGCAAATCTGTCATTTGTTTAAATATTTTAAGTATTGAGAGCTTTCCCATTCCACAAGAGTCATTTCCTTATACCTTTTAATCTCTGGGAGAGTAAATTTATATATAACTATGGGGTGTGTTTTGAGGAGAAAAATACAGATTTTTTTCTTCCATAAAGAAGAGATAGCATTGTACACCAAAAGTGCTTAATTGGTGATCAGGAATACCTAAATTTGAATTCAGACCCAGATTCTCATCCCTCTCTGGCCATAGGCAAATAATATAACTTCTCTTGATTCCCGTTTGGACTTAATTAACTTTGAGTCCCTTAAATGCTTGAACTAAGATTATACAATTGTTCTTAGAAAGTGGTTCCTGTGCCAAAAATGTTGTTTGTTAGGGAAAGACAATTATATTTTAATGAATTTAACAGTTTAATCACTAATCCAAACTTAAGAGGAAACATGGTGCATTTATAGTTACATGGGATTGGAGTCAATATGTCTTATGTTAAAGTCATGCCTCTGACAGATAGGGGCAGTGTCATCATAGGTGACTTGATCTTTGGTTATTCCAGATAAATCTCAAAAGACATGATGTAGTGGAATGAGCCCTGGATTTGGAGTGAAAAGTTGTGGAATCAAATTCTAGTTCTCTAACTTATTATCTATGTGACCATATAGGTAAATCACTTAGCCAGACTGGGTCTCAGTTTCTTTAGTTGTAAAATGAAGTTATTGGCCTGTTTTTTTACCTTAAATCATATTTTACTTTCCCCCAATTACATGTAAATGCAATTTTTAAAGTTTTGAGTTCCAAATTTTATCCCTTCCCTCATCCTCTTACCCTTCCCTGAGAAAGTAAGCAATCTAATATAGTTATATGTGTGCAATTATGTAAACCATTTCTATATTAGACATTTTGTGGAAGAAAACTTTTTTGTAAGAAAGAAAAGTGAAAAAAAAAAGTTTGCTTTGGTTTGTTTCCAGATGCCATCAGTTTTTTTCTTTGGAAGTGGCTAGACTTTTTCATCATGGTCCTTTTGGATTAACTTTTATCCTTGAATTGCTGAGAATAGCTATTATTCACAGATGTTCATCATACAGTAGCATTGTTTTGTAGAATGTTACATTTTTCAGTGTCTTCCGTTTCTGCTCATTTCCTTCTATATCAGTTCACATAAGTCTTTTCAGATATTTCTAAAATCATCCTACCTGTTATTTTTTATGGCAAAATAATATTTCTTTACAATAATATACACTAGAACTTGTTCAACCATTCCTTCAATGGTGGGAATCCTCTCCATTTCTAATTCTTTGCCACTACAAAAAAAAAGAGTTGCTATAAATATTTTTGTGCAGATAGTTTCTTTTCATTTTTCTTTGATTTCTTTAGGATGCAGACCTAATAGTGTTATTGCTGGATCAAAGCGTGTATACAGCTTGATTGTCCTTTGGACATAGTCCCAAAGTGCTCTCCAGAATAGTAAAAATCAGTTTATAGCTCTACCAATAGTGCATTAGTGTCCCAGTTTTTCCACATCTCTTCCAATATATATCTTTTTTCATTTTCTGTCATATTAGGCAATCTGATAGGTATGAGAGTGGTACCTCAGAATTATTTTAATTTGCATTTTGTAGTAGTGATTTAGAGCATTTTTTCATTTGACTATAAATATCTTTGATTTCTTCTGATAACTGCCTTTTCATATACTTTGATCATTTATCAATTGTGGAATGGCTTATATTCCTAAAAATTTGACTCCATTTTCTATATATTTGAGAAATGAGACTTTTACTAGAGATAATTGCTATAACCCCCCATTTCCCCCAATTTTCTGCTTTCCTTCTAAATTTGGTTACCTTGGTTTTATTTGTGCAAAAACTTGTAATTTTGGCAGCTTTTGATATAGGAGCTTTGACTGTTGTCTTCTGACTATATGTTACAATCTTCTTTGTCACCAAAGTAAAATTCTATAGTCTGTTTTTTTTTTTGTTTTTACACTGTTTGTTCATTTTACCAGCCAATTGCTTGACTTTTTAGCCCTTTGTTAAGGTAAAACTCTGCTTCCAGTGTGGCAGGTATACTCTGCAAAGCTTCAGGGGTTTTATGTGGCTGTTTTCAGAGATAATTTCTAGCGCTCTGCAAATTTTTAGGTCTTCCAAGGAGGTATGATCAAAGGAGAGATGTTTATTCCTCTTCTGGCCTATGCTGTTGTATTGTTAATATATTTTTTGCCTAATTTGAAGATCTTTCCTACCCATTAATAGAACTATGTGAACTGCTTAAGTCACATGGAAGCCTGAGTCACATGGAAGAGGGAGGGGTGGAGTAGGAAGAGGCAAAACAAGAGCAGAGCTGAAAGGAAGTTGGAGACCAATCAGAACTGGCTAGTATGAGTGAGAGAGCTTGTAATTTGTTTAAGACAGCTGGTTTGAGGGAAGTCTAACAGAGGGAAGGTTTGGGGCTGCTATTACCCTCTGTGTTGTTATTGTGTATAGATTTCTTTGTAACTATGATGGATTTGGCTTTCTAGTGTTTGAATAAATGTTTTGGTTCTGTCTTCCACATGGAGAGTGTTGTATTTCGTGATTCAGAATTGCACCAGCATATTCCTGGCCACCCTAGGCACTGTGAATATAGCTTTGACACTACAATTCTGGTCTGTGAGTGACCATATGCACTCTTTTCTTCCTTGAAACTGTAAGGAGGATTACCTCTCTATTGCAGTCACAAGCTCCACCACACCAGTGCTTCTCCTCATCCCAGGACCACCATCCTAAGATTGTGACACAGATCTGATTAGGCAAAGCAAGAGAATCCTGCTTCAGTACCAGCAAAGAGATCCCTGTAATTCCCCTCTGATCAGTCACTGGGTTCTCCCACCATGTAAGGACTGATAGCTATGGAAGCAGCTGCTGCTATTGCCACCCTCTGCCATGTACTTGGCTCCAGGAGTTGGGGTTAGACAGCACCCCTCTCTCACCCAGGTCCATCTAACACCCATTTGCCTAAATCATGTAGCAATTTTTGACCTTATCTATGGTGTGAGATGTTTGTCTGTACCTAGTTTCCCTTATACTGTTTTCACGTTTGCTAGCAGTTATTTTCAAATAATTAGTGAAACGCGTTCTGTAATTTTGTTTACATAGTTCCTGGGTTTCTCTTGGCAGGTAGATTTCCCAAGTATTTTATGTTTTCTATAATTATTTCAAATGGAATTTCTCTTTCTATCTCTTGCTGCTGGACTTCATTGGTAATATATAAAAATGCAGATGATTTATGTGGGTTTATTTTATATCCTGCAAGTTTACTAAAGTTGTTTATTATTTCAGCTAGCTTTTTTAGTTGATACTCTAGGATTCTCTAAGTATACCATCATATCATCAACAAAGACTGGTAATTTTGTTTCCTCAGTGCCTATTTTTATTCCTTCAGTTTCTTTTCTTTTTTGGTCTGATTGCTATAGGCAGCATTTCTAGTAAAATGTTGAATAAGAGTGGTCACAATGGTCATCTTTGATTCACCCCAGACCTTAATGGAAAGGCTTCTAGGTTATCCCCTTTACAGATAAGACTTGCTGGTGATTTTTGATAGATATTCCTTATCATTTTAAGGAAAAAGTCTGTTTATTCCTATGGTCTCTAGTATTTCTTAAAAATATGAATGGGTATTATATTTTGTCAAAGGCTTTTTTCTTCATCTATTGAGATAATCATTTGACCTCTGTTGTTTCTGTTATTGATATGGTCAATTATATTGATAGTTTTCCTAATATTGAACCATCCCTGCCTGAATTCCTGGTATAAATTGGGTCTAATCATAGTGCATGATTCTTGTGATATACTCCTGTTATCTTCTTACTAGCATTTTATTTACAATTTTTATATTATTATTCATTAGGGAGATTGGCCTATAATAATTTTTCTCTATTTTTGCTCTTCCTGTTTTAGGTATCAAGACCATATTTATGTCATAAAATGAAATTAGTGAGACTCCTCTCCTTTGTCTGGTTTTTTCTTCAAACACTTTATATAGTATTGGGATTAGTAGCTCTTTAAATGGATTTGCTTTGTAAATCCATGTGACCATGGGAATTTTATTTTAAAGAGCTCCTTTATGACTTACTCAATTTATTTTTCTAAGATTTTTTTTAAGGATTCTATTCTCTCTTCTGTTACTCTGGGTAATTTATGTTTTAGTAAATATTAGTCATTTCACTTAGATTGTCAGAATTATTGACAAGCTGTTGGGTAAATAACTCCTAATTATTACTTTACTTTCCTTTTCGTTGATGGTGCATTAATCCTTTTAATTTTTGATACTAGTAATTATGTTTTCTTCTTTCATTTTTTGAAATCAAACTAAGCAATGGTTTACACATTTTATTATTTTTTTCATAAAATAACTCAATTTTATTAATTCAATTGTTTTCTTTAGATTTTGTTAATCTGTTGTTTGTTCTTCAAGATTTCCAATCTGATGTTGAAGGAGTTTTAATTTCTTTTTAATTTTTTTATAATTTTCTTTCCTTGCTCTCTTTGATTCAACCAGTTTTTCCTCTATCACTTTATTTGAGTTTGAAAATAATTTTGTAACTAAGGAATTCTTCTTGGGCTTTGTCCAATTTACATTGTTTTTGTAGCTTTGCTCGTAGCTCTTTTAACTTTGTTTGCATCTCAGTTTGTATCTTCGTCTTCCCTGTCAGGGTGGTGGTTTCTTATAGTGAAATTCCTTTTTTTATTTTACTCATTTTTCTACACTATTTCTTGGTTTCGAACCTTATGTTTAACTTGGACTCTTTTCCATAAGTGTGTGTGTGTGTTAGTGTGTGTGTGTGTGTGTGTGTGTGTGTGTGTGTATGGTTATTTAGTGGATGTAAGGGGTCATTGTCCCAAGCTTTTAGTCTCATTAACACTGATGTTTTCAGAGAGTTCTGGAGGTTTTGGAGTTTTCAGTGCTTCCAGGTTGGTGTGATCTGGGGAGAGGTGGGTTCACTACTCTCCTGTCTGTGCTCTGGTCCTTACCTAGTAAAGATCTCTGATCTTTTGAGATTTCAATCAGCCTCTTCAGTGTCCCTGCTTATTCTTTACTAGAGGTGCTCCTCACCATCCTTGAACTGTGACACAGAAATGGGTATAAGCAGTAAAGCTGTCAAAGAGCATCCTGCAACAGGTCTGCATCCAAAGCTAGTACAGGGGTGCCCTGTCATCTCTTTTTGACCCTTGACCTTTTGTTCACTGCAGAATTCAATTTGAAATATTATTTTTAAAATTGTTTAGAGAGAATGTTGGGAGTGCTTGACTCAGTGCTTCTTCTACTCTGCCTCTGGAAGGCCAAACACCCCCTCTTCTAATATATACTGGCACCTTCTCTGCAATTTATAACATTAGAGTTCCCTAGAATGCTGAGACTAAATGACTTATCTAGGGTCCTACAGTTAATGTGTCATAGATGACCTTGAACCCAGAACTTCATTGATATGAACTTTGCTGTCTATTACCCCAAATTTCCTCCCCGAGATGAAGACACTAAAGCATGCAGATTTCAGTATAATAATCCAACTATCCCCTTTGTGATACTGGTACAGTATTGCAAATAGAATTATGGTCTTTTACTCTTACAGACCCTCAACTCCTAGTTTAAAGAAAAAACATAAAAGATTCATAAAATACACCAAGACTAACCATAAAAATTGTAATATAAATCAAATACATGATAATTGAAAGCTTTAATTCTTGACCCTAGTTTTTCACCTTGTTTAATTTCATTGCTTAAGATGGAGGGTTTATAACAACTTTTCCAGAACCCTGTCCTATTTTCTTAAAACCATCCTGGTGCTATGTAGTAAACCATTCTGGGGCATAGAGTAAAGTATTTATTTAAAAGTAAGCAAATGTTTTTAATGTACCTTCTGTCTAGGGTCCCTATGCCTTTGAGATTCTGCCTACCACATTAATTTGAAAATATTTACCAGTGCCCTTCCTTTAGGCATTAAACTCTCTAAGTTTGTTCCCTCCTGACCTGCCTGGCAACTCAGGGAAATAATTCTGCAATAATCATCCCAACAGAACTCAGTGATCGGTACATCAGCAGAACCATATGTCTTGGGAGCAAAATCAGCAAATTAAAAGGGCATTTTATGAAGAACAGGTCACTTAGGATAGTTCATTTATTGACCCTGCAAGCAAAACCATAAAAGAATGTAATTTTGCTAATGTCCTTGAGTTTACTTGAGCAAAGCCTTCTCTAATATTTTACATAGAGAGTCCTTGTTCAAAAGAAATTAGGTCAAATTCCTAAATTCCCCTCTCTTTAATGTAAAATAAAACTGCTTGTAGATCTAACAAAGCACTTCCATGTCCTGTATGGCTACCTTCAAAGAATGTCCTAGATAACTTACTCTTAAATTATTTTAAGGTTAATTTCAATCCTCCTAGCCTCTCCTAGGTCTGTACCCAATGGAATAAACTTTGGCAAATGCAGTCTTGGACACATCGTCAATTCTTGCTGCTCATATTTGTCCTTTTTTTTTTTAAACTGGTCACCTTTTTTTCTTCCCCCTTGTAAAGTTTTTGACACTTGGCAGAGTGCCTTTAAGATAATTAAAAGCAAAATATAAGAACTGAGTTAATTAATCTCAAAACTCAAACCTTTGAAAGGCTGATAAATATCCCTTTCCAGCTATGTTTCTTGTGAAGTTTTATCAGGGCCTCCATTATAATGTAATCAGTTTTATGTATCCTGAATGCTTTTTCTTTTCCAGAATTCTGAAATGTTAGGCTGAGATCAATCTTGCCCTAATTAATGGGTAATTTATTTTTAATAAAATAAGAAATGAAGCTTTAAGGATCCAATGCAAATGTTTTTTCGAGGTTTTCTTTTTTTTTCCTTAATTTCAACTTATCTACACCTTCCAGTAGACTTACTTGACAGGACTTGTATGTGCCAATTCAGAGTATCAGTTTTGTCCAGGTTCTTCTGCTTAGCTGGAGATACATTAGAAAATTTAGAAAGGTGTAAATACACATTGTCATGTAGAGAAGACAGAGACTTTCTCATAATTATGGAGTACTGATTGGAGAGAGTTAATTGGTATGTTACCGTAGAAAAACAAAAATAAAATGACTGATTTGAAATGAAATGAGTTTCTGATTATTTTACATACAAATCAAAGGCAATTGCCATAGTGTGGAAAAATTAATGCTTCTTAATTTATACAATATTATTTTCACCTTACAGTATTTTGTTCTAATGTTTAATGAGACAGTGGGGTTAAATTTAAATTTTATAATGTATAGATTTTATTTAATTCACTTATATTATTTTTCATGCTGCTTCCGTAATCTATCTGAATACACACATACACACACACACACACACACACACACACACACACACACACACACACACACATATATATATATTTCTCATTTTGACATTGTAATAAGTGGTAGATGAAATGTAATTTGTCAGTTCAAGTTTTAAAAATAAAATCTCGATGTTTATCTGATTTTGAGTTTAAGATTTTTGATCAGAGTTCCTATAAAATAGCCTAATTAATAGGAAATTATATTTTACATATTATTCATCTTCCTCTGCTTCCAGTCATTCCCTCACGTGAGTGAAGTTCCAGTAGATAGGATTCTTTATCCTATATTTCTTCTAGCATGCCCTTCTTAAACCCTCGTTATTCTCTGTTTCATATTTTAGTTATTTGTATCAATGTTTCTTTTCTGCAAAATTATAAGGTCTTTGATGGCAGAGTCTCTTTTAACTTTGAATCAAACATAACTCACAGCACAGTATTTTATACATTGTAGGACCTTTTAAATGCATACACACACACTCCATCAATACTTAGTTTTCAACATTCACTTTTATGATATTCTGAGTTCCATATTTCCCCACCCCTGCCCTCTTCCCTCTGCAAGATAGCATGCAATTTGATATAGTCTAGACATGTAAAATCACACTAAATACATTTCCACATTAGTCATTTTGTGAAAGAACAATCAGAACAAAGAGAAAAACAATAAGAAAGAAAAAATAAAAAAGAGAGAAAATAGTATGCTTCAATCTGTTCTTTCTCACATGTGGATAACATTTTATATCACGAGTGTTTTGGAATTATCTTAGATCATTGTATTGAGAAGAGAATAAGTCTTTCAAAGGTGATTGCTGCACAGTGTTGCTGTTATTGAATGCAATGTTCTTCTGATTCTGCTCACCTGACTCAGCATCAGTTCATGCAAATCTTTCCAAGTTTTTCTGAAATGTGCCTGCCCATTTCTTATAGCAAAATAGCATTCTATCACATTTATATACCACAACTTATTCAGTCATTTTCCATTTGATAGGCATCCCTTTAATATTCAATTGTTGATCATCACAAAAATAACTACTATAAATATTTTTGTACGTGTGGGTCCTTTTCCCCTTATTTATGCTCTCTTTGGGACACAGACCTAGCAGTGACATTGCTTAATCCAAATATATGCTTAGTTTTATAGCCCTTTGGACATAGTTCCAAATTGTTCTCCAGAAGGATTGGATCTGTTCACAACTCTACCAGCAATTAGTATTCTAAGTTTCCTACATTTTCTCCAACATTTATAATTTTCCTTGCTTTGTTTTATTAGACAATCTGATAAGTGTGAAGTGGTAACTTAGAGTTTAATTTGTGTTTTTATGATCACATAGTTGAAAGTATTTTTTTCATATCACTATAGATAGCTTTAATTTTTTCATCTGAAAACTCCCTGTTCATATCCTTTGTCCATTTATCAATTGAGGAATGACTTGTATTCTCATAAATTTGATACAGTTCTTTGTAAATTTTTCAAGTGAGGCTATTATCAGAGATACTAACTGTAACAATTGTTTCCTCATTTTCTACTTCCCTTGTAATCTTGGTTGCATTGGCTTTTTTGTGGAAAAAATTTTAAAATTTAATAGAATCAAAATTATCCATTTATACTATAGGATCTCAATAAAATCTCTTTAATTGGATTTATTGAATGCTCTCTAAATGAATAGTGGCTATGTTTTCTGCCACTTGATTTTTTCCCTAGTAAATGTTAGATTTGGAGACAAAGGTCCTGGGTTCAAATTCTTATTCTGCTACTTACATGATCCTGGTCAGTCCTGGTCAATCAAATCCAGCTCTCTAGGATCTCATAGTTTAATGGTACTCAGTTTCCACATCTGTAAAATAAGGGTGCTAGACTACAATGCTTCCAAGGTCCAGTTCAGCTTTAAATTTATCATTTCATCATTTATTTTCTTTTTCAAACCTAACAGCAACCCTGTGAGGCAGATTGGTTAAATACTATAGCTCTATTTTACTTATGAGAAAAGTAAAAGTCAGAGAATGTTTAAGTGGCTTATTCAAGTTGAAAGTTAGAACCTGAATTCTAAGGTTTTTTTTTCTTTCCTCTCTCCAGATTAGTGTTTTCTCCTCTACACACAAGTAACTCCCTTGGAAATCTGCCCTGGTATACATGACTCAGATTATTTATATATAAAAGATCCTAAAATTTGGTGAAATTAATTTTTTTCAATCTATAAGGAAGAGATCTGTTGCTGCTAGTTTCCAAATACATGACTCATCCATACAGTAGATGAATTGAACTACATTGGACCACTTTTTAGCAATCAGACTAATTTACCACAATCAAATTCATCTGGCCTGAGAATAGTATTCAATAATCCTCATTGTTTGCCCTGGCTTCAGGCACCCTCTGACTTTTCTTAAATTGGGACCCACTCTTTCATAATTAGAAAGTATTAGCATGAGTAATGGTGCACTGCAATACCATTTTTTAGAACAGTCACAAGATTTCTTAGAAAATTCTTTCACATTAAGTTCCACAGCCAAATGTTCAAGTCAAATGAGGATTAAAGTATGATGCCAGCATGTAACTAGAGATACCAGAGTATCTCAGACGTAGAGTAACATTAATTTTCCTTCAAAATATTTATTGAATGATAATAAATGTTCTCTCCCTGAAAAAAAACAATAAAACATTTGTGAAAAATGATCAGAAGGAAAACAGTAAAAATGCAGAAAGTTTACAAAAATTTAATTTATGATTTTGTTAAATTATGTATTATGTATGTATACAGACACACTCATATATATATGTATATGCACATGTATATGTACAAAATTTGGTCTTTTATAAAATTCTCTTTTTCTTTGAAATACTCATGTTGATATTAAATTCATATTAAAAAGAAAAATATTAAAATAAGAAAGGAGAAAGAATTTATATATTAGCTGTTATTTTGTATTTCCCTTTCTGTAAATGACTATATAATTAAACAAATTCAATTCAACAAATATTTAGTAAAGAGTCACTATATTCTAGTCACTTTTTGAAGTAGCAGGGAAGCAAAACTGGGTAAACAATATATCCTCTGCACTCAAGGATGGAACAGTCTAGTAGATTGCATTTAACAGAACATTATCAAATGATGGAAACAGTTTTTTTTAATGGAAATATTAACACATTGTTCCTCTAGTGACCAGTGGAAACAAAAAAGCTATTATTTCAAAAGAAAATAATAGTCATCTGTCAGGTAGCATGAGATCACTTTAACAAGAGAAACTTAAGGTCTCCAAATGGAGGAATCAATCAATCTTTACATTCATTTTCACCTTCAGTACCATTATAGTTTTGCTGGTATGTTAAAGACTTTAAATGATCAATAGGGTTTGATAGAATAAGCATTACTGGGACAAAAGGAGTGATTGAATATAATTTGCCTATTATCCTCTGTCATTTCAGAAAGCTACATCTGCCAAGGTTAATTAAAGTGCTTGTATGTTTGATAAGTTGGTTTGGTAGTACATTCCTAAACGAATGGCATTTACTGAAATAAATGAGAAAAGATAAGTAATTTAAATATTGGGAGAGGCAAGGAAGATGAGTGGATTATGGCAGTTTTTGTAATTTTTTAAAACATAAGCTCATCCATTTTCAAGCTTTAAATAGAAGCTACATAAAAACAATGCACTGTGTATCCTAAAAATCTTAGTGCAGTTTTATGCTTCAGTAACTTAAGTGCAGGGTGTTAGTTTTTCCTTGTATGAACATTTCCTTACTGAATGATCAGGGAAAGGTGTGAGAAATGTATAGGAAAGCAGGTTGAAATGAAACACAGAGTTGTGAGATTTTAGAGAAAAGTAGCCCTTCAGATAAAAGTACTTGAGAAGAGACATAGGGAAGGACTTGCAATGACATGAGTGGAAAGAGCCACTGAGAAATAAAAAACATTGATTTTTTTTAAAGATGACTGCTTTCATAGTTTCCCATTAGCTAATCTACATGAGGTAGCTTGGAGTCAGGAAGACCTGAATTCAAATTCTGCCTAAAACACTTACCAGCTGTGTGACCCTAGGCAAGTAATTTAACCCTATTTGCTTCAGTTTCTTCATCTTCAAAATGATCTGGAGAAGGAAATGGCAAATCACTCCAATATCTTTCCCAAGAAAGACCCCAAAATGAGGTAATAAGGGTTCGGGCATTATTAAAACAACTGAATAGCAATTTACATATTACACTTTGTAGGATTTTGAGGCTGATAAAATCTGAATCAAGAACTATTTGGGGATTATATTGAGTATTAATGAGGCATATCTGACAGAAATAAGGGTTTGTGGTTTCTCAACCTGCAAAAAAAGTGGGTCACTAAATATGAGGAAAATTTGAATTGTTGCAAAAAATAAAGAGAAACAAGGAAAGCGAAAGATGTTAGATGCAAAATTCTGAAGTCGAATCCAGAAGCCAACATACCAAAGAAGCAGAGTGGAAACAGAGGAGGATAATAGCAGCTATTCTGAACCAAGCCCAGCTTAGACAAACCATTTAGAGACAAACAGGCACTTCAATTGATAAAGAGGCTTTTCTAATTGGAGCAAAGTTCTGACACTAGAAGTTAATTAGGGGAAGCCAAATGTACTGGCAGGGGAAAGTGTGTTTTGTTCGCTGGTATGGTCTACACCTGAAAAGAGTAGGAATTCCTCAGGTCTTGTTTTCATTTCCTTTCATGGCTGTCTAGGGCCAGGGGGAAAAGGGTCCTCCAAGGCCCAAAGAGGAGAATTGAATAGCTTAAGAAATTTCAGGTTTAGTGGAACTGCTTTTCACCTAAACATCATGCTAAAAGAACAGACTTAAATAGTTTCACTGATCCTAGACTTATTGCTGCACATTGTTCAAAAACCTTAATGCTGTTTTGAAAGCCCAAAAAGAGTACAGTAGACCAGAGGAGGAATGATTCCTCCCAGTAGTTAAGATGTGGTACAAACACATTAGATGTCTGGAATGTGGGTTCCCCATTCATATACCTCACTGCTACATTTCTGTAAATTTGGACTGATTCTCTCCCAGGGAAACTGTATTAATTAGTGTGAGAGAAACCTAATTTTGAAGGTGCCTCTTGGGTCATATATAATGTTGATTCTTTGGTTTTGATTTTCTATTATTTGAACCATATAAAATCACTACAAGAAGCACAATACTAAAAAAAACATTGTTGGCATCATTGTTGATGTAAAAAAGATCTTGTATTATTGAAAGACCTGCATGATTTTCTAAATTCCCAAATGTGGTAAAACCTGCCCTCTGTTCTTCTACAGATTATGTTTTCCTTCAATTCAACATATTTTTTATTTATGCAAATACCAATGGAAATGTTCACTTTTTCCTTAGCAGTGATTTCTAATCCTTCGTAAGAATGCTCTCTTAAGTAAAATATATATTTAAATGATAATATCCATTGTTAAATATATTAACATAAGGTAGTTCAATGCATATTTGTATGACTGACCTTATGAAAGGAAAAAAGCAGCTTCAAAAAAAAAATAAAACTAATCCGATGTCTTCCTTTCCTTTAACCAATAAGAATGTGTCAAACCCTTTGTTTTCAATTCATAAGGGATATACCCAGTGGACAATTGAGTGTGGACAGTTTCTAAAATATATTTAAATTAGCTATGCTGCCAACAATTCCCCATATGCCCAGTACTTGATTCCAAGGAAGCAATAAATCACATTAAATTTACTATAAGTGACTTTGTGTTCCTCTGAATACATTTTCAAAAGACCTTAGGAGAAAAAGAATAATTATCCTAACACATTAGAAAATGCATTGTAACATATTCACAATATAGTTAGCAATATCAAATTTAGCTTTTTTTGAGTAAATTTCCCCAGGTCCATTGCAGTCCTACGTAGCACAAATTTTAGTAGCAAATCTCTTAGTCTATTATTTTATACTCTACTCAGAGGAATTGTTTTCTTTATTGTGACCCAGAGGTAGATCAGATTTTATGTGAGTCTGAGTTATGCTTTGGTCAACTATGTACTTTATAATGCTACTTTTTTTCCATCAAATGTAATTTTTATGTTCTATAGGGTTTATAAAAGCTGTTAATTGGTTTGATTTTTTGATACACATATTCATACATTGCACATGTATATCACATAGTAGGCCCACAATAAATATCTGTTTCTTAATTATTTTTCAATAAGTTATTTATTTAAATTTAATTATAAGAGCAATATAATATTCACAGCAGTATGTATTATGCCTAATTCATTATATTTAGAATTGATTTCTACCTGGAAATATTAAAGAATAAATGGAAGAAACCATTTAAACATATTGTCTTTTTTTTGGAAAGTAGTCCTTTTTTAGCTCCAGAAAGCTTGTTCTAACATGCTAACTGTAGTTTTCTGTTGATATTCTTTATCATTTCCTGAAGTGGTCATTAAGTTTTACAATAAGTAAAATTAGTTCTGGAATCTGAAGTGTAAAAATGCAACTTAGAAAGAGCGAATCATTCTCAATGAGTAAGAAAAGTGAACGTCACAAGCATTTCAATTCAATAAGAATTTGTTAATCCCTATAGTGTGACATGTGAAAATTTAGTGGTAGTCATATAGAGACAAAACCAGAATGTTCTTGGCATCGCAGAATTTGTCTTTTGGGGAAATGTTCATATAAGAATAGGTAAATAGAAAATATGTACATAACTTTAGAAAGTGAGCTTCAGGAAATATTTCTTGTCACTGTTAATACTTCATTTGAGGTTTGAAAGTTTCTAGTTCAAAGAAGCAGAGAGAAGGAGGAAGAATACTGCAGAAATGAGGAGTGGCTGTTTGTAGGTGCAGAGATGGAGAGTGTAACTAATGAAGATTAGTCAGTTTGACAAGAACATAGAGCACATGATAAGGAGGCATATCTAATCAACCTAGGAAGATAGGTTGCATTTAGAGGGCAAAGGACTTTGAATGGAAGAGAATTTTTTTTTAAATTCTTGAAGAATTAAGGAATCCAAAAAGTTTCTTGAGAAGTGAATTGCAACGTCAGACTTGTTTTAGTTTGAAAAATGTTTGTTTATTGATAGATTGAATTGAGTGATTCAACTGGATGTGTGGACTAAAATCAAAGGAGGAGCATAACATATCCTATTTGCCCTTATGTCAATATTCGCTCTATTTGACAGTAATGGTAACATCATCTCTTGCAAGGACATCTTTAAATGATGAAGGGAAAACATATAAAACATTTGCCAATTTAGTCATGGGGATCTCAGATGTTAAAATTTTCAAGGAAATTTTTCCTAGTTCTGGAGTTCTTCCTACTTCTGTCTTAAGGATTCTAAGAAATCATTCTAAAGTCAATCCTTTTAAACTATCAGGATAAAATTACATTAAATTTATATTGGAAGCTTGAATGTGCTTTTGCATTCAATACTACCTCTTCTCCCCACTTCTCCCAAAATGTTCTTAATCCTTTGAATATCAAAGATAAATTTTAAGTATAGCAAAAAAAAAAAATAGCTATGGAGTCATAGAGAATGAGTTCAAATGTTGGCTCTGCCGCTGTGTAAAACTAGTTACTTATTTCATCTTCCTACATCTCAGTATCCTCATTTGTCACCCTGGGCAAGACATTTATCCTCAGTTTTCTCACATGTAAAATGGGGATAATAAGGGCATCTACCTCCCAGGCTTGTTGTCAGAATCAAATCAGTTAATATCTGTAAAGCCCTTGGCATGGTACCTGGCATACATTAAGTGGTATTCAAATGTTAGCTATTATTAAATATCATTATATGATAGGGCTATTCAGAACATTGTACGATTTGTTAATCAGAAGTAGAGTCGTATATTTCAACCAGAGATTGGGAAGAGAGAACTTGAATAAGTAAAGTTTCTAAAAGTTTCAATTATAAATGCTTTATGTGTGTGCAATATGGGAAGAATACTTCTTCATCCTTTGAAAAAAACATTGACTTATAAGCCAGTGTGGTGTTATCTGTTAACTTACATCCGCCATATAAACTGCAAGGTAAGATGAGTTTTTTTGTTAGTACTGTCCTTTATCATCCATTCTTGAAGAGAACTATGACATCAGGAAGGTGCTATCATGACTTGTAAGTGAATTGGATTTAAGGGAGGAAGGGTCATGCAATCATTGGCTTGCTCTCTCCCACAGCACCCTCTGTGTCCAGTAGCAAGATATAGATATGGATCAAGATGATGGAGATGGGCCCAATTTCTGGCCAAAAACAGAAACAATTTGTCTGAAGAGAAAATGGGGACCATCCTTCTATTTAACCACAATTTTGCTTCTTTTACCTTCATTATTAATAATATTGTCAATGAGAAGAAGGGTAATTTAAATCAATTAATTAACAAGCATTTATTACAAATTTGTGAGAGATATGGAGATAAATCAACTTCCCATAAGGTGGAAATTAGGAGGACAAGTGAATTTAGGAGAAAGATGGTGAGTTCAGGTTTAGACAAGTCCCACTGGTGTGTAAACTGACTGAGCATTGGATGAATAGATATTGATATTTATTAGTGGTTTATTAAAGCAGATTAGTTTTTACTAAACTGATTTTGGAGTCAGAAAGACCTCAGTTCACATCTTACATATTACTCATGGTTGTTGGGTTGTCATGGGTAAATCACTTCATCCCTCAGAATTTTAAATTAAGACCATATTAAATACCATATTAAATTACAGAGAGGCTGTATGTGTGTTTAGGGTAGGAAGGGGAGGAATGGGAATCATGAAGTTGATTCAAGAGTATTCTTTTTTACCCTTCCCATACTAATTATGACCCTACAAATATCACTTTCAAATGAGAGCCTCTTTCTCTTTTTTTTTTTTTGGTTAATTGTCCTTAATTATATTTTGTTACAAGAAAGGAGTTTATAGGGTCAAAGGACAATTAGAAAATCACAATAAGTTGGTTTTTTTAAAGCATAACTTTTTATCTTTTAAAAATGAACAAATTTATCTGTATATATGTTGTGCCCCTTGTAGCAAAGGGCAATAACTGTTTCTTGATACAAAAGTACATCTAGCTAGCATTCGTAACTTCTTTTTTTTTAATATAAATTTATTTATTTAACATTTTACATTCATTTTCACAAAATTTTGGGTTCCAAAATTTTCTCCCCATTTGTCCCCTCCTCCCACTCCAGTACACTGAGCATTCTTATTTCCCCTATCACCAATCTGCCCTCTCTTCTGTCATCCCTCCCTTCTCTTCCCCATCTTCTCTTTTATGCTGTAGGGCCAGATAACTTTCTATTCCCCATTACCTGTATTTCTTATTTCCTAGTAGCAAGAACAATACTCGACAGTTGTTC
>CM053772.1:198815767-198888161 GCA_028658325.1 Potorous gilbertii
TCCTCTAGATTTTTTGATATTGTAGAGATATCAATTGAAGATGTGTTTTCAATTGTTTATCCTTTCTTCTCCCTTCATAAATGTCTTACCTCTACAGTGAAAACCTTGAGAGTGGTTTTCTTTTAAAATTCCTCATTAGTTACATGTTGCAACTTGTTCATATTCACCATGCATCTCTTCACTTTTTTTTGGTAGGTAAAATTTTAATTTGTGAGGGAAAATAATATTACATGATTTTCAGAGAGATTGCACCATTGGAAAAATAGAACTCCTCAGAGAGAAGACTAGGGTAATTCAAGATGTTTTTTGATTTCCCATAAACAATCAAACTCTATCTACATAACCTGTTCAATTTTATACCCTGCTAATTGTGAATATGCAGTGTTTGAGCTGCATATGAATACTACAGGTTGTCATTCTGCTGGATGTCAAAGTCAGGGCAAAAAACATTCTTCTTGGCTTTTACTGTAGGGAAAATTAGGCAAATTTATTTGAATAATTGTACATATTTCAGATAGTGTACTGTACAGGCTTGTAAAGCCCTTGCTAGACTTGATGCAAGCAGGGCAGCATCAATTACAAATAGTCAGAATCCCTGTCTAAGACAAAAGGAAATAGGGGCACAGAAGAAAGCAGTGAAATCACCACGCCATAGATCACATTGCCTTGGAAGTAAATCCTACCAAAATTCCCAGAATTAGCTATGAATATAATAGTTTGAAAATGCTTAAAACTTCGTACAGTGCCCCCAAATTCTTGCTATGGCAACAGAGCCCAACTGCAAAATAAAATTGTAAGTCAATAAATAGGCTAACAAAATAAGCAAACAATAACATAATAAAGAGCACAACCATAAAGAGCTACTATGGTAAAAGGAAAAATCAAGATATAAATTCAGAAGCAAGGTCTCAAAATAGCTATAAGCAAAGCCTCAAAGAGAAATGTGAATTCTAAAGAAAGTAGAAAGCTGGGAAACAATTTTTACCAACAGTGTTTCTGATAATGGCCTCATTTCTAAAATATCTAGAGAACTGAGTTAAATTTGTAAGAATACAAATCATTCCCTAACAGATGAAAAACAACTCTGAGGTACCACCTCACACCTGTCAGATTAGTTAGTATGACAGAAAAGAAGAAGAATAAATGTTGGAGAAGATATGTGAAAATTGTGACATTAATGAGTTGTTGGTGGAGTTGGTAGAGTTGTGAACTGATCCAACAATTCTGGAGAGCAATTTGGAACTATACCCGAAGGGCAATCAAACCCTTTGATTCAGCAGTACTACTATATTCCAAAGCATTCATAAAAAAAGGGGGAAAGCATCTATATGTACAAAAATATTTATAGCAGGGGGGTGGGCCAAGATGGTGGAGAGAAGCCAGGAGGTTGCATGAGCTCTTTACAGTTTACCTTGGACACAATGTCAAATCAAGCCTCTAAACAGAGTCTGGAGCAACAGAACCTCCAAAAAACTCGAAGGAGACAATTTTCCAGTTTAAGACAACTTAGAAGGACTTCAGGAAAGGTCTGTCTCACTTGGGTAAAAGGGGAACCCAGCACACGTGGTGTCCAGGAAAGCCAGAAGGAGGATCAGCAACTGAGGACCCTCAATTATGGCTCAGCAGGCAAGCCATGAGGCCTCCAGCCTCAAGGTATAAGGGAAATTGTGAGCCTGGAATCCCACTAGAATAAGTGGGACTAGGCCAGGCCTAGTGCCCAGCAAGTACGCCATAGTGCAGTGGGCAAAGCCACAAGCACCTGAGGTGCTGACTTGGAAAGCCAGTCACCAGGCCCATAGCCCCCAGCATAAGAAGCTTAGGATAGTCTCTTACTGCCTCAGGATAAGAGCTCAACTTTAAAAGTCATGAAATCATCTGAAAATGAATAAGAAATGGAAGAGAGCCCTGACCATACAAAGCTACCATTGTGGAAGCAAAGATCAAAACACAAACTCAAAGAGGAGAATAATGTTACTATGCTTACCTATAAAGTATCAACGGGGAATATGAATTGGTATCAAAACGACCTCTTGGAAGAACAGTAAAAAAAAATCTTTAAAAGCAAGTAAGAAAAGTAGAAGAAAAATGAGAAAAGAAATGAGTGATAAAGGAGAATGATGGGAAAAAGTCAACAGCTTGGGAAAAGAAGCACATAAACTGACTGAAGAAAATAATTTCTTAGAGAGTAGAATTGGTGAAATGGAAAAAAAATCCACTGAAGAAAATAACACCTTAAAAAGTAGAATTGTCCAAATGGAAAAGGAGGTACAAAAGCTAATTGAAGAAAATAACCCCTTAACAATTAGAATTGAGCAAGTAGAAAGTAATGACTCCATGAGATATCAAGAATCCGTTAAGCAACGTCAAAATAATGAAAAAATTGAAGAAAATAGAAAATGACTCATTAGATAGCCTAAAGTTAATTTAAAATAAGATTGTTCTCCTCCATTCATAGGCCCATTTGACCTGCCTAGGTCACATGGAAGCCTAAGTTCCATAGGTCTGAGTCACATGGAGTCTGTGGTAAGATGAGTTTGCTGAATGGGTGGAATAGGTGGAACAAGAGCAGAGCTGAGAGGAAACTGGTCATGAGCACAGTCAGAACTGAAGGATTCAGGCAAGCCTGTAGCTGGCTGTGATTGTGAGAAGAGCATTATATTTTAGGGAAGCTTATTTGTGATTTATTTAATGGAACTCGTTTGTGGGATGCTTAACAGAGGAAAGGCTTAGGAATGATATTTTTCTCCACGTTGTTGTGTATAGATATTTATTACTATGATGAATTTGGTTTTCTGGTGTCTGAATTAATGTTTTGGTTCTGTCTCGCAGATGGAGAGCCTGTTGTATTTCACAGTTCAGAACTGTGCCAGGATATTCATGACTGCTATAGGTGCTGGGAATATCCCATTGGTGCTACAGAAAGTCAACTGACCTAAGAAATAGACCCAGGAGAGATGAATTAAAATTATTGGTTGACCTGAAGGCCATTATCAAAAAATAAATAGATAAAAAGAACTGGAACTGCATATTTCAAGAAATTACCAAAGAAAACTGCCCATAGTTCCCTAGAACCAGAGGGTAAAATAGTGTAGCATCAATGAGATAGTCACAGAACCCACACCAGCCATGATCCTGGCACAATTCTGAATCATGAAATACAATAGATTCTCCACGTAAAAGACAGAACCAAAACATTTATTCAGACATCAGAAAGCCAAATCCATCATAGTAACAAAAATCTATGCACAATAACAATGCAATCCCTGCTAGGTTTCCCACAAACCAGCTCCACTAAACAAAATCACAAACAAGCTTTTTCACTCATGCCAGCCAACACCCTGCTTGCTTGTATCCATCCTATCTCTGACTAAATGCTGACCAATTTTCTCACAGCTCTGCTCTAGCTCTGCCCCTTCCTGTTCCACACTTTCAATTCCACCCATTCAGCAAACTCCTCCCACCACAGGTTCCATGTGACTCAGGCTTCCATATTCTATGGTACTCCTCATTTAAATTACCATTACAAATAGTCCTTGAAAGAATCCACTGATCACCTCCTGAAAGGGATCCCAAAATGAAAACTCCAAGGAATATTATAGTAAAATTGCAGAATTATTAGGTAAAGGAAAAATACTGCAATCAGTGAAAAAGAAACAATTCAAAGATAAAGGAGTCACAGTCAGAATCACAGAGAACTTGGCAGTTTCTGTATTAAAGAATGATAAGTCTGAGAATATGATGTTCTGGAAGTCAAGGGAATTTGAATTAAAACTAAGAATCACCTACCTAGCAAAACTGAAGATAATCTTTCAGGTAAAAGATATGAGGCTTTCAACCTTTCTTGATGAAAAGACCAGAACCAATGAAAAGTAAGCTTCAACTGTATGACAATAAATATGACAATGTAAATGAAATGGTTGAATACTTAACAAAAAATATAAATTGCCCAGATTAATTGAAGATGAAATAAAATATTTAAATGACCATTTTAAAAAGAGAAATTGAACAAATCATCAATGAGCTAAGAAAAAATCTCTAAGGTCATATGGTTTTAAAAATGAATTCTACCAAACATTTAAAGAACAATAAATTCTAATATTATATAGACTATTTGGAAAGAAGGAGTCCTACCAAATTCTTTTTATCACACAGATATGGTGTTGTTACCCAAACCAGGAAAAACCAAAACAGAGAAAGAAAAATATAGACCAATTTTCCTAAAGAATACTGATAAAAAATTTTTTAAATAAAATATTAGCCAAGAGATTAAAGCAATTTTTCATTAGCATAAAACAAAATGACCTGGTTGGATTTATACCAGGAATGCAGGGTTAGGAAATGTATCAGAATATTTTACCATATAGTAACAAAGCTACCAGAAATCAGGATTATCTCCATAGATGCAGAAAAAAACTTTGGACCAGATACAGGACCTATTCCTATCAAAAACAGTAGAAACCACAGAAATAAATGGAATTTTCCCTAAAATGATAAACAGTACTTATCTAAAAACATTAGCAACATTATATGTAATGATGATAAGTTTGAAGCATTCACAAAAAGACCAGGGGTGAACCAAGGATGCCCATTATCATTGCCGTTATTTAATATTGTTTTAGAAATGTTAGCATTTGCAAGAAGAGGAAAAAAAGAAATGGAAAAAATTAGAATAGGCAATGACAAAGCAAAACTGTCACTCTATGGAGATGATATGATGGTATACTTAGAGAATCCAAGAGAATCAACTAAAAAAAGATTTTGAATTAATTAACAACCTTAGAGAAGTTACAGGATATAAAATAAACCCACATAAATCATCAGCATTTTTATACATTGCCAACAAAGCCTAACAGTAAGAGATAGAAAAAGAAATTCCTTTTAAAATAACTGTAGACACTATAAAATATTTGGGAGTCAACTTGTTAAGATAAATCCAGGAACTGTATGAACACAATTACAAAACACTTTTCACAAAAATAAAGTCATATCTAAATAATTGGGAAAAATATCAATTCTTCATGGATGGGCTGAGCTAATATAGTAAAAATCTAACTAAATTTATTTATTTATTCAGTACCAGACCAATCAAATTACCAAAAATTATTTTATAGAGGTAGAAAAAAAAATTCTTCTGGAAGAAGAAAAGTTGAGGAACATCAAGGGGATTAATAAAACAAACAAACAAACAAACAAGAAACCATGAAGGAAGGTGACCTAGCCTTGCCATATCTAAAACTATATTATATAGCAGCAATTATCCAAACTATTTAATACTGAATAGGAAATAGAGTGGTGGATCAGTGGAATAGGTTAGGTACATAACCCACAGTAATCTACAATTTAATAAAACAAAAGACTCTAGCTTCAGGGATAAGAACTCACTATTTGAGAAAAGCTGCTGGGAAAACTGGAAATGACTAAGACAGGAAAAAGGCATAGACAACATCTCATATCCTGTACAAAAGATAAGGTCTAAATGGGTACATGGTTTAGATATACTGAATGATAAATAAACATAATAACATAAACAAATTAGCAGAGTAAGGATAGTTTGTCTGTCAGATCCATGGAGAATGGAAAAATTTATGACCAGAGATAGAGAATACTATGAAATGCAAATAGATAATTTGGATAACATTAAATTTAAAAGCTTTTGCACAAAAAAAAACCCCAATGTAACAAAGATTAGAAGAAAAGAAGAAAGCTAGGAAACAATTTTTACAGTTAGTGTTCTTTACAAAGGCCTAATTTCTCAAATATATAAGTAACTGAGTAAAATTTATAAGAATATGTCATTCCAAAATTGATTAAAGGTCAAAGGTCATGAACAGGTAGTTTTCAGAGGAAGAAATTAATACTATCAATACTCATATGAAAAATGTTCTTAGTCATTATCAATTAGAGAAATGTGAATTAAAATAACCTTGAGATACTGTCTCATACCTGTCAGAATGGCTAATACGACAGAAGAAAAATTTTATAAGTGTTAGAGAAGATGGGAGATTAGAACACTAATTAATTGTTGCTAGAATTGTGAATTGATCCAACCACTATGGAGAGCAATTTGGAACTATGCCCTAACGGCAATCAAATGTGCATACCTTTTGATGTAACAATACCACTACTAGCTATTCTTGTAGTTCCAATGCAATATTCACCGTGCTTAAAGTGGCCATGGATATCTGGGTGCAATTCTGAATCATGAAATACAACAGACTCTCCACATGGAAGACAGAACCAAAACATTTATTCAGACACCAGAAAGTCAAATCCATCATAGTAAGAAAAATATGCATACAATAACAATGCAGAGGACAACACTATTCCCAAGCCTTCCCCCTGCTAGGCTCCCCACAAACCAGTTCCATCAAACAAATCACAATGAGTCTCTCCCACTCACACTAGCCAGGTGCCTACATCCTTCCTAGGTCTGACTGCTCTCACGACCAATTTCCTCTCACTTCTTCTCCAGCTCTGCTTCTTCCCATTCCACATCTTCCTGTTCTACCCATTCAACAAACTCCTTCCAACACAGGCTCCATGTGACTCAGACTTCCATGTGACTCAGGCAGGTTACATGGGTCTATTAATGAATGGGAAAGATCTTCCTATTTAAATTACCATTACAGTTCTATATCCCAAAGAGATCTAAAAATAAAAAAAAAAGGACCCACGTACACAAAAATATTTATAACAACTCTATTTATGGTGGTAAAGAACTGGAAATTGCAGGAATGCCCATCAATTGGAAAATGACCAAAGAAGCTATGGTATATGAATATTATAGAATACTATGGAATACTATTGTGCAATATGAAACAAGTAGGTGGATTTCAAAAAGACCTAGAAAGACATGAACTGATGCTGAGTGAAAGGGGAGCGGAACCAGAAGAACATTGTACTCAGTAATAGTAATACTGTGCAATGATCAAGTACGATAGATTTACCTCTCCTCAGTAGTACAATACTCCAAGACAACTCCAAAAGACTCCCGATGGAAAATGCTATCCACTTCCAGGGAAAGAGTTATGTAATCTGAAAACAGATCCATTTTTACCTATCTCAAAATCCAGCTGTAGTCACAAACCTCCACACAGGTGGCCTAGGCTGTAGGGTCATCTTCTCACAGGAAGCAGCATTGGAATTCAGCAAATCCCAGGGTGTCTAAGCAGGTTTTTCAAAATTATTCTGTTCACCTCCTGGTATGAGGAAGGGGCTAGAAAAGATGCCCTAAAAGTTCTCTGCTTTCCTAACTCCACCCTGATTACCACAGCAGACAGGGATCCCCACCTGTGGTCAAAACATTGAAAAAGATACAAAAACTTGTGCAGAGATGATTCCACTCACTTTCAGTTTATGGAATATACACACCCTTATAGACAACACAGATTCCAGTACATTTGAAATACAAACAACTCTTATTGCAAGAAATCTTAGCAGGTATCACATCCAAATAGCAGCCCCAAGTTAAACAAGGCTGGCAAATGAAGGCCAGCTAACTGAAGTCAGAGCTGGATGCACATTTTTCTAGACTAGTCACAGCGAAGGAGAGTGCCATGTATCTGGCATAGGTTATGCAATCAAAACTAACCTTGTGAACAAGATTCTGTGCCTCCCCAAAGGAATAAAAGGCTCGCAACAATGTAATTTCCATTTACAAGAAAGTGCCACACCACTATCATTCATCAGTACCTATGCTCTCATCATGATGAACCCTGATGAGGTCAAAGAAAAACTTTATGATGACCTGGAGACCCTTATCATCAATGTGCCAGAAGTGGACAAATTTATAATCCTGGGGGATTTTAATGCTAGAGTAGGCTCAGATGACCAGATATGGCAGGGAGTCTTTGGGAGGAATGGATATGGAAATAGAAACAGCGATGGTCACTTAATATTGAAAACTTGTGCATCTCATGATTTTCTCCAAGACTATTTTCCATTTACCTAAATGCAATAAAATTTTGTGGATGCACCCTCACTCATAATAGAGTATGTGATTATAAGGAGAAGAAACAGACAGAGTGTAAGAGTAAGGAAGGGAATGAGTGGCACAGAGTGCTGGACTGATCATAGACTTATCCTCTCCAAGCTAAATATTTACATTCAACAAATGTAGCAGTTCCAAGGCAAAATGACTACCACAAGAATCAATGCCAACAGATTAGAGAGCTACTCTGACTGGGAACAGTTTGTTGCTAATTGGAGGGAAAGTGGAACCAAGGCACAATTGGCAACAATAGAGCAGAAAAAGAGTGGGTAGCTTTCAGAGATTTAGTGTATAGCACTGCAAATTTGCCCATCTGGGTCAGAATACTTACAAACTTCAAGGCTGGTTTGATGAAAATGGTGGGAAATTCAGAAGTTGCTAAATGAAAAATGAGAACTCAACAGGGTGTACCAGCAAGGTAGTTTCCTTATCTTTAAGAAGGCATCATTTAATTGCATCAAAAGTAACGTACAAGTGAAGCTTAGAGGTGCAAGATTCTTGACTCAGTAAGAAGGCAGACATAATTCAATTATACACTGATAGTAATAGTCCAAAACTCTGTCATGATGACCAGAAGGCTACATATGGGCCAAAAACCTATAGTGCATTTCAGCTACTCAGTGATGAATGTTGTGGGTAAGTTCATTTACCTTGGCAGTATACTTTCTAGGAATCTACACATTGATAATGAGATTGACACGCATATTCCCAGAGCTATCCCAGTGTTTAGGAGGCTCTGAAGGAAAGTGTCGAAGAAGAGGTATTAGACTGACTACCAAACTAAAGACCTACAGAGTCACTGTGTTGCCCTCATTGGGTATGCCTGTAAAATCTGCACAGTATGCCAACACCATGCCAGTCAACTGAATTATTTCTATTTGACTTGTGTTAGGCATATTCCTTTCTCAAACTAAACTGCCAAGCGTTCAAACTCTACTGCAGAGAACACAACCATGGTGGCCTAGCTGTATTGTTTGAATGCCAAACATAAGCTTGCCTAAAAATTGGAGTTAGAATTTGATTCATGACTATGTCTTTCAAGATGACAGTAAGGACATACTTACAGAATGAGAAGCAGTGGAGTGCAGTGGATATAAAGTTGTCAAGAAAATCAGGAAGTTAAAGGTTCAAGTAATTCTTCTGATACATACTGGTTCTGGGACTGTAGGCAAGTCACAATTTCTCAGTGACTCCAAAGAAAATCTCTAAGACTGAGTCGCAGAGCAATTGCTGATATATAATAGAGGAAGGCATTTTCTCATTAGGAACTTGCTTAAGGCAATGAACTCATAGGTCTTGTCCTCCCTTCCCAGTCCCCACATGCTTAAATGATGAAAGTCACTTAGATAGATTTGAGTATAAGTAAGAAGTACTAGGGACTGGAATGAGCCTAGTTTAATTAGGACTGAGAATAATATATAATAATAATGCAGTAACAGCATGAGGTAAGATTGACATAATAGCCAAAAGAAAAGTAAGAGAGGTTCTTAACCAGGACTTGATAAAAAAAATAATATTAAGTTTTTTTTTGTTTTCACATTTTAAGTAGGCTTATTTGTGATGTTGGAAATTAGCACTGGTAAAATGAAATATTATCTATCTTTCTTAAGGTGATGGATCTTCAAATTCTTGGGCTATAGAGATAAGCCCTTAAAACACTGACTATTGCGCTTATATCTTCTCAACAAACTATTAGTAGAATAAGTCAATGAGGGAGAAAAGGATTTCTCTGAAAATATATCATGATGGAATTTTCCCTAAAAGGGATAACTTTGACAGTGAAAAAATATAGAATTGATGTGAAAAACAAGTATACTATGGTAAAAGTTTTTGGGTAGATGCAAATTAGACTAGATGACCATTTTAGAAACTTCTAACTCTGAAAGTCTGTAATTTAATGTAGCTCTATAATCCTACCTTTACACCAGCAAGGAACTCAGAGGAAAGCAACTTCTCATTAAACAATACAAATGGACAGTAAGTTAAGACAATAAGGTGGAAGAGGTTTGGCTGGATTTCCTTTCAGCAATGGCAAGGCTCAGAGTAATCCTTAAAGGACATTGAAGTGGGAGTGGGGAATGAACACTGGAATTATGAGCCTGTGAAGAAGTGATAGCATATAATGAAAAAAGAACTAAAAAGAAATGGTGGAGTAAAGGATATCTATCAGCAAAGACATGCATTAATGATAAGGAGATATGCTGATCACAAAATGAGAATGTAGAATAACTGACAGTCCACATGACCCCTAGGAATTCTCCCTATGTCAAGAAATGTGAAGAAGGCCTTTATTATATTGGGTAGAACCCTGTGGGAAATTTAAGAGAGGAAATGAACACGTGTCACACAGGATGGTTAAGGAAGGGTACACTGGAATTCACATCTTCAAAGTCAACATCTACATCAAAGAAATCATAAATCAATTAAAGGAACCAATGGGCAGCTGGGTGGCACATTGGACAGAGAGTGAGTCCTGGAATTAGGAAGACCTGAGTTCAATCCAGCCTCAGACACTTACCAGCTGCATGAGCCTGGGCAAGTCACTTTACCCTGTTTGCCTCAGTTTCCTTATCTGTAAAATGAGCTGGAGAAGGGAAATGGCAAACTACTCCAGTATCTTTTTCAAAACAAAGCAATTGAGTCACAAAGTCAGACATGATTTAAATGATTAAACAACAACAAAATCAATCAATTAAGAAGTATATTTTGTGGAATATACTATATATATTAAACATTTTATCACTGTGCCAGGTACTGTTCTAGACACTACAGGTACAAAGGCTAAAAAGAAAAAAATAAAACTTACACTGTACAAACTTACTTTCTATTAGGGTAGTTTGAATGTACATATAGCACTTGATGCAAAACATACATAAAATAAAAACAAATTAATTCAGTGGGGGTGGGGAGTAAAAAGCACTGGGACTGAGGCAATCAGTCAAGTCTTCTCATCTGGGAGGTGACCGTTGAACTGAATTTTAAAACCCAACTGGGTTCTAAGAGACAGAAATAAGGATTTCATTCGAGGCAGAGGGGGAGAGCATATGCAAAGGCATTGGAGAATCAGGTTTATGTGGGAGAAACATCAAGAAGGGCAGAAGTTTTAGTATTTGTCTAAAATAATTTTTTTTAAAGGAAGTACAGTTTGGTTGAAGCATTAAATGTGTGAGGTAAAGTAAAGTATAATAATAGGTAAGTTGGAGTCAGGTTGTTAGGAGTTTTAAATGCCAAACAGAAGTGATAGAAAATCACCAGAATAGAAGTAGCTACTTCTATTTGTCCAATTTTATTTTTCACTTTTATTTGACTCTTGTCAGGTTAAAGCACTATTGTTTCCACCTGAATATCTGCAACAAACTCCTTGCGAGTAAGGGATGAATGTCATCTGTCATATTAACTCTAAAGTTCCATGAGCACTGAATAAAAATATGGATTTATGAAGATAATGTACTTGTCAAATGCAATTGACGATTTCCAACAGGGCTCATTATTATACTGATTCCACCATATTGATCCTCAAATTATGTTTTCTCAAGCATCACACTATTGCTCCTCTAAGACTTATACAGTGCTTGAAGTTTGCATCAGGCACCTTTACATATATAAGCTCCTTTGATTCATTTAACAAATCCTTCAACGTAAATGCTGTCGTTACATTTTAGGGATGAGAAAACATAGTCTCCCAGAAGCAAGCAAGAAAGCAAGTAGTACATTGTGGCTACCAGTGGTTCAGTAGATACCTTGGTGGACTTGGAGTTATTAAGGACTTGAATTCAAATCTTGCTTCATATATTTCTTACTAGCTTGTAATGTCATGCAACTCACTTAACCCATTCTCACCTCAATTTCCTCACCTGCAAAATAGAGAAGGTAAAAACACCTACAACACAGGGTTATTGAAATTATCAAATGGGATAACATATATAAGGCACTTTACAAAGTTTAAAGTGCTTTGGAAGGTTTGTTGTTGCTACGTATTGTATCTGAGTCATGATTCAAACACATCTTCATTATTCAAAGTCATATCATTAATTTAGAGTATCATAAATCAAGCTTCAATTCCTCATGCACCAAGGTCCTACTTTATTTTCTCCAAAGTTGCTCTTTTGCCTCACCCTCCAGAATTTTAAGGAGGTGATATTCTATTGAAGTAGAGGATCATTGCCACTTTGAAGTCAACGGGAAGAGATCTATCTATAGAGATGGCTCTCTCCCAAAGGGACACATGGCAATTGTCATCCAGAATCCGCATGGAGCTGTATTTTGAGTGACAGTGCTTTGCAGTGAATATCTTGATATTTCTGAAACTGATCAGTTGGATAAGAAGACAAGCAATTTTTGAGAAACACTGTAGTGTGATGTTAAGTTATAATGTCTAGTTGGGTCTAGCAAATTAGATTGAAAACATTTGTCTTTACAATGTTTCACACTGTAAGACCTCAAGCACCTGTATACACTGAATTACCATATGCTCATAAATATTAATCATTGACCAATTTAGTAAGGATTTTCCACAACACTGGAGAGATGTCTTTTTTAAAACAGATTTTCCTATAAAATGGTGCACCTTTCAGAAATAAATTCAGAACTCTTAGACAGGAGAGAGAACCAAGGAACAATGATTCACCAGTGGCAGAGGACCTACAGGGTTCATGACAACACCTCCTTTCTTACTGCCCTATCAACTTTCCTAAGCCTTGGTTACATGGACTCAGTCCCAGACTAGAGAAAATTGTTCATCCTTCAGCCCCATGTAATCCTTTCCTTTTTTGCCTCCTGCTGCCAGCCTAAAAACCAATTAGTGCCAATCATCATGGTAAATGTTGAGATACAGAGCACTGTCCAGTTGGTCTGGGGCTAAGCCCACTATTTCATTTTGCCAATATACTGAAACTGTCAGAGTGTAATGACTTTGTCACTAATGGCCAAAAAAATGAGAAAAATGCTTTGGGGAGAAGCAAGTAACAGGAAAATGAATTTACTTACTTTTCTTTGAAACAACACAATATTTTAGTGGGTTCAGTCTATGATCATTGTTCTTCAAAGTTCTTGTGGCTTTTAAAAAGGGTTCCTCTCTTAGCTCACTTTTTTTTCTTTTTAGGATGCTGTGATGAAGCACAACTGAGTGCTGGATGAGAGTGTAGTAGTCAATTGCCAGGGAGAAGAGTGGGATGATATTTCTCTGATTGGTTTAAAGGACCTACATTGAAGTGTTAATGCCTCCAAAGACATGAAGATAAGCAAAAATTATTGCCAAGTCTATGACATTCATTCAGATACATGAGCCATGAAGCTTGGAAGATGAATTCAATATCTAGGTATATTAATGGGGTTCTAGACCTGGAAATTAGAAGTCTCTAGTTCAAGTTTTTCATCCATTATGTGTGTATTTATTTGAACTTAACCAGTGATTTTTATCAACAAAATAAAACAAACCCTCTACCAAGGCAGATAAGCATCTCTTGTACAACATTGTGTCTCACAGAGCTGGACAGGTTTGGAGAGGATAAATTTCCCCAGAGCGCAGACAGCATTTCAACTAAACTCTTCCTCATCCCAAAGCCACTATATAATCCTACCTATCACACCTCATTTGGTAAATGAGGAAATTGGTATACAGAAAGGTTCAGTTCACACACTCATAAGCTATAAGACCCCATATCTAGAGCTAGAAGTTACCATGAAGAATACTAATCAATTTCACATGAAGAAACCTAGTCTCAACAGGATTATTTTACTTACCCACAATCACCCAGGTCACACAATTGAAGAGCCAGCATTTGAACTCAGGTCTTGTGACCTTAAGTTCATAAGTCTTTCTACTGTGCCAGATTACTTCAATCCTAGTCTTCTAAGACCAGATTTAATATACAAAATAAAAGAAAAGAGAGATGACTGGCAAAATCTATGAAGTAGATATCTGAAAATAGTAGACCATTTTTATCTGAGCTGCTACACAAAAGCAAGACTATCTAAACTTCTATGCTTAAAACGTATCCACTGTGAAACAAAATAAATCCATAGATAAGACATTAAAGAACTAAAAGAACACAGAGATCATTTATAAGAATTTTAAAATGCCACATCAAATTATGCTACCCTAAAATGTAAATACATACACATATATTTCACATTTATAGATATTTAAAGATAAATTCTCACATAAGGATACAAAGCACCAACAGAAAGTATTATACATACACTGCAGGTATATACACACAGAAACAAATACACAGCCACATTCACAAAGAATAAGAAACATATAATGTGGTCTGACCACTAGTTCTAATAACAAAAAAAATAGAAATTTGTAAAATGCTTTAAAGTTTATAAAGTAATTTGCATGTACTATTGCATGACGCATGACAATCTTTTGAAGATAATATTCCGATAGCATTAACTGCATTTTACAGATGGGATTCTCTGGGGTGTAGAGAGGGGAAAAAATGTGATTTGCCCAAGCTCAACAAAACAGTTTTTAACTATAAGAGATAGAGTTTGAATTCAGATTTAACTGATTCCAAATCCAACACTCCATCCATGACTTACTGCTACACCTATTAATTCTCAGTAGTAAGGCACAATGATATACATTTATACCAATGACTCAATAGGAGGTTTCTGGATATTTCTGAGGAAGAGTAAATATCTATGAAGTATAAATTCCTGTGGATTTTCTTGGCACAAACCCACAGAATCTAGGATGCCTTTAAAAGGCTTAGGTATCACCTCACAGCTGTGTGAGACTCGCTAATTATGGTGGAAAACAAACAGTACATTTGCTGAATAGATCAGCTATTGAAATTGCCTGAAAGAGTGTTCAAGAGAGGTAGGTCTTTTCTTAGGATGAGTCCACTGAGGCAGACATTCTTCTTTTCTTCTTTCTGAGAACGTATTTATTTAATTAATTAACTTTTCAGTTTTCACCATTCACTTTTATAAGACCTTGCATTCTAAAATATTCCCCATCTCCAATATAGTCTGCAATTTGATGTAGATTATACACATATAATCATATTAAACATATTTCTACATTAGTCATATTGTTAAAAAAATCAGAACAAAAGGGGAAAACTATGAGAAAATAAAAAAGAGAAAAAATAACATGCTTGGATCTGCATTCAGACTCCATAGTTCTTTCTCTGGATGTGGATAGCATTTGCCATCATGAGTCTTCTGGAACTCTCTTAGAATCAGGGGAGGGAAACCTGTAGCCTTTCGGCCACATATGACCTTCTAAATCCTTAAGTGTGGTCTTTTGACTAAATCTAAAAGGATTTGTTCTGTAAAATTTGGACTCAGTCAAAGGGTCGCATTTAAGGATCTAGAAGGCCACATGTGACCTCAAGGAAACAGGTCCCCTACCCCTGTTAGATCATTGCATTGCTGAGAAGAGCCAAGTCTATCAAAACTGGTTATTGAACAATAATCTCATCACTGTGTTCAATGCTCACTTCACTCAGCATCAGTTCATGTAAATATTTCCAGGTTTTTCTGAAATCTGCCTGCTCATCATGTATTATGGAATAAGAGCGTTCTATTACCTTCATATACTGCAACTTGTTCAGTCATTCCCCAATTAATGGGCATCCCCTCAATTTCCAATTCTTTGGTACCAGAAAAAGAGCAGCTATAAATATTTTTTTGTGCATGTAGGTCCTTTCCTCCCTTTTATCATCTCTTTGGGATACAGACCTAGTTGTGACATCACTGGATTTAGGCATAGTTCCAAATTCTTCTCCGGAATAGTTAGATCAGTTCACAACTCCCTGAGGCAGAAATTCTGACTGTATTTTCTAGGAACAATCATGTAAAATGAAAAACTCGGTTAGATTGGGTATTTTAACATTTTTTTAAAAAATCATATCAATTTCATTAGCAGTCTAGCAAAATTTAAAATTCATAAATACAGAAGATTACAAAGGAAGTAAATATAGTACAGTTATCAAAACATTTTTAAGTTTATAGACCCCAGTACTCCTGACTAGATGATCTCAATTGTTTATTCTAGTTCTAAATTCTACCAGTCCATAGTCCTTAGTAGCTTTACTGACATATAGCATATTTTTTGGTGGGTTCACATAGGAATTGTACTGTATGAATATGAAAAGGATTATGTACATATGAATGTAAATTTTCTAAATTGAGAAAATATATTTAAATAAATATAATTATATGTATGTGGGAATATATCTATTACATATATGTGTATATTTATACACCCTAGGGAAAGGAGTAATAGTTGGAGAGAAAAATCGGTAAATGTCTAAGTATATAGGAAAAAATATGGAAAGTGTCAGACTAAGAGTTGAGTCTCTTGAGTATTCCTGATGTAGGGGGATCCCTGAAACCTTTTCCATAGTTCACATTCTATGATTTTGTGGACTACAGAGAAATTGGATGGTTAGAGAAAAAGTAATGGTCATCAAAACAGCATCAATGTTCTCATATGTTTTTTGGTTCCTTTAAAGCCCCAAGTCACAAAACTTAACCTTATCTGTTATGTCTCCTGTTTAAGGCAAGCTTTTTAAAAAAAATTTCCAACAGAATCAGTTATTTCCATATTTCAACTATGATTATTGTTCAGTGAAGGTGTCTCAGATTTAGTGCCTGAGAAAATATAAAATTTTAAATTTCATCAAAGATTTATAGAATTTTTCAATGATTATAATGAAATATTAGAATAAAAAAATGAGAGTTTTTATAACATAAGCTATGTTAAAGATTTTATTCAATATTCATTGAACATGATTAAAGCTGCTCTCAATAAGAGTTTGTAAAATAAACTATATTTTTTAAAAAGATTTACCTGAAGCATTTTTGAAAAAAAAATTCACAGTTAAAAAAACCATTTAACTTACTCTTCTGACTTGCACACACACACACTTTTATTAATATATACATAGAAAATATTATTTTATCTGTGTATCATAGAACACAGAGTGCTAGACAAGCAGTCAAGAAGATCTCACTTTTCTCCTGTCTCAGATGTTCACTCGCTACGTGACCCTGGGAAAGTCACCTTACTTCTCTTTGCCTCAGTTTTCCAATTTGTGAAACAGAGATAATAAAGCTCCTTAATCCAAGGGCTGTTGTGAAGTTTAAATGAGATTAAATATGCAAAGCGCTTTGTAAAATATTCTACTTTACTTATATTACCATGTTACATAGGTTATGTTATATGTGATCTATTTTGTATTTATAAGCCTTAAGGAGTTATATAAATGCTAGGTAGTATATATAACCATGAAAAAGCTATATAAAATATACATACACATATGCACAGAGATTGAGTGCACCAATATATACATTCATACTTACACAGTATATGATATATGTATATACACATATATAAATGTACATATAAGTATGTATGTGCTTTCCCCAAGTTTGGGATTTATAATGGCAATTTTATTTCTGTCCTTTAAGGAAGAACAAGCTAAATAAAAGTAAATATGTATAAAAACTTAAACCTACTCTTTTTAATTTAATATTTTCAGCATTCTGGCCCAATATTTTCTCTAAAAATTACCCCTCCTCCCCCCAAAAGTGAAAGGGGCCTTTGGGAAACATTACTGATTCCTACATGTCAGTATTAAAATAGTTCTTCAGGGCAATGTTGGGGAAACTGTCATTTGACAGTTTTGTAAAATGAAGGTGTGCATAACTTTTTGTTATTGATGATCTAAAAAACATTTTATACAAATTAGTTATATATTATCTTAGCTTGTTTGGTTACCTTCCAATTGATCTCATTGTCTGATTTTGCTCAATTGTCTTTTTGAAAGTGTACATTCTGCATTTATGTTATTATTTAGCTATCCCACCTGAAGACACACCAGAATTTCAGAAATGGCTGTCATATACCTTATACTTAGAGGGATGATCCAGTGGTCCACTTATTTGGACAGAAAAGAAATTAGTGCATAGAAGTTTGTCACTTCTGGTGTTTGGTGGATTACAGTACCATTTTGTATAAAACAACATAATAAATCATGTCATTGAACAAATCAATAAAAATTACTTAGTATCCCACACATGGGTGTATACATATATATGCACACACGCATATATATGTATACATTATATGTATGTATGTATGTGTGTATACTTGTATGTATGCATGTGCATATACATTCTACAAATGATAAATGAATTAATCTATTAGTTATCCTTTTAAATAGCGAAAGGTTCCATGAAGATGCAAAGTGTTAAAAATACATAATGGTTTTTATATCCTTCAAACATTTACGCCTTTCCAGCATTCACCTCAGGCCCCATCAAATTGATTAGTTCTCACTTACTCAAAAACGCTAATTAAATGATCATATATGTGTGTATGTATCATTAGTTCTTATCTCTTTTTTATCACCCTCCAAAATATGTTGACAGTTGTCAAAGCAATGCAATTTTCATTGCAGGGATTAAGAGATGAATCCTTGAATAAGTATGTTTTATAAGAAAAATCCATTATCTTTTAACAGATCCCTACAAGAAGATACCATAGAGGTAAAGAGAACAAAATATTGCACTGGCTGGGATTTTTCCATTGCAATTCAGTCTAAACTTGATGTAGAGAAATATGAAACATCAATCCAAGTGAATTTTTTATTTACATAATGTTGCATTTGGTTCATTTTTTCCACTCCAGCTTTAGTCAGGAATACTTAATTCATCATTGCATACCTTAAAACATGTCAGAAATACAAGAGGAAAACCAGTTTGAACATCTCTAAATGACAAAAGAATTTGCTGATAACTAATGATAATGTTTGTAAGTTGCAAATTGAAAGGGCCTGAACATGAGATGATTCATAAAAATTTGTGACAAAGCCCTACAAACTTTACTTCTCCAATTCATTGTGGGGGAAGTCTATTTTTCTCCATTTCTCATAGTGTCTTGGTATATATGTTTCTGGAGTGATAGATTCTGTTAGACATAGGGAAAAAAATAACAGCTTTCCTGGCCTACCATGTGAAACAAATGATCAAATGACAGCTAAACCTTGTGAATTTTTCATCAACGTTTAACATTTCAGCATGTGCTGTATGCGTTCTGAGGAGCATTTATTTTCATCTTAAAATATTATCTTTGCATAACTAGTAAAGCTACTGGCAGCTGACTATTTTTAAGTGACACTTGCCTCTACAGTTACCTAACTTTCTCTTGTCCAAATTATTCATTCAAAACACTGAATATTATTATACTGAGAATATATAATATATTTTAATTATCATTAGTAGCAAATATATTAATTAATAATGGGTAAATATTATATTTAAATCGGCATTATTACTTTCTGTCTTTAAAGTGAGACCTCCAATGGTACTTTAAGCAGAATTTTTAAAAATCTGTTATTTTAATTAATGGAATATTACAGAATATTTCAACATGCCTGTGATCTCATTGATGCAAGACACTCTGTAGATCACAAACCAAGCAATGCTTTCTCATCTTATATGATTTCCATCTCTATTCCATAAAAATGTATTTTGGCATTTTGTGGATAGCAGCCCAATGTCTTGGCTCCACTGTTTTTCTTTTCTTTCATATATTGCTCCATGATTGACTAACCTTTTTTTCTGGCTATATTCAAGAATTTACTAGATCCAGCTTGAATTTCCTCAAGAGAGCTTATTGTTAAAATTTCAAGATAAGCATTTACACCTCAGAAATCTGCAAAGATCACAATTCAGGTGTTAGCGTATTTCACTGATTGTCTTAAGAAAGTGTTAACAATGTGTTATTATTCCATCATTTCAGTTGTTTCTGACTTTTTATGACTCCAATGGACTTGTCTTGACAGAGATGCTGAAGTGCTTTGCCATTTCCTTCTCCAGCTCATTTTACAGGTGAGGAAAATGAGGTAAACAGGGTTAAATAAATTTCCCAGATTCACAGAATTAGCAAGTATATATAGTGTAGATTAAATTTAAAATGTCATGCATATATTGTTTCTTATTTTCTTATAGTTTTAGAATATTTACAACTACTGGCTTTTTATTGATGTCATTTATAACAACTATCATTCTTAGTAATACACAACCTCTTACTTCTATTCAACATGTTTCCTTCTATTGTCTTTTGGGTCATTTATAATTTCCAGCTTCATGAGCTGCTGGAGTTTCATTTTTCACAAGCAATGAGCATTACTGGAAGAATATTTGTGTTGAGTATTTCACAACAGATAAGTTTAGAATTTCTAAAAGCATGGCACAAACTCCTGAACATAGCCAAATTGATTCCATTATTCAGTTCTAGATAAAACTTATAGTAACTGTCCAAAATATGGATGTCTACTCATATATTAAACTAGAAATGTACCTACCCAACGCATGTCATAATTTGGGTAAAATGTACATTTTATTGATTTTCTTTTTTTTCTTTGAAATGGCTGTGAATTAATAAAATTATTTATTAAGCATTTAGCTGTCTGCCAAACCCTGTGCTAAATTTTGGGAACACAAATAGAAATCTGGAGCAATTCTTGCTTCATGGAACTTACTAATTAAGAGAGGCCAACGATAAAAGAAAGTTTAGCTTCATGAAAACTCGAAAGACCCAGAAGTACTTAGGGTACAGTCTGCTAATGAAGGACAAGACCCAGAAGTCTTCAGAATAAATAAATACTGAAGATGATAGTAGAAGAGGGGGGATGAAAACTTTAAGGTCTAAAGACAAGACAAATGCTATGTTCTAGTGAAGAACTTAGGAGGTAATGACGTGGCATATGATAAGACCTAATTGTTCTCTATCTCATCAGAATGAATTGAATCATATATTACACAAGACTTGTGATGAAACAAGGATCCTGGAAAAAGGGGAAAGGCAGTAAGGTAAGGAATCCCCACTGGTGGTCACTGTTCCTCTTGCCCAGCTAAGCCTGATTTTTTGAGTGTTTATTTAAAATAAATTTTCAGATGACAAAAAAGGAATAGAAATCTAATATATGGCAATACTTTATCTCAAGGTTCTAGACATATCTCTCAGTGATCAGACATGATTCTCTAATATCAATGGTTCCAGACCCAATTACTGTGTTCCCCCCTGCCATATGATGAGTTGAGAATTGATTTGGTCAATCAAATTTAAGCAGATATTGAAAAGTCTGTGACAAGCTATCTCATAAGCACATACACAGTCCAGGGTAAAGTGGGCTCAAGCTTTTAAAGAACATATAAAAAAATGATGGAAGTATCCTATTCAGGTGTTCAAAAATTCTTTTTAAACATAGTGTAGTTCTTTTTTCTAGGTTCCTTAAAGAGATAATTTTGAGCAGTCTGTCCTTCATTTCCAGTACTGACACTGCCATCAGTTGATCTGTGGACATAGAAAAAGGGAAGTCCAAAATCTTCTGGACTGCTTAAAAGTTAAAAAATTGTTTTCTATCCAAAAACAAAGGGGTTAGAAAATCTGATTTCAAAACCAAGGTCTTTTCTTCTCAGGTTGTATTGCTGGAACACAGCACTCACTTGCTTTAAATCCCATAACCTGCATGTTCCTTTGGGTCTGCCAACATAATGAAAAGCTGAGAGAAATTAAAAACAGCCCAACAGGTAGCTAGGTGGTAAAGTGGATAGATAGCTCCTGGACCTGGAGTCAGGAAGAACTAAACTCAAATCTGGCTTCTGATACTCACTAGCTATATAACTTTGGCTAAGTTACTGCACTACCTCTTGGGCTTACAGGTAATGAAAAGGGATAAGGGAAGTAGAAAGAACACCATTGGTGGTAGTTTCATGTTAATAAGCTTAAAATTATTTTCTTTTTGGAACCTCCATCCATTGCTTCTAGTTTACAGATTCCCTCCCTCTCTTCATTACCTGCAAGCCCTCTGTATCCCATCCATGAAGAACAGGTGGAAAGAGTCACCAATTGGAGAACCTTTATCTCTTCATGTCATTTTTCCACTACCTTAATCCTAGGGCTGTACAGATCCAACATAAGTGCACATACCACTTGGATGATCAGGAAATGAACATGGTCAAACTTTCAAGTAACATAGGGGACTATCAGACCTTTCAATCTCTGTTGCACTGCATCCTCATTCTCTGGCTTTATCATTAGCTCAGGACCCAGGGAAACTGCCTTCTCACCTGCTAATGAACCTAGGAATCCCTGGGCTTTTCTGTCTGCCTTGCTAATGACCTCTTAGGACTTCTAGGCCTTTCTAGTCACCCTGCAGCTGATCTCCTGTGTCTTTTCCCCTCAAACTGTCAAGGCTATATTGCTTTTTCTATTTGAGTCTTCATTGTTTAGCACAATTTGTGGCACAAAGTTTTTAAGAAGTGCCAACTCATCCATCCATCCATCCATCTATTTTTCTGAGCTATCCAAAAGTATAATGTGGTACCTCAGGAGCACTGGCACATCATGTAAGGAATTCCTGTTGAATTACATGTTAGAGTATATCTGTTTCTGAGTTCTCTTCCAACTCTAAAGTACTGTGAGCTCTGTGAGATATTGAGTAGGCTCTCCAGTGTTTTGGTCCCAGGTTAATGGAGTAGAGAGGTTAATTTATGTAGAACTATGATGAATTTTTTTCTAAACAAAGTTTATATCAAATGTTTTAAAGCATAGAAATATCAATTTTCTTTTGTGTGATTGTCATAGCACTTTTAAAGTATGACTTTTATAGAAACAGAATAAAATGATGGTACCTATTAGGCACTCAACTCACATTTTTGATTGTTCTTGACTGCTAAAATAGTGATCATTGACATTCACTGCTATAGAGATGATAACCATATGGAGTCTTTTGTCATGATTCAGAAGTTTCAGTTATGTTTGAGCAAAGGGACAGACACTATATATATTTCTAGGATGGCTGTCTCAGAGAGACCACTTATTTTTTCTTTTCTCCTCTTACCTCATCTATTCCTTCTTTACATACCTTTTTCTTTCCTTTAGTCACCATAATAGCATTAATAGTTTATAGGGCTTTAGTTTTCTACACTTTATGAAAAAAACAATGTTTGTACTTTTAAAAATATCATGTCTATCTGTTTATTTTTTTGCTAATTGTTTCCATTCTGTGAGGGGGGAGCTTTCACTCTACCTTGAAATTCATGCAAGAGATAAACCAATCCATATGCATAACAAAAATTGTCATTTGGATCCTTAACTCCAAGAAAACATGTGTGATGACAATATAAGTAATAAGCATACATACCTTCTAGGCTAAATAAGTGATAATTTACACATTGGTGTTGGGAAATTTCCCTTACAAATACACATTGGTATAACCCCTATAAACTAGAATCTTAGTAAGTTCCTTGTTTCACTTAAAGGTTAAATGACTTTATCAGAATCACATAAGTACTTGTCAGAGGACAAACTGATGCAAAGGTTATCCTAGCTCTGAGGTAAACTCTTGATTCATTATGACTTGTTGTCTCTATATACTTAATATTTCTCAAAGACATGCACTGAAGTAACAATTTTGATTAAAAGTTATACGTGACAAGAATAATTATTCTGTTCATTCCATTTAAATCCATAAAAGTATGTGGTAGAGAGTAGGTATAATTCACACTTGTACAACATGGAATGGGCTGAGAAAGTATAAGAGAGTAAAAAGGTTTTGGTTTTTGGTACCGTTGAGTCATGGTGTTGAGTTACTGAGCAGATATGGTGCCAGATTGAAGTCATCCCTCAGGGGAGATCCTACCCTGCTAAGAGCTGTTTGATGTTTGTCAAGCTTAGCCTCCAAAATGGTTTCGAACAGAGAGAATCAACACAGTGCCCAAATGAGAGTCAAGCTCTTCTTTTATATTTTGGATCAAAGAGAGAGTACCCTACTGCCAACTGTTTTCAGAATTAAATGAGTCTTTGTAACTTCTAAGGCTAAACTCCTGAAGATGTCTTATGGTAGGTCTTATAAGAAATTAGAAATTGCTCATGGGATAATTAAAACATATAGAGTAGAATAGAGAGAAATGAAGGAAGATGCCATCCGCATCCAGAAAGAGAACTATACATAGAAGTATATATAGAATGATTTTGTCTATGTATATATATTTGTATCTAATAGTAGCCATCACAAGGGTGGGGTCTTGGGAAGAAAACAAAGTAACTTACATAATAAATTATATATTTAAAAAGTATAGCACGTTGTACATAATAGCTTTGCAGTTTCATGTGCAACTATATTTTTGTTAATCTAGTGTGTTACGGACATGCTCTTTAATTTCATAAATCAAAAATAAAACAACTATTTTTTAAAAGCATACATGATCAAAGCTCATAGAATCCAAGATTTAGAGCTAGCAGGGACCTTAGAGGTTATCAAATTCAATCCTAGGATTTTTTTAGATGAGAAACTGAGACCAAAAGTGGTTAAGATGTATGGGGTAATGCAGAATGTAAGGATCTGAGGTGGGATTTGAACACAAGTCCATCATACTATTCACCGTATCACACAATTTGGTCGTGAGTTCAAATTGCAGTATGTATTACATGCTGTCATTGATCAACTATAACTTCATTTATGAGACTAAATCCTAATAGCTTTTCATTAGCATGCATTATTTTAATCATATGGGAGTCTAACATTAAGTTTAAAAATGTATTATCATACTAAAAAAAAAGTTGGGAAACTATTCCAACAGAAAAGTTGTATTAGAATTTAGTTTCTTTCTCTGATGCTGCCTTTCTTTGTCTAGATCTATAATTTCTTCAGTGTAGGAAACTCACTGAACCTTTGGACTTCTGTCACTGGTATAGCATGGTACAGTGAAAAATGCACTAGCTCTGGAGTCAGATGACCTACATTCAAACCCCTTCTAAGACATAATAATTGAGTGATCTTAGCCAAATTACTTAGCTTCCTTTGGCCCAAGTTTCCTCATCTCTAAAAAGAATAGTGTGGAATAGATGGATACTGAGCGTTTTTCCAGTGTTAGACCTAAAATCCCATGATCCACATTAAACAACTTTGCTGTAACTTAAGGTCTTAGAGAGTACCTGAAAAGATGAGAAATTAAGGGATTAGTCTGTGACCAAACAGTAGTGTATACCAGAGGCAGGACTCTCTTCTAAGTCTTTCTGACTTCATGACCAGCCCACTATTCTACACCCCATAATACCTCTAAAATACATTTTCTGTTATTCTGTGAAAAATTTCAGAGGCTACTTCTTAAATAATATATTTTCATTCATTTCCACTAACATTTCAGAAATGTCACCCTAGAAAAAAGACTTGGACTAAAAATAACTAACATTAGTTATGCAACACATTTTATAAAACAACAATAATTGTATTTATATGATGGTTTTAAGGATTTTGAAGATTTTACCCTAAATTGCCTTAGTTAATTTCATCTTCACAATAATCCTTCGAGGTAGGTGATATAATTCAGTATTTTACAGATGACCAAACTGTGGCAGAAGGCTAAGTGATTTTACTTAAAGTCCAACAGCTAGTAAGTTCTGAAGTAGGATTCCACCTTAGGTCTTCCCAACTGCAAGTCCAAAACTGAAAACATGAAGCAGCATCAGAAACATAGTAACTAGTAGGAAAATCAGAGAGAAGATGAGCATTGTTAAAGCATTACCTACATACAACATATTACAAAATGAACGTTCAAACAACTGTGCCCAAACTTACTGAACTTCTTTCTAGGCATTTTGAATTTAAGTTGCCAAAAAGTACAAAAATGCTGACAACAATTGTATTCTCTCTTGATTATTTCTGCAAATGTGAAGCATTTTTATCTTTTGTGTCGGAAGTGAAACAGCTGTTTTCCTAAGAACTGGCAGCTAAGAAAGGAGAGTTTCAAAGGCAGTGGGTTTTTTGTTTGTTTTTTTTGGTAGGTTCAGTTTATATTGTTTGTTTTGTTTTGTATTTGCTTTTGGTTTTTTTTTTTTCACTGAACTAGGGACTGCTGCTATTTCTATCCTGCAATACGGGTACAAAGGCAAAAAAATAAAAAAAAAAGAATTAAAAGGAAAATCTCAATGAATCAAACACCAAGATGATTTTCTTTAACATAATGGTAATTACTGGAGACCATAGATAATGCTTTCAGAGCCACTGAGCCCTGAACCTGAAATCAGAGAAGACCTGAAATCAAATCCTGCCTCTAAGGTGTAATAGCTGGGCAACTAAACCCCTAAATGTCTTAGTTCCTTCATTAATGGTGAGGATCAAATAAGGTAACATTTTAAAATACTTAGCACATAGTAGGCACTTAATAAAGTTTATTTCCATCCATCAAAAGCATACATTTCATCAACTATTGTGTAAGCAGGTTAAGGGACTGAAATCGTTTATTGAATTAATTGATCAAATAAGCCAAAGTATTAAAAAGGCATTCATTAGGTTGAGTGGTATAAGTAAATAAATTTTATTTTTCACTAGTCATGGCATTGAGCTGAGAACACCAATAAAATCCATCTGAGAAGACTAGTGGACCTTTCAGGCATTTAGGCAGCTGTCACACGTTCCCTGGGTCAGGATCCTTTAGCTGAGCTCAGTGGTATTAGAAATTTTTAAATTTTTTTTATTTTTTGCTCATGCCTTCCTTTTGAAGTTTTCTATAATTTATCCTGTATATTTCTTGTTCATATGTCACTATGTTATAGGTTTTTTAATTTGCTTTTACTAATTTTTTATTATTTGAGAGCATCAGTATTGTTTTTCCTAGTGAGGTTATTATTGAGCTGACTGAAATCTGTCCCTTGAGATGTGAAAATTTAGTTAAGGATTCGAACATTTCTAAGATAAAATACCAAAGGAAGGCTAGCAATTGTTTCTGATTGATCGATTATCTTGGTGACACGTAAATCTTTGCCCCTCAGCTGGCCCATTGTGAATCCTCTGAATATAGCTTAATATGTAACCTGACTTAGTTTACTTCAATCTTTTAACTAGGTTTGTTTCCTTGGGAGATTTATGAGATCATGACTCTGCTTAACTTTATTCAACCTTTATGATATTGAAGAAAGCATGGGATTATGAATACCAGTATGAATAAAAGTGCACAAAATTATAACATTCAAAAAATATTTATCTGTAACTCATGCAAATTTCTCTATAAGAAGGATTTTAGGAATCCTAACCATTACACAAATTGCCAGATGAGGTGATAAAGAATTGGACTGACATGACTTAAGAAAGAATGAGTAACTGATTCTTGTGCAGAATTATTTTTCTTCCTCCTGAACCTTGCTCAAGCACAGTAAAACTTTGGCTTTACCTCTATAACCCCTGTGTTGTGGTATTTCAGTAGTAGTTACCTACCATAGGAAGTCAAAAAAAGACATAGTTCTCCCGTAACAGTTACCTGCCTCCCTCCCCATTATATTGTGAGCTTCTTGAGGACATAGCCTGGTTTGGCCATTCTTGGTATACCCACAGCTTGATGCCCATCATTAAGTAGGCACTTAATACATGATTGTATCTTGACCTGATTTTGGCTGACTAAGCTTCCTAAAAATTAGAAAAATTCTGAAGTTTTCTATAATTTACCCTATATTTTTTGGTTCTTAGGTAGCTAGGTTATGGGGATATTTTTGTTTTCTAATTTCCTTTTATTACTTTTTATTTTGGGGGAAAATCAGGATTGATTCTTCTAGTGAGGTTATGTAGGGCTGACTCAACTTGAAGGGAAACCTGAGAATGCCAGACAAATCTGGAAAGAGTGTTGATTTGAGGGTGGTAGTATGAGGCAATGTGCTGAAAAAGTGAGAGGAAGCTGGCTTTAATACTGTTTCCTAAAGGTAGAGGCTGACCCCTTCCTCAGCCTCCTTGTCAATCAACAAACATTTATTAAACATTTATTTATGTGCTAGGCTCTATGCTAAATCTTTGGAGGCACAAAAGCAAAAGAACAAAAAAACAAAAACATTCCTTGCCCTCAAGGAGCTCAGTTCCTACTGGGGAAAACAACATATAAATAGATACATTCAAGATGTATTCTGAGTAGATTTATGACAAAGGGATCCCGACTCCTACAATGACCCTGGAGAAGTAAAATTCAACATTTTATATAAATGAATATAGTATATATTCTTTTATATATTCTTTAGAGAAATGAAACTATATATAATGAAATTTTAATTTCTCTAAGTCCCCTCCACCTGGCACATGCCTGTTTGTAGGCTCAATACTCCTTTACTGTTGACATCTGGTGATGTTTTAGTTGTTAATTGTTGTTTTAATCCTGACTGTCTTTCCATATAAACATTTGTGGTTGACATGAGACCAGTTCATTTCATTTTGCATGTTTTAAAACCCAGGCACCATGATACAATGATAACAGCCCAAGGGGTATCACTATTCAGGAAGCACATTTATGAACCCTGCTTCTTCTAGACCTCAGTGATTTATAACAAACACCTAGGGCAATATGGAGCCAATTTTGATTTTATTTTAATCTTACCAGAAACTCAGTAGATCTTATTTAAAAAAAGGCAAAAAAAAAAACCCAAAAAGTTAAAACAAGGGACTAAATCATGCTGGTACTGTAATTTTTAACATGACCAGTAACTTTCATTAAGTAGCTCCCCTCTCTTTCCTACTGCTCCACCACTACTGCTACCACCATAACCGCCCTGCCCTCACCCTTGCTGTGCTTTAGAAGGGATAGAATGAGGGGTGAGACCAGGCCCAGCAGGTGGAGCCACATCTGTTCATGAAGTTTTTAAATCTTTTTTTGTCCATGGTGGAGAATTGTTGCCTGCATTGAGAGGCACCATAGGGACACTTAGACATAAAACATTTGTAGCACACCAAGCATTACTGAGTCAGGCATTATGATTTCATTCACAGTTTCTCTCTCTCTCTCTCTCTCTCTCTCTCTCTCTCTCTGTCTCTCTGTCTCTGTCTGTCTGTCTCTTTCTTTCTTGTTTGTTTCCTTGCTAGACTTTTCTAAAACCTCATACTCAATTCAATCTAATGCACATAGATTGAATAACAATGGATCCCTACCAAAGCTCTCCTCAATGGCTGGTTTTTGGACTCTTCTGGCTTAAAGTGAATGTCAACAGTAACTGTTTGTCTTTGGAAGCCCCTCCCAGCTTGGTTTATTTATTTATTCATCTATCTATCTATCTATCTATTTTTCTTTTCTATTAAAGGTGCTACTTTGTAAAGACTACTTTGTAAAGAGGCATATTCACTGAATGGGGCATTACCTCACTGTAAATGAAAGACTTTAGACTAAAAGGCCAAGGTCTCCCAGTGCATCCTGGGCCATCTCCAGTCACCCTGATGAATATCTGGTCTCTGGATTCAGATGGCTCTGGAGGAGAAGTGGAGCTGGTGACCTTGCACAGCCCTTCCTCACTCAAAACAAAGTCAAGTGCAAGTCATGTCATCATTTCTCTGATGCCAGGGTCTTCTTCAAAAACTAAGGACAAACACAATCAACAGTGTCTGGTTTGATACAAAACATCGTCTCACAATAGTTTTGAACACGTAATTAAACATATGGTAAGTTGCACAAATCACATTTCAAGAAACTGCTTTGCAGTTAAGGAAAGTGAGGCATAGAGGTTAAGTGACTTATTCACAATCTGAGAATTAGTAAGTGTCTGAGGTAATCTTTGAATTCAGATGAGTCACATCCTATGTTCTGTCTATTCTATATCCTAATTTCTGCTTCATCAAGGGGAAAAGATGAGGAATAGGGAAAAAAGAGGTGAACACAAAGTAAAAGAAAAAGTTCAAAAGGACTCTAGAATATTTTAGGCAAATAGAGAGCCAAAGAATAAATGATCACAGGAAATGGAAACAATTCCATTCACAGTGATCCCGAGAATCTTTATTGGAAAGCCTCAGATTCTAAGGTGTTCACTCTTGACCCTTCACATTTCTTTAAAAAAATTATTTTCATAATTCCAAATCTGAAAATAACTCATTTTCAACCATTCTAAACCCACCTGAAAAATAGAATCAGACACAGAAGTCATTCAGGTCAGAGTTTTGAAATACATTCTAAAGTACCGCGATCCTGATTGTCTCTAATTCACCCATCCATGACAAACAGGAACTGGTTCTCTCTTTCAAAAACTAACATAGCTAGTGATGTTTTGAAGATATTCACCGGGTTTTGAGATTTACCAATAGTCATTTACGTATGTGCAGTACACATAGATAAGTAAGTCTTAGAAGGTTTGAAACTCACTAAATCTTTGGGCCTCTGGATGCTGAATGACATAGCTAAATAAGTCCAGTTCTCTGAGTAAGAAATAATGAGATTTATTTTCCATTAGTGGTTCTATAATACATTGTAGACTAAACAGGTCATCTTTTTTTCAAATATTCCTGACCACTTAACCACTTTTTCATTCAAGAACTGAGCCTAAGACCTTCAAGTCCCAGGAATTAGAGTCTGACTAAAATTCGACATCATAAATGAAGGCTATTCCAAAAATTTTAGCACAGGTTTTAAATTTTAATAATTTGAAATTTCACTAAGATTTTTTTTGTGACACATATTAGCTACCTATCCAATAATTTTGATTCTATCCAAATAAACATCTACTAAATACCTACCACGTGGTGACAATTGTGGTAGGTATTAGGGATACAAATACAATAAAAATAGTTTCTACCCTCAAGGACATTGCATTCTGTAGGATCAACATTGTATGAATACTTGAGTCACCAAAACTCAATTGAAAGGGATGAATGAAGCAGAGGGATCAAAGACATGATGCCAAAGAAACTGAAACAGGGGCCACTGATTCACTCACAAGAATCGTTGCAGGTTAAAATGTAATGTTTATCCATTTTAATTGTATTTTATGTGTTTTGTTAAATATTTCTCAATTACCTTTTAATCTGGTTTGGATAGTGCTCAAGAGTCAATGTTTGACATCCCTGGATAAGAGCATTCAAATTTTGACAAGTCCAGATTCATAATGCATCTAGTAATTACCAACAGTTGACATCATGTTGAGTTATATGTAAGCACAAAGTTAAAGGAAAAACTGGAAGAGTAAAACCTAACTTGGCACTGTTAACTCAATCTCTATCATTTTTTGAGGCTTAATACATGCCTCTATCTGTGGTCTATGAATTTTCATATAAACCTATGAATAAATACTAGAATTTTTAGTATTATGAATTATCGTGGATAGCCATTTCAGCTACTTTGTTTAACATTTACATACTTTCAACTGCCCACAATTTAAATATACCTTGCTATTCTAAGTTTTATACACATCATTAAACATTTTAACATAAAACATTTTGCACTTAATTGCGAATTTACATTTCTTAATGCATTTGGTGCTTTTTATCTCTGAAGGAAATGTATATTTAGATAATAACAATTAATTAGTTTGAGGTAGAATGTTTTTTTTTACATTCACTGACTTTGATTTTAATGTGAATACAAATGTATAAGATTTTCTCAAGTTATCTTTCTTCTTTATATCTAATTAATTTGATTGAGCAAAGTATAAATTGGAAGAAATTACTTAAAATCAAGAAGTTAAACAAAAGATTTATCTTTACAGTAATTATTTTAACAAGGACAATTATTCCATTTTCTTAAGGGTGGTGCAAATCAAGTATATGAGGATATAAACTACACAGATATAGCATATATGTACTTATGCCATCTTTATTTCATGAAATTTCATATAGTTGGGTTTATGTTATCGTCAAATAGTATAGGAACAAGTGAATTGTTGTAATAGTATAACTTCATTTCTTAAGTATTCTTTATTTTCAGGACATTTATACCACATTAGTAGGAACATCATAGTGATAGGTAAATTACATAATACTCAGGATCTCATTCAGTTCTATGAACTGAAAATCCTAACCCCTTACTCACCTCCATTGGGTGAAGTCCTTACAGGATATCAAATTTGATTATATGTCACATAGATTCATATTTGATGAAATTTCTAATAAACTTTCTCTCTCTCATGTCCTTCAGTGACATTTAAGAGCCTTTGCATAGTTTTAACACATTTCTAGTCTTAGATGAAACTTTGGAATTTTGCTGAAAACTATCAAATGGCTCCAAATTTCTTGTATGTCCTATATTCTACTTATATTTATCATTGGGATTCATGTTTGTTTTTTTGTAAGTCATCATCTAATATTCCCCCATTATTCACAAAATACTCAGTAAAAAAGTGAAGTCACATTAATCTCCTAATCATTTATTCAAAATTGTGGGTGATTTAAGACATTTCTATTTCCCAGCTGACTTAATGATTCACTACTTAGTTCACTAGTTAAAATACTGGGTAATGAGAATCTGTTAATTTCAACCTTGTTTCTTTCCCCTCTGGACACTTGAGTTTCAAGTTGACCAGTTATTATCAGATATCTAAAAAGAATAAAATTGCATAGGTGGATTGTATCATCATCATCATTAGTATTATTTTATTTATTTTAAAATGCACAATAAATTCTTAATCTAGATATTTCTCATAAGGTTAATTCAGGCTGTCATTTCAATAAAATGTTATACATATTTTTGTGTACAAACATATGTGTGTGTGTGTAATTATTGAGATAACTTCTTCCTTTTTCACTCAGTTCTATAATTTACATTGATATATATTGGTCCTAGAACTAAGCCTCCTTTCATGGAAGTTTAAAAAAACTTTTCCCTAGGAGAATATAATAAGTAAAAAAAAAAAATTCCTAGGGAGATATCAAAGGGAAAATCAATGCTTCTTTCCCTTTCGTATGTCTAAAAAATGACCTTGTAAAAGTCATCCTGGTATACATAAGGAAGAACATGATCTCTAGGGTAAATTGCATAGCACTTAGGTGATTCCAGGGTTAAGAGAACTGGACTCTGCATCAGGAAGACCTGATTTCTAATTCTGGCTCAGACTCATATTAACTTCCTCCTCCTTGGCAAGTCACAACTTATCTCATGGGACTTTTGTAAAGATCAAGTGAGATAATATATTTCAGGAGCTTTGCAGACTTCCAAGTAAGTGCTATATAATAAGTGCTAGCCATTATTACTATTCATAACTGCTTGTACCATATCCTGATGTATCCTCACTATGTAGTTACTCACATAACACTCTCCATCTACTGGAGTCCTATCAGTCAAAACGTGTAAAATTTATTTCTTTGGACCAAGGTATTATCTTTGAATAGGGTCCTATATTTGAGGAGAGATACATGACCTGTTAACCCTTTATGAGATCTCATTAATAAAAACAGTAAACAGAACCTGCAATTAAATAATGCCTTTATTAACCTCTCTGTGCAAAATACAGGGCTAAGCTCTGGGGAAAATAAAACAATTCCTCTTCTGAAGGAACTTACATTCAGATAGTGAAGGGTAATACACATAGAAGGTCTCAGCCTCAATTCAAATGGAAAGGTTCCAAGGGTTTTAGAGTAGAGCAGCAAAGCAGATTGTAATGCCTCTTTGTTGTTGTTATTTTGAATAATATTTTATTTTTCCCACAATTACAAATCAAGAAAGTTTTTAGCATTCATTTTTACAAGATTTTGAGTTCCAATTTTTCTCCCTCCCTCCCTTGCCTCCCTTCTTCTGAAAACAGTTGACACTGTGTTATAATTCATACATTTGCTATCATATAAAATATATTTCCATATTCATCATGGTTGTGGAGGAAGAAACAGATTAAAAGTAAAAATAAATGAGAAAGAATAAAGTAGGAGAAAAAATATACTTTGATATTCATTCAGAGTCTATCAGTTCTTTATTGGATATGGATAACATTTTCCTTCATGAGTCCTTTGTACTTGTTTTGGGTCATTGTGCTGCAGAGAAAAGTTAAGTCATTTACAGTGGATCATCACCTGATGTTGCTGGTACTGTGCACAGTGTTTTCCTGGTTCTGCTCATTTCACTTTGTTTCAAGTCTTTCTAGGTTTTCCTTTACTCAGTGTGTTTCTCTGCTTCAAGTGTGTTTCTTGTAATCAATATATTGTAGAATAGTGGCTTTTAATATACTCTGCTATCTGCTTCCATTTTATGGGAGAGTTGATTCTGTTTACCTTTATTATTATGATTCCTGCCTGTGTATTTCTCTCCATCCTATTCTTCCTCCTATTTGTCCTCTCTCTCTCTTTCTACCTGTTCTCTCTTCATCAGTGTTTTGCTTCTGTCTACAACCTCCCCTGATCTGCTTCCTCTCTATCAGTCCCTATCCCCTTTATTTGTTCTCCTCCCCTCCTACTGGCTTCCCTATTTCCATTTTACTTTCTATATTCACCTGATTGTGTATATTATTCCTTATATGTCAATATTGATTAGAATAAGATTAAAGCAATACTCATAGGTGTTGCAAAGCAACCTTATTTGCAGAAACTTAATTTTAGTTCAGATCAATTTAGAAATGACAGAGTGTCAAACTAGTATTTATTTATAAAATCATAATAAAGTGCTCAGTTCCTAAGTGGACAATAATGTAGGTCTCAATAAGTAAGTCCCAATAGTTATGTCACAACCAGTAAGTTTCAATAGTTATATCACAATGAGTAAGTCTCCAAAGTTATATCTCAATAGGTATGTCACAATCAGTAAATCTCAATAATTATCCCATATTGCCACAACTGATCAATACCAACTGGTCAATTATCTGCATCTTGATCACATGGCTAGGGCCTCCTGGGTCAATTTCCAGATTCCCAATGGCAAGGTGCTGGGATCACAGCCGTACCATGGGGAAGCCCCCGCAGATAGCTCAGAATTATTCGCCTTTTGTAGTTCCTTCTAACCAAGAAGTCATTTTACCAATTAAATGCATGATTAGTGGGAAGGAAGCTGCTCTCAAAACATCCTTGAGAGCATTTCTGTTTAGCAATGTCTGATTCGAGAGGGGTGACCAGCCCTCACTGAGAGCAGCCATTTTAAACAGCCCTTCAACCTGCCTAAGAATGAGATTAGTTCCAGTCAGATTTCAGGCATATTGAGCAAGGTCAGAATGTCCTAATGAATTTATACATGATGCCATTATCCTTCCTCCCTTTCCCTACCAATTTCAATAGGACTTTCTCATCTCTTCATGTGAGATATTTTCTCATTCCTTATTATTTTTGTCATTCCCTTAAATATACCTTATACCATACCCTCTGTCTGTGTTAATTCCTTCTATCTGTACAGTTGATGATATAATTTTTCATACTTAAAAATATAATTTTCCATGTAGGGATATAAACATTTTAGCTCTATTGAATCTTTTGTGTTTTCTTTCCCTTTTTTATCTCTTTCTGCTTGTCTTGGGTCTTGATATTGGAGGTCAAAATTTTGGTTTAGTCTTGGTCTTCTCCTTATGAAGGCTTGAAATCCTTCTATTTCATTTATTGACCATTTCCCTCTTTGATGTATTCTGCTTAATTTTTCCATGTTAGTGCTTCTTGCTTGTAGTCCTAACTCCTTTGTCCTCTAGAATATCATGTTTTATGACCTCCGATACTTTACTGTACGATTCTGATTGTGACTCCCTGATATTTCAGTTGTTCCATTTTGGTCACTTGCAGTATGTAATGGTCAGATAGTTGCATCTGTCTACTGATCTGTGTTATATATATATTGCTTATGGTCAGACAGTTAGAAGCCCTATCTATTGGTTTTTATTTCTCTGCTTGTATATTGTTGATCTCTCAAAAGTTGCTTGCCTTTTAGAAAAGCAGATCTAAGAACCTATACAGTACATCATTCTGGTATTTTTTTTGACATTAATGTCCTCTTCTTGTCTGGTAACTGGAGGATACCTATTTGCATAGGGCTGCATTGAAACATGTAGATATATGGATAATGCATTTTTTCTTATTGTTAATATAATTTTGCTTCTTAATGGGAAGATCTTTGCCACACATTAATGGGCATTTAATTCCATTAAAGGAAGTTTGATTAGGGTAGATTTTTAGGAAGGCTCAGACTTTTTGTTAATGAAGCACTGGTTCTCAAAGGTTGTGATGCCCTCTGGCTCTAACAAATGTATAAATACTCTGAGATGAGGTTTTACTTTGGTGCTTACTGATTAGAAGTGTTTGTTTGTCCAGAAGAGACTCCAGCATCTGCTAAGGAGCTGCCAGCTTTGAAAATCTAGATGTTAGTTCTTCTCTCTCTCTCTTAACTATGTATGTTTGTGGTCAGACAGTTGGATCTGTCTGTTGATCTATGATGTATGTATTGCTTATGTCAGACAGTTGATAGTCATGTCTGTTGATTACTATTTCTTTATATTTTCTCTGAAGTTCAGGGTACTGAATTTCCTCCCTGAACTAAGTGAATGATACATGTGCTTGATTAAAGTGATTATTGACTTCTCAAGGCTGCCTTTTCTTTTAGGAAAGCAGATCAGAGAACCTGTACAGCTGACCCTCCTGTGTATGTCAGGGTCCTTGCTTTTACGGTGGATCTCCAGCTCCTAGAAGACTTTGGACTTTCAAAAGTTACGCCAAAGTACAGGAAGGTCCAGTTGCCATAGGATGTCCACCAAGGGCAATACTAAAGCACTTAGAGGGCTAGCCACTGGAGGAAGTCTGTCTGCCTGAGCACATGGTGGTTATTAGAGCTGGAGTTTGTCAGTATCCTGTCTGTGCAAAGGCATTGGGGTTCAGGATGTACCACTGGTTTGCTGAGTTGGGGCTTGCTGGGATGCTTCCTAACCTAGAATGAGCTCCCCTATTATTTGAGTGAAATGGATCTTTTTTGCTGATCCTCCAAGTCTCTGGGTCCAAAAGACCACTCCACATCATCTTTCCACTGCCTTTGCTGTTTCAGGATTTTTTCTGGCATGCTATTTTACGATTTTTTTTGTCATTTGGAAATGAATATAGGAGAATATAGGAGGACAACAATTTGTCTGCCGTCTTCTGTAATGGTTCTTTTTAAAATGTTATTTGCATTGATATAATCATATCAATTTCTGACACTGAAACGTTTGACAGTTAAGAACTTTGGTGACAATACTTGTTTTTCCAGGTCTTCAATAGATATGACAATAGCATCTACAGGAGCAGTTGCTAGTTTTTATTCCAGAATGAGGGCTAAAGGCCTTGGCATGAGAACATGGCTATTTATCAGAGTATGAGGAGATATGGTGATTAAAGTGGTGATGATGTCCTGTACAGTGTATACTGCCTCCTGTCTCTCTCTTAGAGTGCCCTGGTGCTTCATTCAGTTTGTCTTACCTGCTATTGAACTCAGGAAGATAAGGTTTTCTGACTCCAGGTCAAACACTTTATCCACTGTGCCACCTAGCTTAGTGCTGCCTCAGGCAAACTGAGACCTATTAAAGACCTTAACTGAAAAAGGCCAAGGTCTCCCATTCTATACGGGGCTATCTATAGTCATCCTGATCTATAGCTTTCCATGGACTCAGATGACTCTCGAGGAGAACCTGAAGTTGGTGATTTCCACATGGCTCTCCCTCATTTAGATACAATTCACTTGCATACCATGACATCATCTCCTTGATGCCATTTTCCTCTTGGAGAACTACTTTTCTGCTCTGTGGGTGCTAGTTGGTTGGCAGTTAGTTGAGATAACTGACCGCTTGTCCACAGGAGTTGATTCTTTGGTGAAGTCTGTGTGGGCTTCTCCAGATGTAGGATTGCTGGTCTGAGCACGCTGACACTACCATACCTCCTTGTAAGCCTATCTGCCTATTGGTGACAGTTGATCAGCAGTTGTATGTTGGTGTTACTGAGAAACAAGGATAAGAGACTTGTCCAGGGTCATCCATCCCTGCATCCAAATACAAAAAAAATGAAAACAAATTGAAAGGAATTCAATGATTTTCTCCTCATTGATGACTACAGAGGCTTGTCGGGAAACAGGTCTGGTATTTTGGGAAACAATGCTATTTCCAAGTCTCTTTGTCTCAGGGTCTTGGGCTGTCTCCATCAAGGTCTGAGGGGAAACGATGATCCAGGTAGTGGCAGTGGCCTCACTTGCTTGGCAATTGCACATAAGGCAAATATATTTTCATAGAAAGAAAGACTGAAGACATTAAGAAAGAAGCAAAAGTGCCAGGGAAAAGTAGAAACCCACAACTGGTATGAGAAATCATCCCGGGCAAAAGTGAGGGAAGCAGCAAATACTTCACTTAAGTATTTCTTTATTTATCTCTAAAATCATATATTTCCCATGAACTCATATAATAGCATTTATATTTTTGCGAATGCACTTACATATTTAAATTAGTATTACTTTCATTTGTTTTAATTTGATTTTTAAAGGCCTTGATGGAAAGGAAAGACTAAGTCTTATTTTTCTTTGTATTTCTCCCCATATTTAGGACACAGTAGTCATTTAGTAAGTGCTGGTATATTGAAAGAATGAATATAAAATGCAACCTGGTCTAGTAGCATAAGTGTCACTAGATCCTACAGAATTTCCCAGAAACATGAGTCATACTTTTATACTCACCCAGAAGACATGTAGTTTCACACATTTTCCACTAGAAATTTCTGCAATGCCAGAAATCCAGACCAGAGTTCCGTAAATAGGCTGCTTTTTTTTTCTGTGCCTAGAATTAAATTCTGCTATTGTTGCTCAGTTGTTTTCAGTTATGTCTGACTCCTTGTGACATCATTTTAGGTTTTCTTGGCAAAGATACTGAACTGATTTGGCATTTCCTTCTCCAACTCAATTTACAGAGGAAAAAACTGAGTAACAGGGTTAAGTGACTTGTCCAGGGTCGCACAGCTAAGTGTTGGAAGCCCATATTTGAACTTGTCTCCCTGACTTCCAGCCTGGTGCTCTCTCCACTGTGCCACCTTGCTACCCTCAATTAAATTCTACATAGATTGAAAATCCTCCCAACATCATAGGGCAGATAGCCATGACATCGATATCTTAGGTCATTTGGATGCAATACAAAAGTTCTCCAACAATCTTTGCTGATAATTAATAATTTCCTTTCCCATTCAAGACCAAAGAACATGAAGATAATTTTGAAACCATTTTTATGTGGCAAAGGCAATTTATAAAGCCATGCCCATCTCAGAAAAGTTACTACCTATTTATAATATATGCTTCTCTGTGATATTAAAATGAACAGACTGAAAAAAAGAATAAATGCAGTCATCTCCAGAAATAAGCACTTTCTCTCACCCCAAAGGACTTGGATATCATATTATTCCTACTCAGAAGCAGATTTAGGCATCAAGCTAGTTAGACAAGAGTTAGACATTTCTGTGTGTTATTCCTTTTCAGGCTTTTCAAGCTGGGCTCTTTTACAGACAGGGAAGATGAATGTTTGTGCCGAAAGGATCCTTTTACCTTCGTCAGAGAGGTCACAAGTTCACATCATCCACTTCCTGATATACAGAATAACCAGGTGATCTTCACATAGAGAGAACAATCAATATCGTACATGAGATTCTTCTCATTCTGCCTGACAAAATTTAGGTAATACTATGCATCTTTGTGTATTTTGAATTACACTGATAAATAACCCAGACTTTAAATGGCCAAGAAGTCCCTCCCCCTTTTTAAAAGATATCAAGCCTTCTATAAAAGTCTAGATGAGATGGAACCTGTAAGGTTACCGTCACTTAATGAGATTTTTAATGAGAATTTTTAGTTTAAATCCTAACTTAGAGTCACATTTTCTTATTGTGGATTTTGAAAATAGTATTATGAGATCCTTGAGAGTAGAGACTGCTTTTTCTTTCTTGCTGTATATCCAATGCATAACACAATGCCTCACACAACACCACAGGTTGTTAATAAACACAAATTATTTGGCTTAATAATATGATGAAGAAATTGTTCACCTTAATAATCTCATAAATTATTTGGTTTGACGTGACTAATCTAATTTTTATGGAGAACACAGGTAAAGATTTAGCTTAAGTAATGTATTTCTTCTTTTGATTCCTTAATGTCCTCACCTATAAAATGATACCAGAAGCTACTTATATGTCTATCGGCATTGAACTCAATATTTGGAGGTTATACTCTCCTAAGTAAGGTACAATACAAAAATCATTGCATAGCTGTTCAGTAAGTTTATTTCTATCTACCTCTAGAGAAGTGATGCACCTTTTACTTTTCTCTCTATTGTCCGATTAAGCAATGTTTGTGAAAATCAATTCCAAAAAGGTCCCTAGCTGTGGAAATGAAGGTTTGAAAGAAGGGTATGGCTGGTCACACAGATTAATCACATGGAGAGGAGGTGAAGCAAACTACAATCCACCTGAAAATAACTGCAAGGATCTCACTGAAAGTATATATGTTATTCATGTACGTTTTCCTGTGCAATTTCAATAAATAACTATTTCAAGCTTACATTCTCCTGCTGCATCAAAATTTACTGCAAGAATGGAAAATAGCCTTACATGACATCTGGAAATATGGGAAATAGCTTAATATTCTGGAACTGACTCTTCTTTGCTTAAGTCTGTCAGAGTAACCTATTGGTGCTTTTGACCAACTATGGTGACAGATTTTTTTTTCTTACGAAGTATCTAATACCTAAAACCCTTCAGGGCTACGGTTGAGCCACTACCACAAAAGTGTCAAGTTTAGTCATTAATGGATCATTTTAATACTGTGTAAATAGGAATACAGATGTTGGTTTGCCATTTCCCTCTCCTGCTTATTTTACAGATAAGGAAACTCAAGCAATCAAGGTTAAGTGACTTGTCCAGGGTCACAGAGCTAGTAAGCATTTGAGGTCAAATTTGAATTCAGGAACATGAGTCTTCCTGACTCCAGGCTGGTATCTCTACCTACTGCATCACCAAACTGCCCCAGTTATCCAGTAAAAAATGCTTAAGAAATTGAATAGTATAAATTGTTTTGAACTATTTGGAACTTATACCTTCTGTGGCTTAGGCACATAGAAACCTTTTGCTAGCCTTCTATTGAATCCTTTGTTTACTTGTACCTCCGACTTTGTAAATTATAGCATGATAGATCCAAATTAGATATTGCTTCCTGCCTTTGGTCTCTTGTATTCTACATGTGAAACCTGAAACAACAAGCCAACATGCCACTTCTGAACATAACCTTTCCCAGCTCCCTATCTCACTAGATCTCAATCTGATTCACAGGGGAGCCTTGCCTGCTATCTATGATAAGTCCTGTCTCTAATCTCCTTCCTGAAGGACCTAATGGAAGATAATACTATACATTATGTACTAAGATAATGTAAATAAAGTACTTTACAAAGTGCTATACAAACATGAACTATAAATTTAGACTATTATTTCTTTCCTCAATGCAAAATTTATTAGAAAAATCTACTTTATATTTTGCTGAAATTTGCCTTGTAATTTCCATCTATTGGTCCTAGTAATACTTTCTAGAACAATTTAAAATTTTAACTTCATCAATTTCTCTAATGAATATAGATGCAAAAATTTTAAATAAGATATTGGCAAAAAGATTATAGCAACTTATCATGAGAATAATACACTATGATCTGGTAAGATTTCTACCAAGAATGCAGGGCTGGTTCAATATTAGGAAAACTCTTAGCATAATTGATCATATCAACAACAAAACTAATAGAAATCATATGATTATCTCAATAGATGCAGAAAAATCTTCTGACAAAATAAAGCACCCATTCCTATTGAAAACACTGCAGAGCATAGGAATAAATGAAGACTCCTTAAAATAATAAGTAGCATTTGCCTAAAATCATCAGCAAGCTTTATATATAACAAGAATAAGCTAGATGCATTTCCAGCAAGATCAGAAGTGAAACAAGAGTTTCTTTTATCACCACTGTTATTCAATATGGTATTAGAAATGTTAACTTTAACAATAAGAGATGAAAAAATTGAAGGAATTAGAATAGGCAAAGAAGAAACTAAGTTACCACTCTTTGTGGATGATATGATGATATCCTTAGAGAATCTTAGAAAATGAAGTAAAAAACTATTTGAAATAATAAACAAATTTGGCAAAGTAGAATGATACAAAATAACCCACATAAATCACCTTCATTTCTATGTATTACTAACAACACCCAATGGCAAGAGATACAGAATTACAATTTATTGTTACTGTAGACACTATAATATATTTGGGAGTCTACCTGCCAAAATAAACCCATGGACTATATGAACACAATTACAAAACACTTTTCACACAAATAAATTCAGATATAAATAACTGGAAAAACATCAGTTGCTCATGAGTAGGCTGAGCTAATACAATAAAAATGACAATGCTATATAAATTAATTATGTATTCAGTACCATAACAATCAAGCTATCAAAAAACTATTTTATAAATCTGGAAAAAATAACATCACAATTCATCTGCAAGAGCCAAATGGCCAGAATGTCAAGAGAATTAATGGAAAAACAATGCTAGGGAAGGTGGGTTAGCCATATCAGATCTTAAATTGTATTTTAAAGCAACAATCATCAGAAACTACTTGGTACTGGCTAAACAATATGAGGGGGAGGGGGTAAGCAATAGTGGAATAGGTTGGTTAAAAAATGACACAGTAATCAATGACTATAGCAGTCTACTGTTTGATAAACTCAGGGACCCCAGCTTCTGGGATAAGAACTCACTGACAAAATCTGCTTGGAAGACTGGAAAATAGTATGGCAGAAGCTGGGCATAGACCAATACCTGATACCATATACTAGAATAAAGTCCAAATGGGTGTGTGATCCAGGTATAAAAGCTGAAACTATAAACAAATTTGAGGAACAAGAAATAGCTTATTTGTGAGATTTATGAAGACTGGAGGAATTTATGATCAAACAAGAGATAGACAATATGATGAAATGTAAAATGGATAATTTTTATTACATTAAATGCAAGAGTTTTTCCACAAGCAAAGTCAATGTAAACAAGATTAAGAGTGAAACAGAAAACTGGGAAAGAATTTTTACAACTAATATCTGTGATAAAGACCTCATTTCTAAAATATAGAGAACTGAGTCAAATTTACAAGAACACAAATCATTCCCCAATTGATAAATGGTCAAAGAATATGAACAGCTAGTTTTCAGAGGAAGAAATTAAAGTTATCTATAATTGTTGTGTTTATCCTTCCTTCTCGAAGAGGACCATGACATCAAGATGATGACATGACTTTCGGTTAACTTTGATTTGAGTGAGAGAGGGCTGTGCAAGGTCATCAACCTCGCTTTCTTCTCCAGAGTCATCTGGGTCCAGGGGTCTGATATTCTTCAGGAGGACTGGAGATAGCCCAGGATGTAAAGTGAGATTCTGTTCCTTTTAGGCTAAGGTCTTATTATGCACTTTGAGTGAGATACACTCATTCAGTGAATAGACCTCTTTAAGTAGTTATTCAAGGTATGGCCCTTTTTAATAAAAAAATAAAATAAAACTGGGAGGTGAAGACCTTCAGGGTTGCTGGGTAAAAGAAAAACAGTTACTATTTAGTATTTATATTCATTCTGGGCTAGGTAGGAACCTGTTGTTCAATCTATGAGCTCCAGAGTGAATTGGGCTTAAGGCTACTTCTTAAATAGACCTATTCAATGAATGGGCCTTGCCTCACCCTAAGTGAGTACCTGCAAAGACCTTGGTCTAAAGGGCAAGGTCTCTCAGTGTATCCTGGGTCATCTCCAGTCATCCTGATGAATATCTGGTCACTGGATTCAGATGGCTCTGGAGGAGAAGTGAGACTGGTGACCTGCATAGCCTTCCTTCACTCAAAACAAAGTCAAGTGCAAGTCATGTCCTTATTTGTCTGATGGCATAGTATTCTTTGGCAATGAAGGACTAACACAATAGGCTTAAGCATTCTCTCTTTTTCTTTCTCTCTCTCTCTCATATATATATATATATATATATATATATATATATATATATGTATATATATACATATATATATATGTGATATATATGTATATATGTGTGTCTATATATATGTGTCTGTACAGCTAACAGTAACTGCTCCTCTGGTTTTGCATGCCATGATTTTTGGTTACTATAAACATACCTATAAAATATATGTTTAAAAAAATTGTGACGTTCTTCATCAGGAAAAATAAGCAGTAAGGTAGTATTTGGTAAAGAAGGATTGGTGGTTATATTATTTTTTCTTTAATATTTATTGCATTCTATTTGCATTTATTGCATTCAGTGGTTATATTATTTTTTCTTTAATATTTATTGCATTCTATTTGCATTTATTGCATTCAGTATTTTACATTTCATAAAACTCTCCAAGAAAACATTAGATTTAATAAATTTTTGTGAAATAATAAAGACTCCATCACACTCCATCCACACAGTGGTCATGCAAATATGTATGGAACTAAAATTTTCAATTGAAGTATGTTATGAGCATAATCTTTTGAGACATGTATAGTTATAGTTAATGTCATGCTAATAATATGTTATTATAAAAGTTTCTTCTAAATTTTTAGAATATAGCAAAAATAATCTGTGTGTTGTGTGTTGAGGTTCTTTTTAGGAAAAGGAATTTTGTAGGAAGGCCCATTGACATTAAGTGTCAATAGCCTCAGAACTACCACAGAATGTTCAAGAGTCACAGTTTTTAATTAGATAATTGAAAGGAATATCAAATAAGCAGGCAAAGGAGCTTATATTACAACCAAAAATGAAATACCTAGAAAAATTGAGCATAAATTTTCCAGGGAAAAGATGGATATTCAATTAATTAGGGGACTGCCAAACTTTCCTGATGAAAATCCCAGAGCTGAACAGAAAATCTGATTATCAAATTCAAGATTCAAGAGAAGCATTAAAAAAAGTAAGTAGGGAAAAAAAACTATCATGTTATTTAACAGGGTTAAACTGCTAACATTCCCACAAGGGAAGATGATATGTGTAACTCTTGAGAACTGTATCTCTATTAGAAAAGTAAGAAGGGGTATACATTGACAGAGGATGTGGGCACGTGTTGACTTTGATGTGATGGTATAAAAAAAATAAGATGTTAAAAAAATTATACTAGGAGAAAAGGAAAGGGGGAGGCAGAAGGTAAATTATTCTACATGAAGATCCTAAAAAGACATATTATTGTAGAAGGAAAGAAGGGAGGGTGATGATCATTGTTTGAACCTTATCATCATGGAATTTGGCTCAAAGAGGGAATAACATACATATTCAAATGGGTATAGAAATTTATATTATCCAATGGGAAAGAAGGAGAGGAAAGAGAAAAGAAAAGGGAAGGGGTGTGGATAGATGGGTAGAAATAGAAGGGGAAAGGGAAAAGAGAAGGGAGAAGGGTTGATAGGGAAGGCTGATTGACAGAGGCAGTGGTCAAAGCAAAACACTGGTGAGGAAGGTCATGGTGAAAGGAGAAAGAAAAGTTTCAACAGTAGAAAAATAGGAAAGAGGAAATAGACAGTAATCATAACTGTGAATGTGAATTGGATGAACTCTCCCATAAAATGGAAGCAGATAGCACAGTAGTTAAAAACCAGAATGCTACAATATGTTGCTTGCAAGAAACACATCTGAAGCAGAGAGAAACACATAGAGTAAAGGTAAAAACCTGTAGTAGAATATGTATGATTCAGTATGATTCAGCTGAAATTAAAAAAAAAAGTCAAGGTTAGCAATTTGGATCTCAAACAAAGCAAAAGCAAAAATAGATCTAATTAAGAGAGGGCAGGAAACTATATCTTGCTAAAGGTACTATAGACAATTAAGTAACATCAGTACTAAATATACATGCATCAAATGGTATAGTCTTCACATTCTTAGAGAAGCTAAGTGAGTTAAAGGAAGAAAGACATCAAACTACACTAATGGGGGAATGCAATTTACCCCTCTTAAAACTAGGTAAAAATGATCACAAAATAAACAAGAAAGAAGTTGAAGAGGTAAATAGTTATAGAAAAGTTAGATATGATAGACCTTTTGAGAAAATTTAATGGGTATAGAAAGGAATGTACCTTTTCTCAGCAGCACATGGCAAATACAAAAAGACAGAAATATTTGAAGCATTCTTTTCAGATCTTGATGCAATAAAAATTACATGTAATAAAGGACCATGGAAAGATAGACTAAAAACTAACTGGAAACTAAATAGTCTGATTCTAATGGATGAGTGGGTCAAATGACAAATCATAGAAATAAGCAATAACTTCATCAAAGAGAATGGCAATAATAACATATCAGACCTAAAGCTATATTGTAAAGCAGTAATCATCAAAGCTGTTTGGTAGTAGCTAAGAAATGGAGTCGTGAATCAGTGGATTACTGGAAGAGCAAGAGATAATTTACCTGTCAGATCTATGGATAAGGGAAGAATTGATTCCTATATTCTCCAGTGTTTTTTAGGTCTAGGTTAGGTACACAAGACACAGTGGTCAATCACTATAGTAATCTATTGTTTGGTAAACCCAAAGACTCTAGCTTCTGGGATAAGAATTTGCTATTTGACAAAATCTGCAAAGAAAACTGGAAAATAGTATGGCAGAAACTAGGCATAGAGCAACATCTTACACAGTGTACAAAAATATGGTGAAAATGGCTACATGATTTATACATAAAGAGTGATACCATGAGCAAATTAGGAAAGCAAGGAATAGTTTGCCTGTCAGATCTACAGATAGGAAAATAATTTCTTCCTTTCAGTTTGATGAAATTAGTTTAGTTTTTATCTAGAATTTAATGGGTTTATGGGATAGAGCATCAATTTAATTCAAAGGGAGAATATATTTTGGGGTAGTCACTAAAATTAAAAAAAAAATAGCCAATTCTTGTGAACCTAGAGTTTAGGATCACAGTTTATATCTTTGGGGCTCATCTAAGATCATTCAATTCATTTCCCCCTATCAATTCGATTCCTTACCATTAGGGCCAGAATAGCTTAGGAGACACTCCTTAAGATTATACTGAACAAATATGTCTTGAGGGCCTGACTGACTCCCTTTATCTTTGGAGAGGCTTGGTTTTGTTTTGTTGTTTTCTTATTGTTTGTTGTTCTGTGGTTTATTTCTATTTATTAGTCTTGCTTTCCAAATGACCCTTTTTTTGAGGGTGAAAGAGAGATCTTATAAGCAGTATTTGTATAGAACAGAAAAAGCTTGCCAAAGCTAATAAAGGTACTAAACAGGAAAACCAGATTCAAACTCAGTTCTTTTGGCCCCAATTAGTTGTGCTTTTAGGCAATAATGGAATATGAGTCTAGTGCTCATTCTATCCTAACTACCATTATCATTTTCTGATTTTTGACGAAGGTGGAAGGAAAACTCTTAGTTTTTGACTAAGAGATTCTTATGCACTAGACATTTCGTAATTTGATCTATTCACTCTAACTATATTATTTTCTATTGTCTATTGGGATAAAAAAGAAAGTTACATTTATTTATCCCTAATGACTTTGTGCTGAATGCTATTCAAAACCAATTAAGTGAACAAAGCCTAAGCTCTGTAATGGCATAAAACATTCAAATTGACTATTAGTGTCGATGTAGAAACAGACACAATAATGAAAATATAAGAGAAGGAAAGAGAATGGCTTGTATCCAGAGTGCTTGAATAGTTTATACTGTACTTGGCAAGAGGCTGTAAGGAAATGACCTGAAAACTTCCACCATTTTTCTGAATTGCTTTATGTCTTTCTACTGTCCTTCTGCAGGTAGGGAGGGAGAAGGGGGAAACAACATTGTGCAAAAAGCAAGTAATTGTTTACACTTAGATATTCATTTTTTCTTCTAGATGATACTTTTTCTTATAAAATTTACACTTTTTTAAGTGTCCTGAGCTATTTTACTTATAATCATTTCATGTAGCTCAGTTTAGCATAAATTATAATTAACTCTACTTCATAAACTTGATTTACATAGATTGTATAAACATATGTATGTCAGGGTCTAAAATCCATTTAAACTTTTCATCTTCTAAACTGGAAAGAAAACCAAAAAAAATTAAGGGCTAAAATTATATGTAAACTGACATCAAGCTCAAAGAAAACTATGAAATTTAGAAAGCAATACTATTTTCTAAGTTACAAATGATAAATGTGAATTCTGATTCAACTGCATTTGAAATGTATTCTAAAATGAATAAAGTGTGTATGTGTGTGTACTTGTGTTTTGTAAGTACATATATGTGTATTTCTTCTCCCCATTCTTCTTGTAATTCTTCAAGATAAAATTGGATGGCCACTTCTTGGGGAAGCTAGAGGGAAAATCTTGTCCAATTACAGGATAGGTAAGACGATTTTCGTATTCTAAGATTCATTGATGAGTTCCCCATTACGAGAAGCGTTTAAACATAAATTAGAAAATCACTCATTGAAGATACCTGTTTATAGCTATAGTTTTCTGTACACATACACATACGGATACAGACACAGACACAGACACAGACACACCCACAGACACAAACACACACACACACACACACACACACACACACACACACACACACACACACACATGCTCCTTCCATTCCCTCCACAAAAACACCTTGCTTCCCGAACCGGCATGAAATGTCCTCCTTTCTCCTTTGTGCCTGTGTTTTACCAACTTTTTTGTGACCAGTTCAAATCTCACTTCCACTAGTGTGACTTCTTTGAGAATTGAAGTCCTCTTTGGCTTCCTTCTCATCAGAATCACAAAATATTTTAGATTACAAGTGTAGCTCACAGATGATCAATTTCAAATGGATTTCAGCCTCTAGCTGAATTATGAATCATATCCCTCCCACAATAATCTGAAAAGTGATCTTCCAGTATTTTTGAGTATTGTTATTAATGATTAAGTTGTCATCTATTGTGACATTCCATTCCATTTTGGAGCTTTACTTGTCTAGTTCCAGAGTTCTACCAGAAAGACATCATGGGCTTTCTAAAGCACTTACTATCTATACCCTACAAATTAGAAATTGGGTCTACTTTTTCTTCCACAATTCGTTGTTATTTCCTGAGATAAAATTTTATAAGCTTGAGGCAGTATCAGTCCGTATATAGAAAGATAGCATTGGGGTCAAGAAAACCTGGTTTTAAATTCTGCCTCCAACACATCCTGATTGGGCAGCCATTGGCACAAAACCTCCCATTATCACACATAACTCTCAGAGACTATGAATTATAGATGAATTTCAATGTGTCTGTGTCCAGAGCTATCCATAAAATTGAACTTATGGATTAGAACTTTTTTTTTAGTGTATTCTTCCTGAAGACAGGGATTATGTTTCTCTATTCCTCACAATAACATTTTCTACTAAGGTAGGTAAGGGCTCCATAAATATTGGCCAAATAATTTTACCCTGTGTACACATTATATTACATTGAAGGCCTAGAAACACATTCTAGGCACATATTTTTTTCAAACTTCTGAAGGAATATATCTATTTTTGATTTACAGTGTGAGCTCTTTGAGAGCAGACTTTTACTTTCTTAGGATACTCAGTGCTTAGCATAGTGTCTAGCACATAATAGGTCCTAAATAAATACTAATTAACTGAATTAAGAGCAGGTTTAGAACTTTCACTACTATTTGCACACAAGCAGAAAATAAATCAGATAGGGTTAAAGTAAGAAGATGCTTACATATTTAGGACAAATGACTGAAGCTTAAAATGATTATAGTTACTCATGAGTAAACTAGAGAGAGAACTGAGGGGATCCCAATTTTAAGGAAACTACTAACCCAACAGCAGTGTGACTAAAGTTCTTTTTTTCTTGGCATAACATAAAATCTTTGAAACTTATTTTCAATTTCTGAAGAAAATCTAATATGAAAAATCCACTTTGAAATGGACAGCAATGCTGGCAATCGTACAGATATTGTAAGCCAATGCTTTATTGTAGGTTTTGATATCAAAGCAGTCATTTGATATTGATTTAGTAAACTTTAGTTGTTTGGAAACTTCTTGGATATAAATTAACTTGTTGAAAAAGAATCAGTCTTTTAATTGGTGGTATTGTTGGCTGTTGATGATCAACTGAACAAAATGCTCTAAACCACTATTGACAAGAGAAATGTAAAGTAAGCAACTCTGAGGTACCATCTCATACCTCTCAGGGTTGCTAATAAGACAGAAAAGAAAAAAAAACAAGTTTGGAAGGGAATGTGGAAAAGTTGGGATATTGATTCACTTTGGATGGAGTAGTGAATTGATCCAAACATTCTGGAGAACTATTTGGAACTACGTTCAAAAGGCTATAAAACTATGCATACCCTTTGCCCCAGCAATACCACTACTGGATGAGTATCCCAAAGAGACTAAAGAAAAGAGAAATAGACCTATATGTGGAAAATATTTCCAACAGTTCTTTTCGTGGTGGCAAGGAATTAGAAATTGAGGGCATGCACATCCATTGGGGATTAGCTGAACACGTTGCGGTATATAATTGTGACGGAATACAGTTGTGCTATGAGAAATATTGAACAGGATGCTTAAAAAAATTTGGAAAGACTTACATGAACTGATGCTGAGTGAAGTGAGCAGAATCAGGAAAACATTTTATACAGCAACAGCAATATTGTATCATGAACAACTGTGAATGAATGACTCGGCCATATAATTATCTAAGACAATATTTGATTTATGTGAAAATACTGTCCACCTCCAGAGAAAGAACTGATGGAATCTGAATGCAAATTAAAGCGTATCTTATTTCCCCCTTAACTTCATGATTTTCATTTTGGTGTGCGTTTTCTCTTGTAACATGTCTAATATGTAAATGTTTTGCATGATTGTACGTGTATAGTCTATATAAAATTCCTTGCCTTCTGGGGGAAGGAGTAAAGGAGAGAGAGAATTTGGAACTCACAAATTTTTTAGATGTTAAATGTTTCTATGTAATTAAGAAAAATAAAATTTAAATTAAATGCAAAAAAAACTTCTAATAAACCTAGGCTACAAGGGAAAAAAGTATTCACCTTTTTTGTTCAGTTTTGAAATATTGTTTATCAATTTAATAAACAAGTATGACTGTTTTGGAAGGCTGGATAAAACAAACTTTGCTGTATGTGCACGAATATTTAAATATGATTTGTGTATTTAAATTTTTTCTCTCGATATATAAAAATAAGTTTTAAAACAATAAAGCAGAAATCTTATGGACCAAATAAATTAAGGAAGGAGTTGGATTGTTAACACTTAGAGAATACATTCAAAATGTCCTGTTTTTGTCCAAATATTGGATGTTTCTGGACATATGATGAAACACTTTCTAAAACCTTCTGTTTTTAATCTGGGGTCTCTGCAGTCCTCTACCTCCACTGCAAGAGCCTGAAGATGCATCAGCTATGTGCTCCCTCTGATTATTAAATGCCTGCCAGGAACCACTAGTTCATGAAGACTTCAGACCAGGCATTCTTTTCTCCTTTTAACTCCAGTCAACTCTCTACTTTGAGCCACACCATAATATCTGATCCACCCACACAATTTCTAGCTCCCTTTGATGTACTGCCTTTCCTCCTATAGAACTGTGGTGAGAAAAATGACACTGATGTAAACTGACAACATATGCAGGCAAGATAATAACTTACTAACAGTGACACATATAACTATTAATAAATGGGTCAAGCTGTTTCCCCTCAGGGGGTCTTGACCTGGAAGGAATTGATGAGGAATGCAGAGCCTGGATAGTAGAAAGCCTTATGATTAGATACAGGTGAGGGAAAAGGACTGGTTTGACTCCTTCCACCTTCCCTGATCCCTAAGGAATGCTAATTGCTTTATGAGACTCACCTGCCTCTATAAAAGGCTAGAAAAACAAAACCACTCCAATCAGGACCTTCCCTTTAGAGACCAACTTACATTTAACTATGATAAGAAAAAGAATTGAGAGGAGAGTTAACCCCTGGGGAGGGCCTAGTCCAAGCTGATTCTGATCCATAAACAAAACTAGGGTCCCACTTTACGCTGGCTAGCTAGCAAATGCTCCAGGGGCTAAGAGTGATTTAAATCATACCTTTAGTTCATACTGGAAGAGTATCTTTTGAACTGGACTGAGAAAGGAGAACATCTAATTCATTCCTGTCATTTTGCTGTGACTTGCCCAAAGTTACATAAGTAGAAACAACAGAAAGAGAATATATGCAGCATTCCTGGAATGCCAGAGCCAAACTTTTTTCCTCTATATAACATTCTCTATCTAAATAATAGATTAGAATTCTGTGATAGTCACTATTATCCCTATTTTTGAGGGCAAACTTAAGAATGGATCATTTGATTTCATATATCTAATTGCAGTTTGTACCACTGAAATCTCTTGCTATGACCTGGGCTTTACCATCTATAACTAAGGTTTAGATTTGGGGTGTACAGGTTCTACAAACCAGTTGACTAGGCACTTGGCATTTGTACAGTCAGCTCAATATATTCATGCTTGGCCTTTCAGAAGTCCATGTGCTGTTCTGACCTCCTTTTTTCATCACCTCCATATTCTAGGAAAAGAGGTTAGATATAGTAGAGCATCTGGAGCCTCTTTCCTCTGGTGAATGAGACCTATTAATTCTGGGTCACTGCCTAAAAGGAAGAAGGTAGTCAGGTGTTAACAGGAGTTATTATAGTAAATTCAGGAGCTTGTGAAGTTATCTGTGTGAGCTAAGTTTACTTATATTTTAGCGCCTACTTCATGATTTAAAGAAAAAAAACCCAAAAAAACTACCAAAACTGCATTGGGATCTTCTTCTATAGTGAAAATTCTTGTTGGGGCCAGGGAGTGAGTATGTAGGTGAGTTGTATGTGTGAAAGAACTTAGTTTCTCAATACTCTGGGTACCCTTTAAAGGTAAGAACAGATGGTCTCTATTCTGTATAACCGCAGGAATAAAAGAAAGTATTGTAACTAATTTCCCAGTTATAAGATTTACAATGATTTGGGAATTTGGAACTATCATATCAGTCATAATTATAAATGAATTCACTTTATCAAAAACTCCTAAGCATAGGGCAATTCCTTTTTTTTTTTTTGGTATCTTTTACATGGCGATATTGTTTTAAATGAGAATGGGAATCCCATTCAGTCAGTGTTCATTCAAAGCACATTCGAAGTAGAGGGAGGAAAAGAAAACACTTCTACCTGGGAAATTAGGATTAGAGATGTAGAAATCACAATAGTTAATGACAGAAATCATGGGACTATCTAACAGCACTAATGAAAGCACAGAGGGAGAAGTGAGTCTCAAACAAATCAGGGGAACAGCTACATTTAAGGAGCAGTAGGAGGATAGAGATCTAGCAGAAAAGACAGAGAAGAAATGATCAAAGAGATAGGAGGAGAGTGATGAAAATGTAGACTCATAGGTACACAGGAAAAATAGACATTCAAAAGGAATGCTGTCAAACATGCTTGGGAATTATTTTGTTAGACAATTTTGTAAAAATGGCATGTAAAAATGGTATTTGAGCACAAGTTTAATTACATCATGTATATGAATAATTCAAATGACTTCTCACATGTAAAATTTTCTTTGAATCAAATTGACATAAAAGAGGAAAAATGACCTTTATAATGTCATTTTCTTTAGTTTCAGAGAAAGTGAGGATATATCCAAATATGGAGAAATTATAACCTTTTTTTTGTTCTTTTAAAAAATATGAGACATTGATTATTTGAAAGATTACATGATGAAAAATAGTTGAGGCAAATGCCAGCTCCCAGTAGGAGTAGCTAATAAGAAAATTTGAATCTCCACCCCTAAACCATATGTAAAATGTGTTAGATTTGGAGTTTGTCTTTGTACTAATCAAGGGATTACCTGGATTTTGGAGACATGCTATGTGATTACACCACATTATACAATTATACTACGCTCACTGCATTAGAGTTTTCTAAAATACAGCAAATAGAGGAAGTTTTCTGGTAGGTGGGATGACCACACCCTTAACAGGTCCATGTTATAGCAGATAGAGTAACAGAACTGGATCCAGGAAAACCTGAGAACAAATCCATTCTTACTACATAATAGTTGTATGAACCTGAGCAGTCACTCTCAGTTGCAGTTTTCTCATCTGTGAAATACTAATAGCATCTACCTCACATTATTGTGATGATAAACTTTAAATGCGTTGTAGACTGTAAAAGTGCTTTATTGCCTGGTATGGCGGTGTACATTTGTTTTTCCTTCTACTAGAGAGGCTGACATTGGTGAACCACTTGAGCTCAGGAACTCACTACTGTAGTGAACCTCCAGAAGCTCAGTATGACCAGTCTGTCTAAAGAAGAGTTAATGGGCTCAGGCTGGAAAAGTAATAAGCTAAAACTCTCATGCAATTGAGAATCTAGGCAAATGGGGAGAAATAATCTCAAATTTAAAAGTATACATAAGTTAATATCCTCCTCCTCAACATCATGATTATATTAATGAGGCAATCATTGCAACACAAAAGGGATGGGTCTAAGAGAAAGAGGTTATTATCTGTGCTGTGAGATCAGAAAAGAAATCTTTGGGTCAGTTTGTAATTTTTCAAAGGAAGGAAATTAGAATTTCTAATCTCGTAGTTTTCCATCAATCTTTGGGGAAGGATGGTCTTGACTAAAGAATTGTGACAAAAGAAAATAAAACATAAAATTTGATGTGACAGCCTCTTTAGAATTGAAAGAGATATTCTAAAGCCGCGTTTCTCATAACAAGAAAGTATTGACATACAGTGGCTTCTTATTTCTTCTATCACACTATCAACCTTCTAGAATGTCTATTCAACTTTATAGTAATATTTATAAGTTTTATATAAAAAACAAACATATTTCATAAGTGAATATATATTTATACACATATATTTACATACAAATATATGTATATAATATGTAAATTTTGTCTATTCAAATGGATAGCCTCAAATTATGATTCAATAAAAATCATGGTGTATACGATAGTGTGTCTCAATGTGCAAATATAAATCTAAAAATGAACATTACAAGGAACAGATCCGAGATCTAACGAACTATTTTTCATTTTTAATAACCAGTGAAAATAACATAACCAATGAAAAGTATCTATCATTGCAAAACTATTTAAATAAGCAGCCTCCTGGGTGAACCAATAGCTTCATAAATGACAACTTTTCCACATTAAGTGTCAAGTATATGTACAAAAAAGGCAGTTCAATTTTTCAGTGTTTTCAACTATCCCTATAACCTGATGTATGAAAGAGAGTAATGGTTGGTACTGGATAGTGTGTTGAAAATAAATTAGGAGAAAAGTTCCATAAAGGTGCTCAGAACTTCTCAGCAAGCACCACCTGATGACATTGACACAGCATCACAGAATCTTGCCAAGAACAAAGGAAACTAACCTCATATACAGTACAAGCATTCTTCTATAAAATTTCTCAAAGATGATCATAAAATTTCTCTTTAAATACTTCAAAATGGGGATTTTTAAGGTAGCTTCTGAACTATAAGACATTATATAAATGTGTATTCATTTTTTATCTATGTTGTATACATTTATATATGTTTGTGCATGTGTATATTTATATCCACATAGATAAATACATATATGTATACATATATATGTGTGTGTATATCTATATCTATCTATCTATCTATCTATCTATCTATATATATATATGTAGGCTGAATGAACATGTTAATGTCTACCTCAAGTTCTTTCTGGTATGACCTAGGAATCTTTCCTTGATCCTGTGAAGTATTACATTTTTATCATGATTCAGGCACAAGTAGCAGTATACTTTTTTTGAATTATACACCATTTTCAGGTTATACCTAATATTTACAATAACAAAATCAGTAATGAAAAATATCTTGCCAGGTAGGAAGAATGGGTCAAATATACAAAATTAAATTTGGGTGATTGATAAATATAAGGTCATATGATGGTGTTTTTCAAAATAAACTGTACAAGCTGGGCAAATATGGATAGACAATGGTTCATGTGAAAAAAATCTTAAATTTTTAGTTTTCTTATTATTAGTCAACAATGTGGTATGGAAAATATAAAATCTAACATGACTCTTAGCTGCACCAACAGAAACATTGGGTTCAGGGTGAGTGAGATTGTAGCCTTGATATTCTTGATCCTAGTTAAACTACCTCTGTTGTACCATATTTTAGAAAAGGCATTATAAGGATGGAAAACATCCAGAAGTGAGTGATTACAATGGGAAAAGGACGTGAAACTGTCATGTATGAATGAGTTGAAAATGAGGATGCTTCACCTAGAGAAGAGATTTAAAGGAAAGGTTATATAGATATCTTCCACTACTTTATGGCCTGTCAGAGAGAAGAGGGAATAGCTTTGTTCTATGTGACCCCAGAGGGGAAAATTAGAAGTAATGGGTGAAAGTTCCAGAGAAATAAATTTTAAGTTGATATAAAGAAAAATTTCCTAACAAGGAGAGTTGGACCAAGATTGGAATTATTTACATATGCTGGTTGATTCACTGTCAGAGACAGTTACAGTAAAAAAAAAAATCTGTTAAGTAGACTTTTCGATCTCTGAGGGCTATACTATAGGTGAAATTTTATAAAAAACAGTGTCATTGGTAAAAAAACAAAAACAAAAACAAAAAACTACTGCTATAATATTAGCAAACCCATGAGTAGGTGGCTTTCTTTTAGGGATACAGTGGAGCCATCTCTAATTGGCTCATGACTGTAAAATTTTCACTGTGAGAACTATCTGTACAAATCAGAGCATAACATTGTTTTGTTAATTGTCTAGTCTTAAGAAAGTGAGGGAGAAAATATTGTGTACATTAAACTTGAAAAGTGTGTCGTGTACTTTTTTTCTCCCAGAGATACACTTATTAAACATCTCTCATTTTACATTTTCATTAATTCATGGGATAATTTACTATTAAGAAAAGAGAGGCAATATTAGATAGTGGAAAGACTCCTGCATTTGATATTAGAGAACACTGATTTCATATTGCAACTGTGCTATTCACATTTATGTACCTTTTGAAAAATCATTGAACTTTGTCCTGACACCATTTCAGTTCAGTTTATTAAGTTCTAAGGCCCCTTTCAGATTTAAATGTTATAAACATATGAGATTAACACAAGTTGATCATTAGAGCAGAATCATTTCAGAAAAACCTGTGAAAGACATATAGACTCATGTAAAGTGAGGAGAGCAGAACCAGGACAACATTGTACATAGCTGAAGTGTCGTAGTGAAAGTTTTAGCTATTCTAATTAATACAATTATCCAAGATAATTCAAAAGGACCCGTGATGAAAGATGTTGTTACCTTGAGTCAAAGAACTAATGAACTTAGCACAAATTGAAACATACTTTTAAACTTTATTTTTCTTGTTTGTTTTTTTCTATGTGGATAATATGTAAATATGTTTTGTATGATTTCACATGTATAGTTTTTATCATATCGCTTACTTCCTCATGAGGGAGAGGCAGGGGGGACTGAGATAATTTGAAACCCAAAATTTACTTTTAAAAAAAGGTAATGCTTTCTCATTCAGAAAACCATTTGTTTTAGGAAGACATTTAGTATGGATGTGTCTTATAATTTAAGTAACTTGGGTTATTTAAACTTCCAGCCCTTATTCTTGGCCTGGTTTTTTAGACAAATCTTCCTGGGAGGAGTTGGTATTTGAGCTTACTGTGAAAACATCAATATAACCTCCTAATACTTAGATTTGGAAGGAATCTTGGAGATGATTACTTAATTCTCTCTAATATGTGACTACATGTGGCATATATTACCTGTGCATGTATATATATAAACATGTGTCTGATGTTATATATACATATATAAATATATATATAAAACATGGAATATGTATGTATTTGTGATAATATGGGAATATATACATATCTGCAAATATATCTAGACTTTGAAAAGGTGGTTGCGGAGCAGAGAGAAGATTGCTAGTCTTTGTTGCATGGAGAGATGTGGCAGTTAGAACCTGTAGAACCAAGTGGAATATTTAAAGATGTCTTTAAAAAACTTAATGCACCACTTATGAGATAAATACTTAGCTTCTTAAGAGACTTAATTTACATAATTAGTGATAATTAAAAGAATAATTTTGAGTATTTTCCTTTTTCCTTCAATACAAAGTTGGGAGGGAGCAATTATTCCATTCAAATGTAAATATGTCAACTGAAATTTTTTATAACAGGATATTAACTTCTGGAATGGTAGACTGCTTAAAAGAAACTCTGCTAATCCTGATTTGGACATTGAATAGCCAGGCAGTTGAGTGTAGAAACATTATGCAACATGAAGAAGTCTATTCACATAGTGATCACATTGAATTTTCAAAGGTTTGTTTTTAACAAAATACATTCATGCAAAAATTGGCAGGACAAAATAAAAAAGAAAGCCATTGGTGGATTCCAATTTCATGTTGTACAGTTTAGATTAACTGACAGTTGTTTTTTAATGCTCCATTGCTTTTCATGAGCATACACTGAATTTTAATACTTTGCTGATCTATTTAAGTGGATTTTCAGACAAATAAATGTATTTAATAATATGATGAATGTAGTCAATAAAATATCTGATCTCTCTGCTGAACGTTTATTGACTACTACTAGTTCATGAATATTATTTAAATCATGCATCAAAACTTAAAACGACTGAAATAATTTTCCTTATGTTATTTTTTTAAAGTACCCATAAAGAAAGCTAAGTTTATACTTCGTAAATGTAAATGACTCCAAGGAAAACATTTCTCCCTTGTTAATTTTCTTGATTATAGCTCATGATTATAGAGCTCCTTATAACTTACAAAGCGCTTTTCTCATAATGGTCATATGATGATGATAGTGCAAATATTATCATTCCCATTTTATAGGTGAGGAAAATGACGCTCAGATATGTGACTTGCTCAGGCACAATGACACAAAGTCAGAGGCAGGACTTTTTACAAGGTCTCTCTTGATTCCACATTCAGCACTTATTCTCCTACGTTACAATGCGGTTCTGAAGGTAAAGAATCTGGGAATATTTTCACTAGGAAATCTTGTGCCTCACTATTCACCTTTTACTCACACATAACCACATCCCTCCCCTTATTACATTCCACTGATTATCTGTTATATTGTGCTGAATTATTCACCTGTTGGTAAGTGTCAGGATGAAAATGAGACTACATTGTCTGTCAGATCATATACCCTAGCTAGAAGCTTTGGATGAAGTTGAAATTAATGTGGGATGGTTAATTTCTTGACAGGTACTATGATGTGGTAAAGAGTATATTGTACTGAAAATCTGAAGTACTACTATTAGACACCGCCACTCACTATTTGTAATCTTAGGCAAATCGCTCAACTTTTTTATTAACTAACTGATCTACGAAAATGAGGGGTTTGGACTAGATGGTTTCTGATGATCCTTCCAGCTCTCAAAGTTTTTCTACTCTGAGAAAAAGGAGGAGGCAGAGAGGAGCGGGAAGGGGGAGAGAGGGGGAGAGAGAGATAGTGACAGAGATAGAGACAGACAGAGACAGACAGAGGGAGAGAGACAGAGAAGATGATGATGAAGATGATGATGATGTGATAAAGACAGATGGACACTGATATAGGACCTGAATGGGTGATTTCAATTGTATGAATTCTCTCAGATGAGGAAAAAGCTGTAACTATCACAGGATAGGGATTATTGAAGGGAAACTGAATGACTTGTTGGGAATTCTGTAGCAAGGACTTATGCTTCTGGAATAGATGATCACTCAGGTCTCTTTCAGGTTAATGTGTAGATTCTTTTTCCATAATCAAAGGAAGAATTGTTCTGCCCTGTCCCTTCCACACCTCTTCTTCCCTAGCTTTATTCTTGCCTTGGATATTGGCTTCATCATTTTTCTTGAAATTCCATCTACTTAGCTTCCTTTCTTTAAGGAAAATCCGCCTCCTGCAGAATCTAAATGCCCACGTTATCTGTTGCTTGGCTCCCTCTGAGAGTTTGTAACAATTTCTGGGCTCATTCTAATCCTAACATTTATTGCTTTACCATGTTTTATGCTTTCTGGGCTTTAAAATAAGGTTAAAAAAAACTTCCTGAATAGGGTCTGGGATTTAATTACTTCCTTTCTGATAGCTTTTAAGAATTAGAAGGATCACATGCTAATGATTTGCAGTTATAACAATGTATGAATGAGCTGCATCAAGAAAACAAGTCTCATCTATGTATATATAGAAATTCAAAATGAAACTAACAAAAATTATCCAATCTTCCTCAGTAGTCAGTGGTGAAAGTCAAAAGTGACAAATGTGAAAACACTTTAAAAAGTGAAAAGTAGTTACACATATACAGGGTGCTATTGTTATCCTGGTCAGAGCATAACAGATTTCTTGGTGAGAGGAGCCTTAGTCCCATATTCTACAGTTTTATCCAAGCAGTATGGCATAGTATGTTAGACTAGGAGTCAGGATGACCTGATTTCCAATGCTGCTCCTGAGAGTTTCTATCCTTGAGCACAAAGGCCAATCACCTTACCTCTCTGAGGTTCAATTTCTTCACCTGTGAAATCAGAATAATAGTACTTTCCATGTCCACTCTTAGATTTGTTTAATGACTCAAATCTAAATTTGTACACTGTCTTGCAGAGGTAGGGGGGAGGGAAGGGAGAAAATTGAAAACTCAAAACATTATGGAAGGGAATGTTGAAAACAAAAAATGTACAAACAAATTTATAAAAAAGAAATAAAAAATAAAAAGGACAAGGTCTCCTATTGGGAAAAATAGAATCAAACATAGAAAACAATTCAGAGCATTAAAGAAATGTAAGTATGCAGTTATTCCTATTACATTTAAGAAATCTAAGGTACAGAAAAAGGAAATAATGTCCAAGGATTTTTAAATAGTAAGTTGACTTACTGGGAGACAAACCCTGATCTTCTGGCAGCTAATGCAACCCTCTCTATGTCTTCTCATAATACCTTTCATCATTAGTGATGCTTCTAGATGAAATAGGAAACAGAATCTGGTGATAACAAAGACTAATTCTTTGCTACTTCTATTTTCTACTATATGAATAGAATTTAGAATAATTTTTCCAGTAAACACATACGAGAGCAAGCTTATACAAGCATTGGAGGGGATTTATCATTCAGTCCTTTGTCTGGGGAAGAGATAATATCTTTTTTACTCCTTGTCACTACTTTGGGTAAAGAAAGGATTCCAATCAGTCCTGAAAAATGAAACACTAAAGAATTGTGAGGGAGTGCAGCCCAGCATAGGCACTGAGCAGAGTGCAGCCCAGCATAGGCCATGCCACAGCAAGAACAGAACTGGAGCAGGCTTCAAGGTATCATGCCACTGGCAGTAGCTGTAAGGTCCAGATTCCTCAACACACAAATGCCAAAGACAACTTCAATGGTCAGTGAGAAAGCTGTTGCATCTGGGTAAGAAGGAAACTCAGTAGTCTAGCCCCTGGCCCCAGGTAGCAGCACTTTCCATTGTTACAGACCAGGCCTAAAGTCCCTGGGGGAATTGAACAGTTGATCTGAATCTCAGCCCTGAGAAGGGGTGCTGGGGTGAGGAGGAGTGCTGGCTGAAATGGTGGAGCACATAGAGACTCTGGAAAGGAAATCCTACTCACAGACCAGAGTGCAGGCCAGGAGAGGAATAAACACCTCTCCCTTGATTGTGCCACTTTGGAGGAACTGAGAGCTTACAGGGCCCCAGAGTATACCCTCCCCTTGACAAAGAACTCAAAAGTCAAGTCACTGGCTTGGAAAATGCCCCCCAAATGGAAAAAAGAATAAGACAATAGAAAGTTGCTTTCTTGGTGAGCAGATATTTTCTTGCATCCTTTTAGATGAGGAGGAACAATTTAGGTCTTCAGAGGAAGATCTAAAAATCAAAGATTCTGCAGGAAAAACATTCAAAATAAATATGCAATGGTCTCAGGTCATGGAAGAGCTCAAAAAGGATTTTGAAAATCAGGTTAGAGATGTGGAGGAAAATTGTGAAGAGAAATGTGAGCACTGCAAGAAAATCATGAAAAGAAAGTCAACAGAGGGGGCAGAGCCAAGATGGTGGAGTAGAAAGATACACATACTCTACTCCTTCCTCACAGAACATAAAATACTGGTAAAGAAAGACTCTCACCAGAGGGGACAGGGTGATTTGAATAGGAAGGGATAATATCTAAATAAATAAAATTAAGGGGCAAGAGAGGATTATATTAGGAGGAGAAAAGGAGAAATGGCATGGGGCATATTATTTATCATAAAAAGGCAATAAAACCTTTTTCAATGTAGGGGAAAGGAGGAGTGTGAGAGGGAAAAAGTGAAGCTTACTCTCATCACCTTTGGCTTAAGGAGAGAATCACACACACATGCTTAATTTGGTATGAAACTCTATCTCACAGTACAGGAGAGTAGGGGAGAAAGGGAAAAATAGGGTGTTGGGGGATGATAGAAGGAGGAGGCAGATGAGAGAAGGGGGCTAAGTAGAAGTAAACACTTTTGGGGAGGGATAAGGTCAAAAGAAAGAATAGAATAAATGGGGGGGCACGATAGGATGGAGGGAAATATAGGTATTCTTTCACAACATGACTATTATGAAAGTCTTTGACATGAGTGGTGCAGTGGATAGAGCACCAGTGCAGGAGTAGGAGGACCTGAGTTCAAACCTCACCTTAGACACTTGACACTCACTTGCTGTGTGACCTTGGACAAGTCATTTAACCCCAATTGCCTCATCCTAGGTCATCTGCAGTCAACCTGATGAGTATCTGGTCACTGGATTCAGATGACTCTAAAGGAGAAGTGAGGTTGGTGACCTGCACAGCCCTCCCTCACTCAAAACAAAGTAAAGTGCAAGTCCTGTCATTATTGTCATGTCATTATTTCTCTAATGGCATAGGCTTCTTCAGCAACAAAGGTTGAACACATATAGCAATGAAATCACAGGGCCTAGAAATATTAAACACAGTTTCTGGAACTTGAAGGTTAAAGTTCCTAGAAGCCAGAAATAAACAATTCAAATATTGTAGAGTCACAGAAGTGAGGGGCTTAGGATGTGATTTACCAGAAGGCAAATAAGCTGAGATTACAACCAAGAATTCAGGAAAACTAGAGTAATGAATATTCAATGAAATAGAGAACTTTTAAGTATTCCTGATGAAAAGACCAGAAGTGAATAGAACATTTGACTTCCAAATACAAGACTCAAGAGAAAGGTAAACATGAAAGAGAAATTATGGGAGATTCAATAAAATTAAACTCTACATTCCTATATGGGAAGATGATACCTGCAACTCGGAAGAACTTTAGCATTATTAGGGCACTTAGTAGTGTGTAATTATATATACATGCACATGTATGTACATACACACACATGCACATGAGGGAGAAAGAGAGAGGAGAGAGATACGGAAGAATGGAGGGCAGCATGAGTTGACTATGATAGGATGATTTCTTCTTTTTTGGTTTTATATTGTATTTATTTCCAATTATAAATTTTTGTAATTTTTGACTTTTTGAAATTTTGAATTTGAAATTCTTTCCTCATTTCTTCTCCTGTCTGCTCAATGAGAAAGAAAGCATTTTGATATATTATACATATGTAGTCATGAAAAACATATTTCTATGTTAGTCATGTTATGAAAGAAAATACCAAGAAAACAAAAAATACAGTAAAAAATAGTATGTATTGATCTACATTCATACTCCATCATTTTTATCTCTGAAAATGAATAGCATTGTTTATTACAAGTACTTCAAAGTTGTTTTGGATCTGTCATCTGTCTATTACTGAGAATAGCTAAATCATTCACATGATTTAATATTGTTCTTACTGTGTACAATGTTCTCCTGCTTCTACTCACTTCACTTTCTCCTACTTTGTGGGAGTCTTTCAGGGTTTTACTGAAAGCATCTTGTTCATTATTTCTTATAGCACAATAGAATTCTGTCACCATCATATACCTCGACTTCTTCTACCATTGTTGAGGGCCAGGGTGGAGTGTGGGTTGATGAGATCAGGATAGACCTTCAGGGAAACTGTTCTTGGAGACTGTGCTCATTATCATCTGGAATGGCTCTCCATGCCCCCCAGATGTTGTTGTCTCTGTGAGACAAACAAGAGAATTACAGAAAACAAGAAATATGTAAAATAGATGCCCCTAGGCTTACAGTCTGATTTAATCACCCTGACTGATTTTATCACTAGGACAGGAGATGAGCAGAATGTCACGTAGTCTTTTGCAGTACCTTGTCTATATAGACCCTAACCCTCAGATCAATAAACTTAACTGGTCTATCTTTTCCTGCCTCCTGTGACTCTTTCTTTCAACCACATCACCGAGCTGTGTAGGGATGCAGGTCACCCCCTACAAACCATTCCCCAAACAATGGACACACCTTCAACTTCCAATTGTTTGCCACTGAAAGAGAGCTGCTATAAATTTTTTTTTGTACATAGAGGTCCCTTTCCTTTTTAAAAAGCAATCTAGTTGGGGTATAAACCTAGTAGTGGTATTGCTGGGTCAAAGGGTAAGCCTTTGGGTATAATACCAAATTTCTCTCCAAAATGGTTGGATGAGTTTACAACTTTATCAAAAGTGCATTAGTGTTAATAGGATGATTAAAAAAAATTAAAGAGAGAAAGAGGGAGATACTGGAAGAAGGGAGAGGTAGAATAGGGAAAATTATCTTATATAATAGAGTCATGAAAGGAAGAGCTTTTACAGTTTAAGGGAAGATATGGGGAATGGGGTGGCAGACAATGCTTAAACTTTACTCTCATTGGAATTGATTCAAAGAGGGAATCACATACATAATCAGTTGGGTATAGATTTTTATTTTATTTCACAAGGAAGTAGGAGGGGAAGGGGAAAAGATAAGGAAAGTTGCTAATACAATTAAAAAATAATAACTGTAAATGTGAATGGGATGAATTCATCCCCCAAAATGGAAGCACAGAGTAGAATGATTAAAAAACAGACTCAAGGAATAGGTTGTCTACAAGAAACACAACTGAAACAGAGATTAACATATGGTAAAAATAAATGGTTGGAGCAGAATCTGATATTCTTCAGTTGAAGTAAAAGAAGGCAGGGTAAGCTATCATGATCTCACAAAAGGGAAAGACAAAAATGAACTCAGTTGAAAGCAATGAGCAGGGAAACTGCATTTTGCTAAAAAAGGACACAAAACAATGAACTAATGTCAATACTAAACGAAAATGTACCAAATGGCATAACATCTAAATTCTTAAAGGAAAAGATATATGATATATAGGAGGAAATAAACTGTAAAACTATACTGGTGGGAGACCTCAACTTTTCCCTCTCAGAAGTAGACAAATCCATTAAAAAATAAACAAGAATGAAGTTTAGGAGGTGAATGGAAATTTAGAAAAGTTAGATATAACAGACCTCTACATAAAATTGAAAGGGAGTAGAAAGGAGTATTTTCTAATCTGCAGTAGGAACCTTCACAAAATTGACTATGTATTGAATAATAAAAACCTTATAGCATAAAAGCATAAATAATAAGTTAATCTTTTCATATATAAGATGATAAAAATCACAATCAATAAACTAAAAGTTTGAACACTAAACATAATAAATTTAAATTTATTTTATATAAAATTTTAAGTAAAATAATTTTTAATTTTATATTAAATAAATAACTATTTATTTATATATATATAAATAAAATAAAAATAAAATTTTATATGAAATAAGAAATTTAGAAATACCTAGATTAAAAATTCATTGGAAACTAAATTATTTAATCATAAAGAATGTATGTGTCAAAGGACAAATAATACAAATAATAAATTATTTTATTAAAGGGACATAAATTATTTTATTAAAGGGACATAACAATGAAATTATTTTATTAAAGGGACATAACAATGAAATAACATTCTGAAATTTGTGCTATGCAGCCAAAGCTCTACTTAGAGGAAAATTTCTATCTCTATATGCTTGTATCAATAAAATAGAGAAAAAGCATATCAATGAATTGGGCATGAAATAATACCAAAAAACCCTATAAAATAAACAAATTAAAAATCACGAAGCAAACACCAAATTGGAAATTCTGAAAGCCAAATGAGAGACTTTAAAAATTGGAAAAAAAAACTTTTGAGTCAATAAGAATAGCTAGGAGCTGGAGTTATTTTAAAAAAATAAAAAAATATAAAAATTAACAGTGGTTAATTTTATTTTTAAAAAGAAAACAAAATTCCCAGTCTCAAAAATGAAAAGTATGAATTCTCCATCACTGAAGAGGAAATGAAATCAATTATTGCAAAATATTTGACCAATGAGCCTAGCAATCTAAGTGAAACAGAAGATTACTTACAAAAATACAAATATCCAAGATTAACTGAAGAAAAAAATAGAATAGTTAACTTATCCCATCTTTAAAAAAGTAATTGAAAAAGTCATAATTGAGCATCCTAATAAAAATAATTACCCAGTGTCAGATGAATTCCCAAATGAATTGTGCCAAGTAACAAAAAAACAAAACAAAACAAAAAAAATCCAAAAAAAAAACCAATTAGTACTAATACCAAATAAAATATTTGGAATGTAAATAGAGTCCTATCAAATTAGTTTTTTGACATAAATATGATTTTGAAACCCAAACTAGGAAGAGTAAAAACAAAGAAAGAAAACTACAGGCCAATTTTTCTAATGAATATTGATGCAAAAATTTTAAATAAAATACAAAGAAGGAGTTTACAGCAATATATCACAAAGATCACACACTATGATGAGGTGGGGTTTATATCAGTAATGCAGACTTGATTCAAAATTAGGAAAACAATCAACATTATTGACCATATACATAACAAAATCAACAGAAATCATATGATTATCTCAATGGATGCAGAAAAAACAACTTTTGACATAATATACAACTTATCCCTTTTAAAAACTATAGAAGGCATAGAAGTAAATTGAGCTTTCCTTAAAATGATAAGTATTATGTATATAAAATAGACTTCCCAATAAAATCAAAGGTGAAGTAAGGATGCCCATTATCACCACTATCACTGGATCTTTTATTAGAAATGCTAATTATGGCAATAAGAGAAAAAATAAATTGGAGGAATTAGAATAAGCAATAAGGAAACAAAATGAACACTTTTTGCAGATATTTTAATGATATACTTAGAGAATCAACTAAAAAAACTAGTTGAAATAATTAATAACTTAAGCAAAGTTGTAAATTGTAGGTTTATTTAAACCCACATAAATTATCAGCATTTCTGTATATTACCAATAAAATCCAGCAAGAAGAGAAAGGAAGAGTAAAAAAAAATTAAACTAATAGTGAAAGACATAAAATATTTGGGATTATACCTGCCAAGAAAAACCCAGAAATCATAAAAATGCAATTACAAAATACTTTTCACAAAAATAAAAACAGATCTGAAAAATTGGAAAAATATGATCTGCTCATGGTTAGACTGAGCCTATATAGTAAAAATTAAAATTCTACCTAAATTAATTTACTTATTCAGTGTCATACCAGACAAACTAACAAAAATAATTTTATAGGCCTTGAAAAAATCATAACAAAATTAATTTGGAAGAGTAAACAGTTATTGATAGCAAGGGAATACATGAAAAAAAAATGTGACAAATATTGGCCTAGGTGTGGCAGATCTCAAACAGGATTCAAAAGTGATGATCAGTAGAACAATCTGGTACTGACTAAAAAATGGGGTGGTAGATCAATATAATGAACTAGGTCCACAATACACAGTAGTAAATGACCATAGTAATCTAGTGTCTGATAAACACAAACACCCATGCTTTTGGGACAAGAATTCACTATCTGAGAAAAATTGCTGGCAAAAATGGAAAACAATTTGGCAAAAAATAGGTTTAGAATAACATCTGACACTGTATACTGAGATAAGATCAAAATGAATACATGATTTTTTAGACATAATTAGACTATCATAAGCTAAGTAGGACAGCATGGAAAATTTTGCTTGTCAGATGTATGGATAAGGAAATAATTTATATTTATGACCAAACAAGAGGTAAAGAGTGTTACAGGATGCTTGCATCTAATTAAAAAGGTTTTACACAAATTAAATCAATACTATCAAGATTAGAAGGATAGTTGGAAACTGGAAGATGTATATAGTAAGTTTCTCTGATGAAAGACTCATTTCTAAAATATGTAAATCTTAGAATTATAAGAATACAAGTAATTTTCAAATTGAAAAAAAATGTCAAAGATATGAACAGGCAGTTTCAGAATGAGAAATCAAAGTTATCAATAGTTACATAAAAATGCTTTAAATCACTGCCAGTTAGAGAAATGTAAATTAAACAACATTGAAGTACAATCTCATACCTATCAGATTGGTTAACATGAGTGCAAAGAAAAATGGCAAATGGTAGAGGGGACTTGAGAAAAAACATAGAACATTAATGAACTATTGGTGGAGTTGTGAACTGATCCAATAATTTTAGAGAATAATTGAGAACTGTGCAGAAATGGTTCCAAAACTGTATATATACCCTTTGACCTAGCAATTCCTCTACTAAGTCTATATATCCCAGAGAAATCTGAGAGAAAGAAAAAAGACCTATGTGTAAAAAAAAAAATATTTATAGTACTTTTCTGTGAAATTGAGGGTATGCTCATCAGTTGAAGGATGGCTAAATAAGTTTTGGTTTGTGATCATGGTGAAATACTAGTTTGCTAGAAGAAATGACAGGTAGGATGATTTTGGATAAACCTGAGAAGACTTATATGAACTGATGCAAAGTTATATGAGTGGAATCAAGTGAACGTTGTACATAGTAACAGCAATATTAGACAAAGTTTGACTGTAAATGGCCTACCTACTCTGATCAAGACAATGATCCAAGGCAATTATGAAGTACTTATGATGAATAATATTATCCACAGAGAAAGAACTGATTGCATCTGAATGCAGATCAAAGAATATTGTGCATGTGTGTGTGTGTATGTGTGTGTGTGTGTGTGTGTGTGTGTGTTGCAGGATGGATAATATAGAAATATGTTTTACATGACTGCACGTGTATAATTAATATCAAACTGATTTCTTCTGGAATGGAGAGAAAAGGTAGGAGGTACAGAATTTGAAGATCAAAATTAAAAAAAGTATGCTAATTTTTATATATAATTGAGAAAAAATAAATGAGAAGGAAAATATAGCATTGATGAAACTTTTAAAAAATGAGTCTGATGACCTTGTTCTTAGTCTTGGTCCTCTCAAATACTTATTCTGTGTCCTGAAGTTGGTCATTTTTCCAACTTGGACCTTATTTTCCTCCTTTGTGAAACAGTTGGAGATTAGAATAAATTATCTCCAAGAACCCTTCTAGCTCTCTGCTTATATGATCACAGTTAACAGTGGTTTAGGCAGGCCTTCTCCTGAATGTCCTGGGTATGCTTTTGTAATCATTAAAAATATAACACTTGGACTTTAAAAAATGCCTTATTTTATTCTCACAACAACACTTAGTACTATCATTTTCACTGTTTTCCAGATGAGTAACATTCCCATGGTCACAGAACTAGTAAGCATCTAAGGCTGGATTTGAACTCAGAATTTCCTGACTAAGCCTAGTCGTCTATTCACTGTACCACCTAGGTGACTATTGTCTCCCTACCCCTACATTAGTGGTGATTTTCTTCAACTACACATTTTTACTGTATTCCTTTAAACCCAATAATAGTGACTTGTGAGACTGGGGGCTCCATGCTCATGGGCATACATACCATAGCACAAAGTGACGTCGTTTCTCGTGAGTATCCAAACAACCTATCAGCACTCCACATTATCTAATTGAGGCAGCTGACCACAGATATGTTGGGCCACAGAAACTCAGTTATCTCATAGCCTCAGGTGGTGTAAGCCTACACATAATGATTATCCATTTAATTCAGGAAAAAAAAATATATTTCAGTAAAGAATCTTCTTTTGGCTGAGGTAGGAGGAAGGAGGCACTAATTTTTCCCTCTTCAGTTTCCTCTTCAGTTCAGGACTGAGTCTTGGATCTACAGGCTAAAATTTGCTCAGTAAATTATTCAACAAGCATTTATGTGATTACTATGTTCCAGACTTTGTGTCAAGTGCTGAGAATACAAAGCACCCAAACACGGTTCCTGCCTTTAATGAGCTCATCTTCTCCTGAGAATGACTATATATGAGTGTGTGTGTGTGTGTGTGTGTGTGTGTGTGTGTACACACACACCCATACGTGTATGTATGTATGTACACACACACTCACACAAAAAAACATCCAAACAACTCCATAGAAACACAATGTGTAGAAACAGTGTAAATGAAAGAGAATCTTAAAGGAAAGACCCTGGGTGTTGAGGGAAAGACTCTTTCTGAAGGTGGAATTTGAGCTTTGATCTCCTCAACAACTCTGTTTTTCTGAAACATTAAAGACAAACTATTTTAACTCAGAAATAGCATCTCTCCCCATGAGGATATCACAGTAGAAAAAAACACCAGATTTAGAGTCAGAGATGCTAATCCCAAATCTTCCACTTACTACCTGTGTGTACTTGCTTAAGTTTCTTAAATTTTTGGCCACAACTGGCTTATCTGTTATAAAGGAGATGGTTATAGTAGAAGTCCTCTGAGAGCCCTCCTAGTTACAAATGTATGGAAACTTAAATGTAATAGAAAACCTTGAATCTAGCCCAATTTTATTTTTGAATATTTATTGTAATTACACTCACTCCCAATGTTCATGATTTCTTTTAAAATGGATCTGTGAAGGGTGAATCCAAGATGGTGGGGTAGAAAAATAGACCTGCTCTAGCTCTCCCTCCATAGCCCATAAAATACCTGTAAAAATGACTCTAAACAAATTCTAGAGCAGCAGAAGTCACAAAACAACAAAGTGAAAGAGATTTCCAGTCCAAGACAGCCTGGAAGGCTGACAGGAAAGGTCTATAATACTGGGATCAGAGCAGAATGCAGTCCAGCCTTGACCACGTATGGACAGGAATGGAGCAGGCTTCAGGGCACAGAGTCATGCATAGCAGCTCTAGTTCCCAGATTTCTCAAACCACAAATGCCAAAGCACTTTCAAAGGTCAGTAAGAAAGCTCTTTCACCTGGGTAGAAGGGAGCACTGTCTGGCCCCAGCCGTGGTCCCAAGAGGGCAACAGTGACTGCAGCAGCAGAGTCCATTTTTGGTGCCCTCTGCCTAAATACACTGGGGGAATTAAGCAGCTGAACTGAGTCTCAGGCAGTCCTGGAGTGAGGAGAAGCACTGGCATGGTGGAGCTGACAGAGGCTCTGCAGAGGGAATACTTCTCATAGTTCCAAGGCAGAAAAGAATGCTTGTGGTAGCTTCCAGAGACGAGAGCAGGCCAGGATAGGATTAAACTCCTCTCCTTTGATTATGCCACCTTGGAGGAACTGAGAATTTACAGGTCCCTAGAGTATACCCTCCATTTGAAAAAGGACTCAAAAGTCAAGTAACTGGTGGGGGAAATGCCTGCAAAAGGGGAAAAAAAAATAGAACTATAGAGGGTTACTTTCTTGGTGAAAAGGTATTTTCTTCCATCTTTTCAGATGAGGAAGAACAAAGCATACCATAACAGGAAGACATGAAAGTCAAGTCTTCTGCATTCAAAACCTCCAAAATAAATATGGAATGGTCTCAGGCCATGGAAGAGCTCAAAAAGGATTTTGAAAATCAAGTAAGAGAGGTAGAGGAAAAATTGGGAAGAGATATGAGAGCAATGCAAGAAAATCATGAAAAATTAGTCAACAGTTTGCTGAAGGAGACCCAAAGACACGTTGAAGAAAGTAACAACTTTAAAAATAAACTAACCCAAATGGCAAAGAAAGATCCAAAAAGCCAATGGAGAGATGAATGCTTTAAAAAGCAGAATAGTCAAATGGAAAATGAAGTTCAAAAGCTCACTGAAGAAACTAGTTCTTTGAAAATTAGAATGGAGCATATGGAAGCTAATGACTTCATGAGAAACCAAGAAATTATAAAACAAAACCAAAACAATGAAAAATTAGGAAGACAATGTGAAATATCTCATTGGAAAAACAACTAACCTAGTAAATAGATCCAAAAGAGATAATTTAAAAATTATTGGTCTACCTGAAAACCAGGCTCAAGATAAGAGTCTAGATGTCATCTTCCAAGAAATCATCAAGGAAAACTACCCTGATATTCTAGAACTCGAAGGTAAAATAGAAATGGAAAGAATTCACCAATGACCTCCTCCAAGAAATCCCCAAAGGAAAACCCTAGGCATATTGGAATCAAATTCCAGAGTTCCCAGCTGAAGGAGAAAATATAACAAGCAGTTAGAAGGAAACAATTCAAGTATTATGGAAATAAAATCATAATAACACAGGATTTAGCAGTTTCTACACTAAGGAATCCAAGGGCTTGGAATATGATATTCTGGAGGTAAAAGGAGATAGAATTACAGGCAAGAATCATCTACTCAGTAAAACTGAGTATAATACTTCAAGGGAAAAATGAAATTTCAATGAAATAGAGGACTTCCAAGCATTCTTGTTGATAAGACCAGAGCTGAATAGAAAATTTGACTTTCAAATACAAGAATGAAGAGAAACATGAAAAGGTAGATGGGAAAGGGAAGCCTTAAGGTACTCATTAAAGTTGAACTGTTTACATTCCTACATGGAAAGATGTTA
>CM053772.1:198888661-198910751 GCA_028658325.1 Potorous gilbertii
ATATATATATATATATATATATATATATATATATATATATATATATATATATATATGTATATAGATAGAGGGCACAAGGTGAGCTGAATATGAAGGGAGAATACCTAAAAAAATAAATTTTACTATTAAATTGAATATTCTATGAGTAAGAGAAAGAGAGAGGTAAAATGTAGTAAACCATCTCACATACAAGAGGAAAGAAAGAACTTCTACAATGGAAGGGAAGAGGGTGGAGATGAAAGAAAATGATTGAGCCCTCCTCTCATAGGATTTGGCTTAATGAGGGAATAACACACACTCAATTGGATATGGAAATCTATTTTACCCTACACGAAGACAAGGGGGAAGGAGAGAGGAGAGGGAAGACAACAGAAGGGACAGCAAATTGGGGAAAGGTATAATCAGAAGCAAACACTATGTTGGGAGGATTGGTCAAGTGAGAGAATGGAATAAATGAAGGGCAGGATAGAACAGTGGGAAATATGGTTGGTCTTTTACAACATAACACTTATGGAAGTGCTTTGCATTGTTACACATATATGACCTATTTGAATTGCTTGTTTTCTCAATGAGGCTGGATGGGGAGAGAGGGAGACAATATGGAACTCAAAGTTTTAAGAATGAATGTTAAAAATTATTTTAGCATGCAATTGGAAATTAAGCTATATAGGCAATGGAGTATAGAAATCTATTTTGCCCTACAGGAATATATAGGGGAGGAGGATGGAAGAAGGATGAGTTAGTTGGTTGGGTGTTGTCCTTTGTCTTTGAAGAGGACCAAAATGACATCGCCATTGTAAAGTGAAATTTCAGTGTCTGACTGTGACTGATCAAACCAATATGAGCTGGAATGCTTTACTGCAGGTTGGACACAGATAGTTCATTTGAATATTTGGGGTGCATATCCCAAATTTGTGCACCCTGCATTTACTTTGTGCTGTCTCAATTCTGCTTTGCTCAAAGAACATAGCACCTTTTCTCATGTAGGCACACTATGCTGAGTTGTCCTGTGCCAGTGTCTCCCATGCTGCACAGTCAAATTCAAAGTTCTTGAGAGAGATCTTGAGAGTGTCATTGTATCATTTCTTCTGGCCACCATGTGATTGCCTGCCCCCTGCAAGTTTTATCCATAAAATAGTCTTTTTGGCAAAGGTTAGTTTTGCATTCGAACAACGTGGGCCAGCCCATCAGAGTTGTGCTGTCTGAAGCATAGTTTGAATACTTAGCATTTCAGTTTAAGCAAGGACTTCAGTGTCTGGTACCTTATCATGCCAGGTGATCCTCAGAATCTTCCTAAGACAATTCAAATGGAAATAATTCAGTTTTCTGGCATGGTGCCAATAGACTGTTCGTGTTTCACAAGCATATAACAATGAGGTCACACAACGGCTATGTAGACCTTCAGTATGGTAGTCAATCTAATACTTCTTCTCTCTCAAACCTTTTTCTTCAGGGCCTCCCAGTCACTGAGCTAGCCCTGACAATGTGTGCATCAACCTCATTGCCAATGTGTTCATTCCTGTAAAGTACACTACCAAGGTAAGTGAACTTATCCACAACATTCAAAACTTCTCCATTTGTTGTAATCGATAGTTCCACATATGGATGGTGTGGTGGTGGCTGATGGAGCACCTGTGTTTTTGTGGTGTTAATTATTAGGCCAAAATTAGCACAGGTAGCAGAGAATTCATCCATACTTTGTTGCGTCTCAGCTTCAGAGGCTGCATTGAGTAAATAATCATCTGCAAACAGAAAATCATGTGCCAACACTCCCTCCACTTTGGTCTTGACTTGTAACATTTTCAAATTGAAGAACTTACCATCATAGTTGACCTTGATGTTGTGTTCATTCTCACTGAAAGCATTTGTCAACATGGCTGAAAACATCATGCTAAAAAGCATGGGAGCAAGCACGCAGCCCTGTTTCACTCCATTGGTGACTGGCAAGGCATGAGAGCTTTGCCCATTATCCAGAACCTGGGAAAACATGTCATCATGAAATTGATGTACCATATTGATGAACTTCTCCAAGCAACCAAATTTGGACATAATTTTCCATAAGCCCTCATGAATAACTGTGTCAGATCCACAAAAATTGTGTACAGACTTCCATTCTTCTCCTGGCATTTCTCCTGGAGTTGTCAGGCAGTAAACACCATCGACTGTTTCTCAGTCCTTTCTGAAGACACACTGACTCTCAGGTAAATGCCCATCTTCCAGGTGAAGGATTAGCCTATAAAGGAGGATACTAGCAAGAATTTTGCAGCAGTGACTAAGAGAGAGATCCCCCTGTGATTGTCACAGGACAATCTATTTCCTTTACCCTTATAGAGAAGGACAATGGAGGCATCCTTTAACTCATGGGGGATAATCTCCTCCTGCCATGTAACCTGGAAAATTTCAGCTCAGCTTTTGTATGAGCAATGGTCCCTTACCTTGCTAATCTCAACTGGAATAAAATCAGCACCAGGTGCTTTGCCACATGAAAATAGCCTAATGCCCCTCAAAACCTCTTCTTCAATTGAAATTTCAGCTAAGGAGGGATTGACTTCAACCTGAGGTAAGTGGTCAATGGCCTCAGAATTGATTGATGGTGATCTGTTGAGAACACTATGGAAGTGTTCAGCCCACCTCTCTAGGATCTTGTGCCTTATCACTAATCAATGTGACTCCATCAGCACTGAGTAATTGTGATGCACCATAAGTTTTTGGTCCATAAATAGCTTTCAAGGACTCATAAAAGAGCTTTGGATTTTTACTATCAGCATAAAACTGAATTTCATCTGCCTTCTTACTGAGCCAGGAATCCTTCATCTCTCTAAGTTTTCTTGTACTTTGCTTTTGATGGAATTAAATGTTGACTTCTTAGAAGTGGATGAACTATCCTGCTGGTAAATCCTGTGGAGTTCACATTTTTCATTTAGCAGCTTCTGAATTTCCCCATCATTTTCATCAAACCAGTCTTGGTGTTTGCAAGTGTTCTTACCCAGATTAGCAAATGCAATGCTGTACACCAAATCTCTCAGAGCCGCCTACTCCTTTTCTGCTCCACTGTCACCAGATGTATGTTGTTGTTGGCAACAGAAGGGTGAGTAATAGAAGAGAGGAGAGACTGAAGGAAAAGATGGGTGGGGTGCATGCTATCCTGGGGTGGGGGTGGGGAGAAATGGAGAGAAATTTTTGAATTCAAATTCTTGTGGAAGTGAATGTTAAGAACTGAAAAACTAATTTCATATATATATATATTTTAAAGAATGTGTCTTTTTCTGAATCAGGTTCAATCTGTTTTAATGCTGGGCTGTGTTACCTACCCTCTTTCCTATCAAAGAGAAGTGTCTATGAATTCATGCCATCTTTGTCCATATACTCATCTCATCTTAGTTCTTCTATGAATGGTGGTTTAATTTGGTAATGATCTGAAGTGACAATTCAAATCTAAAATTCTTACAATTAAGGAAAGCAGAATAATGTGGTTGAAATCAGGAAAACTGTATTTTAAACCAAGTCTAACAGTAACTGGCTTTGTGACCTTGGGAAAGTCATTTGACCATAATTAGGCCTCAAGCTTCTTTTCATTGAAATGAGAGAAAGGAGAGAAAAGGGAAAGGGGGCAAAAGAAGGAGAGGGAAGGGGAAAGAAAGAGGAGGGGAATGAAGAAGGAAGTGGAAGAAGAAGGTAGTTGAAGAGAGGGGAGGAGGAAGGTAGAAAAAGGGAGAAAGAAGAGGGAGGGAGGGGAATAAAAAGGAGTGCCTAGAAAGAAGAAGGAAGGGGAGGGTAAGAGGAGAGGAATGAAGAGAAGGTGAAGGGTTCAGGGAAGGGAGAAGAGGAGAGAAGGAGGGAAAGGGGAAGGCAAAGGGAAAAGAAGGAAGATAAATGGGAGGAGAAGGAAAAGGGGAGATTAGGGAGAAGAGAGAAAAGGGAAGAGGAGAAGTGGAGGTGAAATGAAGAGAAGGGAAAGGGAAAGGAAGGCGAGAAAGAAAAAAAGGAGAGGAAGGATTAATTTATGTATCTAAAAAAAGAGCAAATTTTTATTAAAGAAATCTCTATTTTCATGTATTATCCTTTTTTTTTTACTATTCTACTTTGTATTATGAAATATACATTTTATTTGTTGTTTATTATTTCAAAATAAGAAAACAAGTAAAAAGAGTAGACAAAAATTATAGGCAACTTAGCTCAGTTTATAGAGAGCTTGAGTTCAATCCCTCCTTTGATGCATGATCACCTGTCTGAACCTAGTTAAGTAACTTGATCTCTCAGTTTCCGGGAGAAATTTCTGAAACCACCAGTTGCATTACAGTTGCTTCTTTTCATTGATAGAGAGAAAGTTTCTTCCCTGAAAATTCCCCAGTACAATGAAATTACCTCTAGATACCATTTCTCCTCCCCTAAAACCCCTCAAAAAAGTGGCTTTGCTTCTCAAGAATTGATTCTGGTTGGCTTAGACTTTAAATATCTTTTCTATGAAATCTTTTTATTGGTTTCTTTTCTTTCATTTTATCAAGTAGATCCCATGCAAGGAAAGACTGAATATAGTGGAGTAGAAGCCAATGGACCCTGTATGGTTTGATTCTCTCATTCCAGTTTCTACAGTTTGTATCCTTTACCTTGGATATTAAGTTTTTCAACTAGCTATTTTCCAGAATTTTACATTAATTTTTTCATCAAATATTTGAATTATTCTTCACTTAGCTATGTGTCATCTGACCAACAGTCTCAATTATATAGAATATAAACATATACTGGAAGGCAAGCCGAATCATTTAATCTACTGCAAAAAAATGTATTTTGCTGTAGAGAGAGATCATTTGAAAAATTGTACCTGTTCCCTTCTCATATTTTCCTCAAAAAAATCTTTATCAAATATGTGGAACAGTCTCATAAACATTTAATAAATAGGAGAAAGTTGGTATATGGGTCAGTAATTATTAATGTTCTCTTTATTGCCTTTTGGGGTTTGTAATATTATCTGTGACAAATCTAGATTATTTTGCTGTCTTACTTATCTTGAGATAGATAACTTGTAAAATAATTCCTCAACAATTTCAAGATTCTGTTGCCTCCAGCCTCAATTTCCTTGGTGATTTAGCCACCTTTTTTCCCAACTATATATTTTTAGTCCTATTTTAATCTCAACGCAATACAAAAGTTGGTTTCATAATAATGACAAAAATTATTTTCAATCATCATAATATAGCTATGTCAACAAGAGTTTACTAACTACCCACTACATTCCAGGCACTATGCTGAGTGACTGGGATACAGATGAATATGAAAACATGCAATATAAATATGAAAAAGTAAGCATAAAATATATAGGATGAATTGGAGATAAGCTCAGAGGAGAGGTAGTAATTTTAATTGAAATTACTAAAAACTGTTCTGAGAAGATGGGACTAAGTTATTTTCTGAAATTTCTTTTTCCAAAACTAGTATTGAAAAAATAGAACTATGATCATCAATTTAATTATAATATTTTTCTAAAAATTCACAAAAAGATTTAGGTTTCAGTTATCTGGAAATTCACTTATTTAGAATATATCTTATCTAATACTATTATTTAAATATAGATATTAATATGTAAATATTTAGGAAAAATAGGTACACCATATGTCAAATCTTTTCAGTTCATCATATGTTATAGACTGTATCCACAGACAAAATAGACATTCTACATTTTCTCCAGTAGTTGAATGTGGGTAAACATGAACAAATAACTGGGGTGACTGAATATTTCAGTTTTCAACCTATGGTTTTTACATTCCATTACAGTTTTGTTAATAGATACATATGAAGTCAGCTCAGGTGAACGACAGACTTATATAATGTCACACTGGGCTAGAGGTCTTAGGCAGTTTCTACTGTTTCCTGTCTTTCTGTAATGGATGTTGTCATTTTCCTGTGTAAGTAAGGTCATAAAATTGAACTCCTTTATGGAAATGCAAAGGAAATATATTTATCAAAACATTTTAGGAGTCAGCAAAAATGATGTAAACAATAACGAAGCTATAAAAGAAAGCAAGTAATCAAATAGTATATACCGTGATACATGTCATAGTTATTTCAAGTAAGAGTTATTTCTTTTTTTTTCTTATTCCAAATATTTTCATAAGAGTTCTGGGCTAGGTAGTTTGTGAGTTTGTGAGGATAAACTCCATTGGAGAGAGAGAATACAGAACACAGATAGCTACGAAGCTGAGGAATTTTCTTGATTTGGAGCAGGATCTGTGAGTCCACTGTTTTGTGGTCAGCCTTGCTGCTCTGTAATCTCGTATTTCTCTTTGTCTGTATCAAAAATCTCTCCTTCTTGGTGTCTGGGTTTACGGAGCCTCTTCTTGAAGGAAGCATCAGCAAGATGATTAACCTGAAGGTTAACCCTGGTAGTCGTGGCAATGACAGATTTCTGATGGGTCCTTGTCAGAGGTCCAGTCACCAGTAGCAAGCCACTCTCCAGCTGCTTCAGGAAAACCCCTCGCTTGCCCCTGTGGCAGCCAATGACCAACATCAGAACGGTGCCTGGGTGATGCTAGCTCGAAGTCTCCCTCATATGGGCTGAAGGGCTTTTTGCCATGACTTAGCAGCTTTCTAGGCACATCCTCAGTAGGGGAATACCTAGGCATTTTGCGAATCTTTACCACATGGTTCCTCCATTCTTATCGCCACCAGCTGGCTTTGAGATGGTAGCAGGCACCTTCTCTTTCTTTTTCCTTTCAGCCCGGGTTTTGGTGCAGCCCATTTCCGCTTGTACGTGGCTCTCCAGGAATACATTGCAGACCTGGAGTACCTACCAGTCCCTGGGGCCAGGACTGGGTTCTGATCGCAGTGCTTTCAAGGCTTTTTCACCACCTTTTCAGGGCCATCTTCCTTTTTGTTCTCCTTTTTTTTTCCTTTTTAGCCTTCTTTTCCTTTGGTTTCTTTGGGGGCTTTTTGTCCGCCATCTGGAGGGTTGGGAAAGCGAGAGTTATTTGTAAGATAAGGTAGCAGGCTGGGTCAGAGAACAGAGAGCCAACTTTGAATCAAGAAAAATCCGAGCCCTGCCTCTGACCCACTTTTGGCTGTGACCTCAATAGTATCTTTAACCTTACAAGGCTCTTGGCAACTCTTTGAAATTGTAAGTTTCTAGCCTGCTTTGGTAGGAGGAGTTTCTTCAGGTAGATGGTACACAAGATAGAAACTGAACCTGGAGTCAGGAAAACCTTACTTCAAATTAAGCCTCAGACACTAGCTGGGTAAAACTGAGCAAATTACTTAACTTCTGTTTGCCCCAGTTTCTTCAACTATGGCCATAATACTATTACTACCATACAGGGTTGTTGTGAGGATCAAGAAAATTATATTTGTTAAAAAAAAAAATAAAGAAAAACTTAGTACATTGCTTGGCATATAGTAGGTGCTTTATAAATGCTTACTTCTTCCTACTGATGAGCAAGTCTAGTTCCTATTCCTATTTCTAAATACAGAATGAATACAAATATCTGCCTCATTAATAAAAATTATATCATCGGCAACCTTAATATAAAACACTAAACTGTCTCTTTTTAAAGAGGGGAGAGAGTCTATAAGGATAAAACATTGCCTATACTAACAGGTTGATTTTGCAGAACTGCTTTTTTTTCCTCTTTCTTTTGTTGGCCTGGGAAGAGACATATTCAGGAAATAAAGGTGAAGTAAAATCAAAAGAAATCAATGAAAATAAGATTTTTAGCACCCACTAAAATGAAAAGATTGCTCTTTTGAACCCTGGGCATGTGAAATATGAGGAGGAAACTTTCCCAACTTTATGCCTCTGACTTTCTAACACAATGATCAAAATGAAAAAAAAAAAGCTTAGTTTTTAAAGCAGACAGATAATTTGAAGAGTTAAATTCATTTTCTACTGTCTTGCTTCAAAGAATATCTCTTTCTGCATAAGCCTCTTTAAAACACTAATATACTTAAAACCTAGTTGTAATGGAATATGTAGATGACCTAAGAAGTAATCTGCCATATTCAAATTCAACACTCATATTAATTTTCTCAAGACTCTTGAACACTTTATAGTGCTAATTATGTCTATTACGATGTCATTTACTTTGAAATGATATGTGTTTCCTTCCAAAATAGAAATCCTCAGTTTTGCTTAGTAAAGTTCTATTTAAGTAAGCCTTTCTGATCTAATGACTCTGATTTCACTTAGAAATAATAGGTTTACTTGTATAGTGAATGGTGACACATGTGTTTAATGCAGATAACTGACTGTTTATCAAATTGGTTCTAATTAGACATTTTTACATTGCAAGATTAATATGAGCCCTGTTGGGACAAAGGCCCATCAACCATGTGAACTTTATAAGTGAGATAATGAAATTTGTAATAATGGCATTTTTAGTTTCACATAGAGTTTTATGGAATGTGCCAAATTTTAATGACTTGGAGAAAGTGGGAACAGGAGTAGAGTTAGACCTTGAAAGAAATGCCAGCAAATGAAGAATTTCTGAATTCATGGCTTTAGGAAGACAAAGCTAAGCAAGGACTATCATGGCACTATGTATTGACCTTTTAAAAAATAGATATGTCAATAGGTATGAAGGCAGTCAAGTACTATGCGTCCTCACTGAGTTAATTGGTACATGAGTGCCTGGTGGAGTTCATGCCATTTTAAGTTTATTGCCAGGGTGATTCCCAGGCAGAATGTAGGTTTGATTCATTCAGTTTGTAGTTCATAGCATCTTATCTTTAGAGCCAAAAGGACTTTCAGATGCCATCTGATCCAAACAAACTCATTTTGCACATGAGGTAACCACAGTGTAGAGAGGTTAAATAACTTGTCCAAGGTCATAGTGTAATATTCATCAGCAGAAGGATAAAATTTGAATTTGAATGTAGCAATTCTTCTATTGTACCATTGTACCATTTTTGTTCAGTGTTCATTTTTGTCTCAGTTATTTCATACTTGAAATTAATTTTATTTTGTGCAAAAAAATTTTCTAATTTTCATTTTTGATTCAAACTTTGTAACATTAAAAAAGAGCCAAACAAGAAGCAAACAGGTATCCTGTATGCTGAAATAATTTTGACATATGTATACCCAAGGTATACTCTAAACTAATATTACTTAAGTGAAGTCCACAGATATTCATTATTTGCTTGGTACTGTGGAAAGTGTGAGAATTCAAAGAAAAGGGAGGTGGGAGAAAGAAGCTATCCTCCAAGCATTTTCTTATATGGAGAGGGAGGTATACAAATAACTTTGCATATATACATGATATATACAAAGAAGATAAATGATAATCTAAGAAGAGAAAGCAATAGTAGCTTATCAGGACTAGCAAGGGCTCCTGCATATGGAGAAATTTGATTTTTGTCTTAAAGAGAGACAGAGAAATGAAAAGAAGCTGATAAGGAAGAACTTCCAGGCATGGAAAAGATTGAGTAAAAGGCACAGGGAGAGAAAATGGAGTGTTAAGTACAAAGAATAGTAGTAACCCAAGGTTGATTAATTATATAGAGTGTATGCCAAGAAGGCAGAGTAAACTCCCAAGTTTCCTTCCAAACAACTTTAAAATAATGCCTCAAAATGAATTCTAGAGCAGCAGAATCAAGAAAGGTCAAGGTGAAGCAATTTTCTAGCCCAAGACAATTTAGAAGATCAGAAGGAAAGGTCTGTCTCACTGGAATGAGAGTTGAACACAGTGCAGTACAGGCTGCATCCAGAGAAGTCAACAGCAGGCCTTGGCAGCAGCTACATTGAGGCAACAATTTCTAAAGCTTGCAGTCCACAGATGGTAAGGGGGTTGGACAACTAGTCAAAAAGATATTGCAGGAGATCCTTTGTTGGAACAGGGCAAAGGATTTTGTTGCATTACCCATATGTGATTCTGAATTGCTGCCACAGGATAAGGAGTAGCTCTAGAAAATTAGCACCTATAGGGGACTAAGGGGAGTGCCCTGGTCACAGTTCTAAGGTACAAAAGAGTGCTTGAGGTCACTCACAGATAAGAGCACAGGACAGAAGCATAGTGACCATACCTCTCCTCAGATAACACTACTTTAGAAGATTCAAAACCTGATAGACTCCCCAGAACTAGCTCTGAAAATAGTGGCATGAAAAATGTAAAGTTTGGGATAGTGTCACCTCCAACCCGGAAGCAGAATCTAACTTACCATAAAGTCAAAAGTCAAGAAATACACTGGAAAAAAGAGCAAAGAACAGAGAACAAACCTGAATACTTTACTACAGTGACAGGGAATATCAAGAGACAAACTCATGTCAACAAAGTCAAAAATAGTTAAATGCAAAGCCACAAAGAGAAATATGAATTGTTCACAGGCCTGAAAAGAATTTGTGGAAAAGCTCAAGAGGAATTTTAAGAATAAAATAAGAGAGATAGAGGAAAAATGTTGAAAGAAAATCATCAAAGGAGCTGGGTAAAGGAAATACAAAAACACTGAAGAAAATGACACCAAAAAAAAACAGAGTTGGGGGGACTTTCAGGAGCCAAGATGGTTGAGTGAGCAGTAAATTACTGTAACTCTATCATATTCACCTCCAAACAACCTTAAAATAGCACCCCAAAACAAATCCTGGAACAGCAGAAACAGCAAAAAGACAGGATGAAACAATCTTTTAGAACAAAAAACTTTACAAAAAAGCTGTGTTCACTTAGGTAAAAGGGGAGTACCTTTCAGGGCAGGAAGCATCCCAAAAAACTCATAAAAAGGCCCCTCTCAACAAACCACGAAGAGGTGCTCAGTGTGGTAGAGCAGGGAAACACCAACACAAGAATGCTCACGATGCCATAGCATTACCAGGGAATCAGCAGACTCCAGTTCAGAGAACTATCACATACTTTAATGAAGCCCCACGCAAACAAGCATCCTCCAGCAGGACAAGAAAGTAAATGAGGGTCCACATGCTTCAATGTTGCCCCAGGGAAACAGATTCCATTGGACTTCAGCACATGTCAGACATGACCACAAGGATGCCGTCTTAGAACCAGGTGAGCTGTTAGACCCTTATGGCCTCCAGCAGTACAAGGCACCACCCCACCTCCTTATTACAGCATGAGACATCCCTCAGGATCTCAGTACATCAGCACAACAGCAGGAAACCAATCAGGGCTACAGCCACTGACACAAGAATCCTGAGATAGTGCACCTTCCACCCTGCATACAGATTTCAAATTTAAAACAAAGGAAAAAGACCAAAAAATGGGGGGAAAGCAGAAAAAAAAAAAGAATCTGACCACAGAAAGTTGTTTCAGGAAAGACCAAAACACAAACTCAGAAGATGACAACAATGTCTAAACACCTCTGGGCAAAACTCCATGAAAAAACAGGAAGTAGTCTCAAGCCCAGAAAGAATTCTTGAAAGAGTTCAGAAAAGGAACTTAAGAATCATATAAAAGATGTAGAAAAAAATTGAAAATTAACATGATAAAAGAGAATTATGAGAAAAGAATTGACAGCTTGGAAAGTTGCTTAAAAAATAGAATTGACCAAAAGGAAAAGGAGATACAAAAATCCACTGGAGCAAGTAACTCCTTAAAGAGTACAATTGGTGGGGGGTGGAGCCAACATGGCAGAGTAGATGGACACACCACTAGAAGCCCTCCTCCCACAGCCCATAAAATACCTATAAAACATGATTGTAAACAAATTCTAGAGCAGCAGAATTCACAAAATAACAGAGTGAAAGAGGTTTCCAGCCCAAGGCATCCTGAAAGGCTGAGAGGAAAGGTCTGTCACTCTGGGTGCAGAGCAAAGCCCAGCATTGACCATGCCATGGCAAGGACAGGACTGGAGCAAGCTTCAAAGTGCCACAGGCAGCATCTGTGGGTCACAGATTCCTCAACTCACAAATGACAAAGATAGCTTCAAAGATCAGTGAGAAACCTCTTTCAGCTGAGTGAGAAGGGAATGCAGCAGTCTAGCTTTGGCCCCATTGTGAGAGCCCTGGGGCAATTCAACTGTTGATCTGGATCTCAGCCATGAGTGGTGGCCATGGGTTGAGGAATGCTGACTTGATGGAGCTGGCAGAGGCTTTGGAGGGGGAATTCTATTCACAGAAAGAGTACTTGCAGTTGTTCCCAGACCAGAGTCCAGGTCAGGAGAGGAGTAAAAACCTCTCCATTGATTGTGCCATCTTGGAAGCACTGAGAACTTACAAGTCCCTGGAATATACCCTCTTCTTGACGAAGAAATCAAAGGTCAAATAACTAGCTGGGAAAATGGACAAAAAAGGTAAAAGAATAAGACTATAGAAGGTTACTTTCTTGGTGAGCAGGCATTTTCTTCCATCCTTTCATATGAGGAAGAATGATGCATACCATCAGAAGAATACCTAAAAGTCAAGGTTTCTGCATCCAAAATCTCCAAAATAAATATTAAATAATCTCAGACCATGGAAGAGTTCAAAAAAGGATTTTGAAAGTTACATAAGAGATGGGGAGGAAAAGTTGGGAAGAGAAAAGAGAGTGATACAAGAAAATTATGAAAAGCCAGTCAATAGCTTGCTAAAGGAGAACTAAAAAAAATGCTGAAGAAAATAACACTTTTAAAAATAGACCAACTCAAATGGCAAAAGAGGCCCAAAAAGCCAATGAGGAGAAGAATGCTTTGTAAAGCAGAATTAGCCAAATGGAAAAAGAGGTTCAAAAGCTCACTGAAGGAAAAAGTTCTTTAAAAATTAGAATGGAGCAGATGGAAGCTAAAGACTTTATGAGAAACCAAGAAATTACAAAACAAAACCAAATAATGAAAAAAAAAAGAAGACAATGTGAAATATCTCATTGGAAAAACAACTGACCTGGAAAGCAGATTCTAAGAGAGAAAATTTAAAAAATTGTGAGGCTACTTGAAAGCCATGATCAACAAAAGAGCCTAGACATCATCCTTCATAAAATTATCAAGGAAAACTGCCCTGATATTCTAGAACCAGAGGGCAAAATAAGTATTCAAGGAGTCTCTCAATCACCTCCTGAAAGAGATCCAAAAAGAAAAACTCCTAGGAATATTGTGGCCAAATTCCAACGTTCCCAGGTCAAGTAGAAAATATTGCAAGCAGCTGGAAAGAAATAATTTGAGTATTGTGGAAACACAATCAAGATAACCCAGGATCTGGCAGCTTCTACATTAAAGGATCAAAGGACTTGGAATATGACATTCCAGAAGTCAAAGGAACTAGGATTAAAACCAAGAATCATCTACCCAGCAAAACTGAGTGTAAGACTTCAATGGAAAAATTGTCATTCAATGAAATAGAGGGCTTTCAAACATTCTTGATGAAAAGACCAGAGATGATTAGAAAATCTGACTTTCAAACACAAGAATCAAGAGAAGCATGAAAACATTAACAGGAAAGAGAAATTATAAGGGACTTAATAAAGTTGAACTGTTTACATTCCTACATTTAAAGATAATATTTGTAGCTCTCAAAACTTTTCTCAGTATTTGGGTAGTTGGAGGGATTATACACACATGCACACACACACATACACACACATTATATATAGATAGAGGGCATAGAGTGAGTTGAATAGGAAGGGATGATATCTAAAAATAAAATTATGGGGTGAGAAGAATATATTGGGAGGAGAAAGGCAGAAATGAAATGGGGCAAATTACCTCATAAAAAAAGGCAAGAAAAAGCTTTTTTCAATGGAGGGGGCTTAAGAACGGAATAACATGAACACTCAATTTGGTATAAAAATATATCTTACGCTAGAGGAAAGTAGAGGAGAAGGGGATAAGTGGGGTGTGGGGGAATGATAGAAGAGAGCCTAAATGAGAGGAGGGAGGTAATTAGAAGTAAACACTTTTGGGGAGGGATAAGAACAAAAGAGAGAATAGAATAAATGGCAGGGGCAGGACAGGATGGAGAGAAATATAGTTAGTCTTTCACAACATGACTATTATGTAAATCATTTTGCAAAACTACAAATATATAGCCTATATTGAATTGCTTGTCTTCTCAGTGGGAATGGGTGAGGAGGGAAGAAGTGAGACAAGTTTGAACTAAAAGTTTTAGGAAAGAATGTTGAGAATTGTTTTTGCATACAACTGGGAAATAAAAAGAAAAAGAGTGCAGTTGGCCAAATGGAAAAACAAATGCAAAAGCTAGTTGAGGAAAACAGCATTTTTAAAATTAGAATTGGGCATGTGGAAACTAATGAATCAATACAATTCAAAACAATGAAATTTTTAAAAATTGTTTTTGCTCCAACAAACTTATTCTGCCTATATTAAAAGGAAAGCAGGAAACTGGGAAATATTTTTATTTTACAACTAATATCTCTGATAAAAGCCTAATTTCTCATATATATTGATATCCAAGTCACATTTATTTTAGAAAATCATTCCCCAATGGATAAATGGCCAAAAAATATGGAGACAGTTTTTGTTTGAAGAAATCAAAGCAATTTATAGTCATATTTTTAAAAAATGATCTAAATCCCTATTGATTAGATATATGCAAGATAAAATAACTTTGAGTTACCACCTCACACCTATCAGAGTTGCTAATATGATAGAAAATGAACGTGACAAATGCTAGAGAGGATGTTGAAAATTGTGATACTAATGCAATGTTGGAGGAGTTGTGAACTGATCCAACCATTCCTGGGAGCAATTGGGCACTATGTCCAAAAGGATATAAAATTATGCTTACTCTTTGAACCAGCAATGGCACTACTATGTCTGTACCCTGAAGACCTCAAAAGAAAAGGAACATAATCTATCTGTATAAAAAATATGTATAGCAGCTCTTTGTTTGTGATGGCAAAGAACTGAAAATGGAGATGTCCACCAATTTGGGAATGTTTGAACAAGTTATGGTATATGATTATGGTGGAATTCTATTTTTGTATATGAGACAATCAGCAGAATTCTTTCAGAAACACCTGGGAAGGCTTAAATGAATTGATGTAAAATGAAGTGAGTTATATTAGAAGAACATTGTACACAGTAACAGCAATATTGTGAGACAAACAACTCCAAATGACTTAACTAGTCAATGAATTGTGAATGACTTAGAAATACAATGATCTAAGACCATTCTGAAAGACTTATGATGAAAAGTTGCATCTGTCTCCAGAGAAAAATTAATGGAATCTGAATGCAGATCAAAGTATACATTTTTTTTACTTTATTTTTATTGTTGTTTGTGTTTTCTTTCACAACATAGCTAACATGGAACTGTGTTTTACAGGACTGCACATGCATTAAATTGCTCGCTTTCTCAAAGAGGGGACATGGAAGTAAGGGAGAGAATTTGGAACTCAAAATTTTGAGATACAGATATTTAATATTATTTTACATATGATCAAAAAAATAAAATATAAAAATTTTTGTGTACAAAAGTCATGCAGTGTGTAAAGGGCAGTAGGGATTGCTGAAACTGGAAATAATGAATATCATCATTTTTCCTTTTAAGTATGAACTTAAGTATAAGCACTGTTTCAGTGCCTCTCTTCTGTCATTTTCCTCATTTCCCAAAGTAAAGCATCTCAGAGACTTCGCAAATAGACTTTCCCAGAATTTCTGAAAACAGCTATCTCTTATCATTTTCCTTCTATTAATGAGTGCCTTTTCTGCTTATCTAACCATCCACAATTAACATCACCTAGTTCAAATCAATCCTGAAATTTATTAGGCATCAACGCTATTTGGCAGTTTAGCACCCCATTTATACTGATTCATGGTCCAATAGTGATCTTAATTCACTTAGATTTAAAATAGGAAAATTAGTAAACAATATCTTTACTCTCTATAACTCCATAAAAAAAACACATTTAAAAAATCTTGCTCAGAAATATCAGATTCTTAGACTCCGCAAAATATATCTTTAGAAAATATTACAACAGATCCTAAGAAGACTGTTTTGGATTCTGAGCATCCCAAAAATCTCCAATGCCCCTTCAATGACAAGAATACCAAATTAGAATAACTCTCTGTGGTGTGGGGAAAATTGCTTTCCTGTTTGCACTTCATATCAAATTGAATACATAGATAATAGAAGCTTTGGGTGTTCATTAAGGGATGGTACTGATTCATCAACAGGCTCAAACTTTCATTTCTCTTTACTATTTTGCTCATGTTCCACTTTTTAGTTTTATTTTAATTACTGCTTTGATGTGATGAAAAAAAAATGAGTGTGGATCTGAAGCCCTAGGGCTAACATGTTTATTGAAAATACATGGCTTGGGGAGGATAGTTCTTTCCATTTTAAAAGAGATTATTTAGCAGGAAAATACAGTTGAAAACATGAATAAAATTGTATCAAAATCATGAAGATATCGCTGTGTAGGCTATCAATTATTTAAGAACTGGCTCAACAAGTTTCACAACATGCAGAGTTAAATGTTTTGTAAGTTTGATTAGATAATAAATGTTAGAATGTATTTACCTGATGCTTAAGTCATCGGACTGGGTAAACTATAGAGCACTGAAAGCAATTTAACCCCTTTTTGCTCTTTATGAAATCTCCATTTTGTCTTTATGAAAATAGTCCTTTTAAAAAACAGAAAGAAAAGACTTCTATTTCTGTTATTTTTAGTTTGTTTTTCACCTAGCCTTTCTTAATGCAATCAATCACAGACCATCAAAATAATTAAACCTGATTTTCACATTTTATAGATGTTAACATCACATTTAAAGTTTTATGAGTCAATTTCAATTTTCATCGGGCAGGCACAATCACTGAACTATTAGCATTTGCTTATATAGTACCATTCATTTGTTTTTTTCTCCCATAGATGGAATTTCATGTAGCATTCAACTAAGTAGATTTCAACCAAATATATATTTGACAGTATAAATGTGTAATGCTGTTAGTGGGTACTTGTTGTCTGAGTTTCTGTGATTTGAGGTAGAGGGTCTTTATAGGAGGAGAGGTCAATTGACATGGAAAGGTCCTGAGAGGTTCATGTTTTAAGTTTTACTGGCAAGTATGTCTTCAAGGATGCCAAATAACAGTTACCTCAGTTTCAAATATATATACTATCTAGTGTTTAGTTGTGTTGCTTGCAAACATTCTTAACCTCTCTGGTTCGATTGTCTTTTTTTCCCTCAAGACTTTATATCTCCATCCTTTTTCACATTGTAGATGTGACACTTGATGCTAGAAGGTTATATGTCTGGACAATACGATCTGGAAGTTTGGAGCAAAGTAGAAAGTCTTTCCATAAGGGTGACAAATTGTGCTTTCTAGGTGAGGAGTAGCCAGGCAACAAACATTTATTAAGCACCTATTATGTGCCAAGACTTGAGGACATGGAAAAGAAGTAAAAGACAGTCCCTGCTCTCAAGTATCTCACCATTCATTGGGAGACATTTTTCACTGCATGATCAGAAGCCTGAATGCTAGGCAAAAATGTTTTGGTTAAGGACAGATCAAAACCACATAAAAATGTACAGTAGTCCTCAGGACTGGGTACTCCTTTTTTTTTTCTTTTGCAGCAACAGTAGAAAGAGGGCAGAGGAAGAGATGACCATCCTTTGTACACCAATCTTCTGGTGATGCTCTTTGTCTTTGAACCATAATTTTAAGATAATTTTATTTCTCCAAGCAGATTCTGCTTTCTTATCCATTCTGCTATCCTATTTTATTTTGTGGGTAAGGTCATCTCATTCACATTCATAGCTAATATCACTGATTGCACATTTTTCTCCATCCTATTATCTTGTACTTCCTCACTCTCCCCCATCCCTTCGCTCCCTATCATTTCATGGCAAAGAAGATAGTGAAAAAGTAATTTGCAAACCACAAGTGTGTTATGCAATTTAACTTACATGAGAGGGGGATCGCTTGCTACAATCTGCTTACTCTTTCTGATCCTTTTATTCTCATTTATACCCCAATCACTAGGACTTATCTTTTATTTGTTTCCATTTTGAAGGGAATACGATATGTTCTTCACCCCATAATCCTATCCTTCCTCTTATTCCTTGCCCTAGTTCTATTTCCTATTCATTGTTATTGTACTTATATAACAAAATGTGTGTGTGTGTGTGTGTGTGTATGTGCACACACTCATGTACACGTTTAAGTCTGTAGGCTCTGCACTTCTTTTTCTGGTTTGGATGACAGTAAGAGTCAAGTGATGCCTAGTTCACATTCCTTCCCCCTTATTTCTATCGTCTTCTACGTGTATACCCAATCAATTATATGACATATTAAGTTTCTTCCCCAGTTGATTATCTTTCCTTTTTTAAATCATCAAAATATAACAAAACTTTCCCTAACTGCTACATTTTGCTGAATCCATTCCTTGTAATATTCTTTTGGGGCTATTTTTGAGGAAATGACTGATTAATTTTATTTCATTTATTACAATTTTCCTCTGATTCTTATCATTCTGGATATTTTTTTTCTTAAGTGATTTCTTTGAAAATAGTAACTAAGCCCTTTTTGGGGCATGGTTTTCAAATAGTACAACAGTTCTTAAATTCTCTGCCCTTGATTCTCTCTCTCTCTCTCTCTCACGCGCACACACACACACACACACACACACACACACGCACACACACACACGATGGCTTACAGTGTCTTCTTTTTTTAAAATCGTTATTTCATTATGGTGTCATTACCTCTTCCTGTTGGTTCCATCAAAATGTTCAGGCTGTCAATTCCTAAGATAAGATTGTATATTTCTTAAATTATCTAGTTATTTCTCTTTGAGGTCGTTCCTCTGAAGCCCTCATTTCATTTCCTATTGTTACTTTCATTGCTCTTATTTCATTTTAACTCTTACTTTATTTCTTTCCAGGAATTCTCAAAATTAACCTTGTAGCTAATCTGCATTTTCACTTGAAGATTTATGAAATGATGTTTTGAAGGTATTCTCTTGTGAGTTCGTGTTTTGGGAGTCCTTTTCACCATAACAGCACTTCATGGTTGGATTATTGTTTTTATTTACTCATTTTTCTAATCTTACTTGTTGAATTAGGACTAGAACGTGTACATTTTTACAGGGAATGTCTGTGTCTTGCTTAGTCATGATTTGTACTCAGTAGGAGTCTTCTCCTATTCCTGATACTGAGTCCTGTGTTCTTCCAGTATCTTAGGAACAGTTCAGATTAGCAACTTGCTAACTTTTAATGTGCCCTAAGAGACTTGATTTAGGGCAAGGTCAGATTGTTCTGTTTTTGGTCTGAGTTTTGAAATCTCCTGACCTCTGGTTTAGGCAAGGCAATAGAGTGGTAAGTTTGGTCCTATTTGGAGCCTCAGTAGATTATGTCCAGTCCTGGCCTCTGTCAGCTACTAGAAGGTTCTGCAGATTCAGAGTAACTGAAATGCAAACTGCCTCTTGGTTTATGATCTCTGCCTGGGATCTGAATCAGTTATTGATAAGTTTTCTGTTTCTCTTCTTTAGGCTGGAAAAAAAAAATGACCAACTGTGGTTTTTCTTTTTGTAGTTTCAATTGCTACTTGGTGTGGTGCTCTTTTTACATCTTTGGTGAAATAGATGTAGAGAGAAGCATTCTGTATTGATTCTTCCTAATCCACCATCTTAACTGGTCTCCATGGATCCTGTCGATCATAACTTACGAAAGAATCTCACTTTGGAAGTCCTTCAACAAAGGATTATCCAACACTTAGAAAATGGAATAAGAAATTCAATTTAGAATATCTCTTTCAAATCAAAGCTATGTTGAACCATGGCTTAGCTTCCATTTTAGCTGGTTGAACTAATACATAAGATGATTAAATGATATATAATAAAAATTTCAGAAATTACTTTCTCAAATCTGTTTTTTAAAAATAGTGTAAGTTGCAATTTCATAATGGAAGACATACATGAATTCTTAAGAAGTACTCTTAAGGTCAAACAATAGTCAAGAGATTCTAATTCAAAAGACATAAGTTGCTAAATGATCTAGAAAATATATTCAAATAAGTAAAGTTGACAAAAGAATATGATAGATCGTTTAATATTGTTTTATAAGTGGAGAATGCATTATATGTCATTAACATAGTACTTTTAGTGATAGTTTGCAACCCAAATCACACATGAAAAAGTAACTTATAAGTCATTTTGACTTTCTAACTTAAGAAAGTCCTGGAAGTTGCACTGCAGTAATTGTGTTGACATTTTGATTATATTATGCAAAACGCATCAAGAAAGAGAAAAAATGCTAATGGGCTGAAAGGCAGAACAGTTTCTTCTCCAGAAGAACCAAAAGAGGTCGTCTGTGTTTGATGGACCTAATATGATGTTTTGTGAAAATGAAATTCACAATAAAGACTCCACTTTAGAACATTAGGAGTTTGTGGGAAACTCAGGTGAAAAAGAAATATGAGAGGGAAAATGAATATACCCTTTAATTATGGAATCATCTTTGTATGATGTGTTCTTTAAGGAATAAAAAGTAAGTGCTATTGTTAAACACATGCCAGGATTGGATTAAAAACGATTACAAGCCCAAACATGTGAGTCAAAAACCAAGTCATAAGAACCTGAGAGGGGGGAAAAATTGTGGCAAGAAAGGCTAGAAGCAATGAAGGGATTGGGAATTTATATCTTTACTGTAATCATCTCTCTCCAAAATGATTTTGCATATATTAGGATCTCCTTATCTGTTTACAATATATTGCTTGTTCCCCTACACTAATTTCAGGAAAAATATAAGCTTGAAGACAAGGGGTGTTATATTTTTGGCTTTGTCTCTCCAAGTGTCTATTAGAGTGCTTGGCACAAGGTGGGCATTCAAAAATGTAGAATAGAATTGAAATATAGCACCAAAGAAATAAAACTCTGAAGACACCCATGTCATCATCTGGTAAAAGAAAGGTGGGTCTTCGCTCCCCTTTCTTTTTAACTTCTCTTTTATATAGGGTGTAGCAGTGAGCTTGTGGACCTTCAAGAGTTTTCCACTTGGCATATTGCCTTAGTTTCTCCTTGTGATTCTGCAGGAACATGTCTAGGAGGCACTATCTACTTTAAATCATAAAGTAAGTTATATCCTTTCCTGACCTAGTCTGATAAGAGAACATAGAAGGAGATGGAAAGGAAGTTATCTTCATTCACTTATTCAAAAATATTTATTCACTATTTACATATGCAAATATATCAATAAATACTACCCAATCAATACTACCCAATCTCTGTGCCTTAGAAGATCTTAATCTACTCATAACTATTAGGGAGATAAAACATATATACTAATTTTAACAAATCCATTTTCTAGGTCTACAATGTGCTTTCCTCAGAACAATTCTATGAACTAAATAGTGTAAAAATAATTATTTCTAGTGTTTCTTTTTTCACATGACTATTTCCCCCACTAAAACTACATTTCCTCTCAACTGCAGTATGTGGTAGCTTGTGATAAGTGCTTTAAAATTGCTATGGACTATGAGAGAACACATAACACTTGGGAGAACAAAGCAATCTTCATGGTGGTATTTAAACTGGATCTTAGAGGGGTGGAGCCAAGATGGCGGAGTAGAAAGACTCACCTATGCTAGCTCCGAACCCACAGCCTATGGACTTCCTCTAAAAAGAACTCCCAACAAATTCTGGAACAGTGGAAGCTGCACAGCAACACAGTGAAGGAGATTTCCATTCCAGAGAGCCCTGAAAAACTGATCCGAAAGGTCCATCGCACACTGAATGGGAGCGGAGCCCTGCCCTGCCCTGGCTATGCCACACTGAGAGGAGCGAGCAGATCCGAGCAGGCTTCAGGGATGAAATCTCCAGTGGCTGCGAAGGTCCCTCCACCCATAGACTCACAGGTCAGTGAAAGAGATGGGCTGAGAGGGGAGCGGGGTGTCTCCAGGACCCAGGCTGTCTCGGGAGGTGGCGGCAGTGGCAGAGGTAGAGGCAGCAGGTGGCCAGAGGCTCCCAGAGCAGGCAGGAGCCCAGCAGCAGCTCCATTACCAAAAAGGTCTCTGCATAAACCCCCTGAGGGAACTGAGCCTAGAAGGCTGCCCTGCCCCAACCTGAGCACCAGGAATTAAGCTCCCATTGAAGAGCAGCCAGGCCTACTGCCAAAAGCCCTGAGGCTGGGGAGCAGCATTTGAATCTCAGACCCCAAGCACTAGCTGGGCTGACCTGGGCCTGGGGTGGAGAGGACTCTCAGAAGTCAAGTAGCTGGCTGGGAAAATGCC
>CM053772.1:198911251-198923696 GCA_028658325.1 Potorous gilbertii
GGTGCAGGATAGGATGGAAGAAAATATAGTTAGTCTTACACAACACGACTATTACAGAAGTCATTTGCAAACTACACAGATATGGCCTATATTGAATTGCCTGCCTTCCCAAAGGGAATGGGTGGGGAGGGAGGGATGGGGAGAAGTGGGAACTCAAAATTTTAGGAACAACTGTTGAGTATTGTTCTTGCTACTAGGAAATAAGAAATATAGGTAATGAGGAATAGAAAGTTATCTGGCCCTACAGGACAAAAGAGAAGATGGCGTAATGGAAGGAAGGGATGAAAGAAGAGAGGGCAGATTGGTGATATGGGTAATTAGAATGCTCAGTGTATTGGGGAGTGGGGAGGGGACAAATGGTGAGAAAAATTTGGAACCCCAAATCTTATGAAAATGAATGTAAAAAGTTAAATAAATAAATTTATTTAAAAATAAATAAACTGGATCTTAAAGAGTACGTAAGATTTAAATAGACAGAGATGGGAAGGAGAGTGTTACATGAATAAGAAACATCATAAGCAAAGCCAAGAAGAATCAGGAAACCATAAGTACTAGTTTGGTCAGAGGTTAGAGTATTTGTATGGTGAGTAGAGAAGGTCAGGTTGAAAAGGAAAGTTAGGGGCAGAAACCAGAGGGAAATGAAAGCTAGACTAAGGAGCTTAGAACTAATGAATTATGCAAAGAAGAGCCAAGTTTTAGAAGAAAAATGATATGACTGAAGCTGAGACCAAGGAAAATTAATCTGACAGTGATTTGGGGATATTTTGGAGGTAGAGAGTCTGAGCGAAAGAAAATACGTTGAAAAGGACTACTGTAACTTTTCAGGCAACAGGTCTAGACCTCCAGCCATAGTATGAAGTTGAAAGTAAAAGGATAGGGGTAAAAGATAGTACAGATATAATATTGGCGTTATTTTGGTTTTTATTGATATGGGACATGCAGTAGATATCCACAGATGCATTTTATCTTATTGAGTGAGGGTGTAGAAAGGAGAGCCCTGCAATTAGGGCCAAGAGACTTGGGTTCGAATTCTGACTTGGACATTTTACCTATATGATCATAAACATGGTCTTAGTCTCAGTTTTCTTCTTTGTAATAATTCAATATTAAATCTGTAATAATTCCTGTGTATCTACCATATAATGTTCTTGTGACATTCACATGAGATAGTAGAGGGAAGAAATTTTTCCAATCTGAAAGAGCAAAACAATGAATATTATTCATTCTCTGCCTTTATAATATTTTATTATTGTTTAGTAACTTTCAATAGTGCCCCATTCTTGATAGGGTTTTCTTGGCAAAGATACTGAGAACTTTGCAGTTCCTTCTCCAGCTTGTTTTACAGATTAGAAGCAAAGAGAGTTTAGTGACTTGCCCAGGGTCACACAGCTAGTAAGTGTCTGAGGTTGGATTTGAACACAGGAAGATGAGTCTTCCAGGACCAGCACTGTATCCATTATATCACCTAGCTGCCCTTTGTTACTTACCATATGTCAAAACTGCTTGACTGGTGGTTTCATGTACATGAGTATCTTTCTTCATAGATGCTCATATCTATCTCTCCATTTAATACTTTTCAGTAGTCAAAAAAATAAAATATAATAATCACCTGATTCTGAAGTTAAATCTCTCTGAAATAAGATAGGCTGGTGATAGGAGCTACAGAGTTTGTTCCACTGAAAGAGCACTAGAGTACGCAAGTTCCCCTCCACACAAAAACCAGATGTCAGAATAAGACTTCAGTCAATACTGATTATCAAATCATTTCATAAAATCTTTCATTGAGGAAGCTGCATTAAGAACTGCACAAAGAGAATTGCATTTAGCTTGTTCCCATTAAGAAGAAGCTCGTTATCAGTGATTTCATTAAGTGTTACTTGTCTATTACGGAAGGGAGTAAATGTAGGTAAAACATGAAGTACCTCTAATGATTCTGGTACCCTAACTCATAAAACCATGGAGTCCAAATGGCCAGATGTATAAACAGGCAGTACTTTGCTGAAACTGCAGATAGTGGGCACATGTGTATACATGCACACACATATGTTTACACATATAAATATATACATACATATATGTATGTGCATGTATATGTACATTTATACATGTGTTATACATATATGTATAGACATTATAGATGTATGGGGGCTATCTCCAGTCATCCTGACCTATATCTTGCCATTGGACCCAGATGGCTCAGGAAGAGAAATTGAGACTTTGTATAGCCCTCCCTCACATATCCAGTTCACTTCCAAGTCCTGGCATCACCTCCCTGATATCATGGCCTTCTTCAAGGATGAAGGTCAAACAGGAAAAACAACACAGAGACACACACATATAGCATAACCCACTATGTATACCATTTTCAAAATGTGATTTCAGAAGTAGAAATAATATACATAGAGATAGTGTTGTTATCCTGTTTGTGACTGTGTACTGGATATCCCCAAACTGGCAGAGACTGAGTGAGATATGTTATTTCACTTTGGGTATAGTCAAAGGTGTGCATGGTGATTTCATTGGGAAATGGAACCCATGAGTCAGTATATTTAATCTACCAATACAAGTCTGCACCTTTTCTACAACTCATATTCACAAAAGGTTAACCAGAGCATTGGGAAGTTAAAGGACTTGCCATGTCAGGATTGAGGACTGCGGCTATGATTTCCTTCAGAGAGTTAATCCCTACATAAAGCAACTCCTAACAATGCAGGTTGAAACTTCCTTTGCGGTATAGGGCAGTGGTGTCAAAATCACACAGAAATAGATCCAGGCTGCATATTGACTTAGAATGCCACAAATTAATACTATCCGCATTGTATTATATTTTGATTTTTTTCAAATATTTCTCACTTACATTTAAATCTAGTTTGGCCCATGAGTTCTGCTGTCTACTTGTTGCCCAGAAACCCCGAACTTTGACACTTCTGGTACAGGGCTGTCAAAGTTTTTGAGAAGCTCAATGACTTGCCCAATTCACATAACTAGTCTAAGGCAAGATTTGAAATCAGGTCTGTATGGCTTCAGAGTCAGTTCTCTAACCAGTAATCCATGCTGTCTATCTAAGCAAAGTATAAATACAAAAATGTAAATTCTATGTGGCATAGTGGATAGTCAGCCTTGGAACTACAGATGCCTGAGCTCAAGCCTTGGACACACACAGTTGCATGACACTTGGCAAATAACTAACCTCTCAGTGCTGTAGCATTGTTTTTTAAGAATGTGATTTACAGAGAAAATGCTTATTTGCATTGGTAGAAAATGTTTCTTCACCTGGTAGTTCCTTATATCTCAGTCTCTATCCCTACACAAATAATATGTATACACACAGACACACAAATATAACTTGTATATTTTGAGTTTCTAACACATAATATATCAAATAAGAAAAATAACAGGCTATTTATACAACATAATGGAGAGGTCAAAATAAACTTGAGAAATGATTCAGAAAAAATATTTTTGAGTTTGACTGAAATAATGTAGGAACTGCAAACAGAATGATGTTAAATTATGACTTTTAAGTCTAAGGGCTGCACTTATGAGAATCTTCAAACAGCATTAGAAATGAAAGATTCAGTTGTTCTACTGTATAAAAGCAGAATGAAAAACTATCAAAAGCACTTAGCTAGCAGAGCAATGCCGCATTCTATTTTCTTCTTCCTTTTAGGACACAGTTGAGAACAAGGACACCCACTTCTAAGAGCAATTTGGAAACATCATGAGATCCAAGATAGGTCTTAGAATGGCTAAGAAGAAAATGATGGAATAGAAAGTGTATACAGATTTTGCTACCTCTATGACAAACAGGCATAAAAATAGCCATCAAAAGTTCAATTTTCATCACCTCTTCAGTTGAATCTGGTAGGGATAACTGCCTAGACTTAGAAAAAAGATAAAGAAATATTAAATCCTTCATCTAAAAGGACTTATTTCACTAAAACAGGTAGTAATCCAGTGACAAGGTCATTTAAAATTATAACAGGAATATATATCACAGTAAACATGTCACTTATCAGCCATTTAATATGTTGTTTGAATGCAGAAAAAATATACTGAAGCTTGTTACTTAATGAGGACAAATATATCTAAAATATGAATCTAGTACATCTTAAATATTGCCCCTATTAAAGTCAAGCAAAATACATTATTGAAGGTACAATTCCCAAACTAAAGCAGAAAGCACCAGGGAGATGAATAAGACACAAAAGAACTGCCAAATAATGGTGTAAGTTTGATGTCCCTTCATGCCTGAGATTTTTGTTCTAAGGCTGAAATTCAGATTATGCTGGGAATATTTAACCCTTTGATTTCACCCTCAGTAGTCAAGGATTCCAGTTTTCTGTAACAACCTATAAAGAATCTGTCATACATTAATATCTTCTAGCTCTTCCTCAACAATCTATAGGTTATTTCTGCTCTTATGCTACTCCCTAAGATAAAGGCTTCTCTAAGTTTATAACCCATTTGGGAAACAAATTAAAACACTTTCTTAAAAAAGTGATATCAATTTACCATGCTGAATGTTCAGCAGTCACTTGTGGTGTACTAGGATGCGGGTGACAAAACTCCATGTCCCCCAAAGACATTGTTCTTTAGATTTGGATTTTGTCCTTTTTATCTTCAACCATTCCAGTGATAAAGTTCCAGTGTTTTCATTGTGCTTCCATATTTCAGTTCTCTCCTTCTTGTTCTCAACCACTCCTAGGCCTTTTTATCCCTCATCTGTACTATATCTTTCTTCAACTATTTAGATTATTGGGGTTATTATTTTATTAGCCATAACAACATAATAAAAAGTCATCATGTTATAGTGGATGGTAAGCTTACTTCAATATCAAGTTAAATGGGATTGAAGTTCTCCTTTTTAAAATATTGGTTATGTAATAACCCTGACAAGTCATTTAATTTTTCATCACCCTAGATGATTCACTGAGACTATAAGTTGAAGAGTAGTTTCCAATCTACATCAATGAAGGATGTTTTCTCATCTGGGACTTCCCTACATGGATGTAATCACAGAATTGGACCAAAAAAATCACAGAAAATCATAATAAGGTCTTCATGAAACAATCAAAAATTATTCCCTGTCATCTTTCTTAGGCTTTCGTGAGTAGCTCAAAATTCAATATCCTATGATCATAGTACATCTTCCTTTCCCTGAGGGTTATGGTCTACATCTCAAAATGTCTATCTCTTGTTTTGCCCACTCTCACAAGTATCCAAAATTTAGACTGGCAGCACAGTAAATAGGAAGACTACTGAAATAGTAATCAGGAAGCCTATATCCAAATCCTGGTTCGGATATTTACTAATTTGACCACTTTAGAAAAGTCCTTCAACCTCTCTGACTTCAATTTAACATAAATATTAAACTATAGCTTCAGACTTTACAGCCTCTAAGGTTCCTTCTATGTCTATATCTCAGATCCTATAACTCCTCTGAACTTACTATTTCAGTAGCCACAAGATTTGATTTTTATCTAAAAAGTTAGATTTCAGCATGAACTCTTTAATGTTACATCACTTATAAACAAAATAAATTCCGAGATTCCATGTTCTGCCATTTTATTCTAGAGGAATTTTCAGTTGCTCACTTCTCTTTTTTGTTTCCTGTTTTCAGTTTGATTCCATATAAATTAAGAATTCACCAACCACCCCCCCCCCCGCCCAGTACTGTTTTTATAGTGCTTGGTGTGAAGCCATTCAATGGTCTTCTGTAAGTTTAATTCAATTATTTATGGTTTTCCTTTCTTTGCGTGTATATCTACTGCATTACAAACATCAGAAACAATTGCTAATTGTTTTTCCATAGAAAGTATATTGTGGTTGGTTCCTGTTTTCTTTGCTATAAATTGCTCATGTCTACACTTCTTTTAAGAACATAAATTTCCCTGGAAGTTGAAATTCCACATTTTATTAAATTCTATTCTGTTCTAAAATGCAAGAGAAAAAATCAGTTTTCCTCTTCACAAAATGGAGAAAATTATATTTTTGGATCCTACCAAATTTCCATTCATATACCATTTATTTTATTTTATTTATTTTAAGTTTTCAACATTCATTTCCACAAAATTTTGAGTTCCAAATTTTCTCCCCATTACTCCCCTCCTCCCCAAAAATGCAGTGCATTCTGATTGTCCCTTCCACCATGTGCCCTCCCCTCTAACACCTCTCATTTCCCTTATCCCTATCTTCTTTCTTATCCTGTAGGGCAAGATAAATTTCTGTACTACATTACCTGTATCTTATTTCTCATTTGTACACAAAAAAAAATTCTCAACTTTTTATTCCTAAAACTTTGAGTTCCAACTTCTCTTCCTTCCTCCCTCCCCACCCATGCCCACTGAGAAGGCAAGCAATTCAACATAGGCTATATATGTGTAATTTTGAAAATGACTTCCATAATAGTCATATTGTGTAAGACTATCCCTCCATCCTATCCTGTCCCCCCATTTCTTCTATTCTCTCTTTTAACCTTGTCCCTCCCCAAGAATATTTACTTCTGATTGCTTCCTCCTCCCATTTGTCATCCCTTCCCTCATCCCTCCCTCTCTCCTTATCCATTTCTCCTCTACCTTCCTGTAGTGTAAGATAGATTTTCATACCAAATTGAGTATGCATGCTATTTCTTCCTTTAGCCAAATGTGATGAGAGTAAGCTTCACTTTTTCCCTCTCACCTTCCCCCTTTGCTCCTCCATTGGAAAGCTTTTTCTTTTCTCATCTATGAGAGATAATTTGCCCCATTCCATTTCTCCCTTTCACCTTTCAATATATTCCTCTCTCACCCCTTAATTTTATTTTCTTAGATATGATCTCTTCCTGTTCAACTCACCCTGTGCTCTCTGTCTCTCTGTCTCTGTCTCTGTCTCTGTCTCTCTCTCTCTCTCTCTCTGTCTCTCTCCCAAACAGTTACTTGACTTTTGGATCCTTTGTCATAAGTAGGGTATACTCTGGAGACCTATTAGTTCTCAGTTCCTCCAATGTGACATAGTCAAGGGAGAGGAGTTTACTCCCTGGCCTGACTTGGGGCTGAGATTCATATCAGCTGCTCAATTCCTCCAGGGGTTTTAAGTTGAGCCTTCAACAATGGAAATTGGCTGCTGCCTTCCAGCACCACTACCACTGCAGCTGCTGCCCACTGCTGTCACTGCCCCCACTGCCTGGGACTGGAGCTGGGGTCACCTTGCTCCCTTGTCACAAAAGTGAAAAAGCCATTTCACTGACTTTTGAAGTGTCTTTGTCACCTGTGGGTTGAGAGATCTGTGAACTTCCACTGCTGCTACTGGGGATTTTGACCCTGAGGCCTGCTCCGGCCCTACTCCTCCCTGTGACTTCTGGACAAGGTGGGGCCATGGTATGCTCTGCATCCAGTGTGACAGGCCTTTCTCATTGGCCTTCCAGGTCACCCTGGGCTGGAAATCTCCTTACTCTGTCATTTGGTGGCTTCTCCTGCTCTAGAATTTGTTGAGAGTCTTTCTTTACAAGTATTTTATGGGCTGTGGGGGAACAGCTAGAGTATGTGCATTTTTATACTCTGCCATCTTGCCTCCATTCCCCCTCCCATGTATTTTAAAGAGTGAGACAGGAAAATCTACCATGGAAGAAATACTGAGAAGTGCTACTGTGAGACCAGAGAAATAGTCCTAAATTTCACTTTAAGATCTGTAAAGCTCAATTTAGATGTGGCTTTGGATGGGACTACTGTAAGCTAACATTCACCTGAGCATAACAAGAAAAAAATGTCTTCCCTACTTTCTGTTACTTGTAGAGTGTACATTTGTATAGGTTTCTAATGGTCTTCCTTTTAACCATCATGGTGAAATATGCAGGACCCCAGAATCAGAAGTTTCAATTACTGTGTGATCACAGTCTTGAACTTGAGACAGTAGAAATGACATACTCTGTGAGCAACATGGGCTGAACTGTCAGTCTTTTATGTTCAAGAATTGCTTTGGAAGAGGAATGGAGCTTGTCTAGTCAAATAATTCATTAAAAAGAGGCTTCTTCTCCCTGCCAGAGGAAGAAAAAATATGATATTAATCCAGGGAGACTTGGGCCTCATGTGCTTCAAATAAGATTAAAAGGCCTGCCTACTAGGGTGAAGTTCTATTAAGTTTATAAATATTCATAGCAATATTGAAGAGTTTAAGAAGAGTGAATTTCACTTAATTGCTCACAAAAAGTAATCTTATTTTAAAGAATATGGATAATTAGATTTACAATGGGGAAAAAAAGGCCAGGGTGCCAAGATTTTTGGTATAAAGGAAATGCTACAGGCAGCTTAATATTAGGAAACAAAAAGTAATCTGCTCAGTTATTAAGTAGGAATCTAAAGTCTTTCACCTTTACCAGGGGAATATTCAGTCACTCCAAAATGTCTATCATTGATTAATTTTAAAATTACAAAGCTCAGGAGATGAATATGGTCCTCACTTTAAATGTTAAAGAAATACTGAGCACTTTAGGAGAAAAAAACTATAGATAAGCAATTTTAAATTATAGTTAGCAAGGATTCTGGTCTAGTCTTTCAGGGGGTTCACATCATATAAAAGGAAGATCACTGTCAAGTTTCCTCCATAGGAAAACTACAATTCCAAACCCAAGATGACTTTCATAGCTTTGTTGCTAATCTAAAATGCCAGGTTATTCACTCTTTCCCACTAGTTTCATCACTCTCATGTGGCAATCTCTTTTAGAAGATGCATAACAGTAAGCCATATTAGAAAATATCAACGGTATAGTAGACTTTGCAGAGCCAAGATGGTGGATTAGAGAAGCATACAGCTATACTTTCTTAACATTTCCCTTAAAACAACTTTAAACAATGCCTCAAAATGAATTTGAGAGTAGAAGAGCCACAAAAGGTCAGATTGAGGCATTTTTCCAGCATAAGAAACCATATAAGGTTAGAAAGACAAATCTTTGAAATGGAGGAAGAGACCAGTTCCAAGTCCATGTGGATGAAAACCCAGTAGTGGCATAATGGAGACAGAAATAGCAACAATTCTGGGACCTGCCAAGCTAAAGAATGCAAAGGGACCTGGAAACTGGGCAGAAAGGTTCCCTTGCGCTAGCACTGGACCAGATATTGTTTGGCAACTGGATTGTATATACACACTTCTGTGTCATGATTTAAGGGCAGAGAGCAGCACTTTCAGTTAAGAAAGAGTGGAAGCCCTGAGGAGCAGTATTACCTCCAGTCCCAATGGATCAGGGACTATGAAGAATAGTATTCTTTCTGTTCCCAAGGGAATAGGAGCCCCCAAAAGCAGTATCTATTGCCATTCCAAGGACTCAGGGGCCCTATCTGAGTAAGAACCCAAAAGCAAAACAGAAGAGCAGTGACCACATTTCTCCCCAAATCACACTACCTTGAAACCACCAAATTGTTTCAAAACCCAGAACTAGCTCTGGAAACAGCAGTATGAAAAAGCCTGAAGCTGGAAATTTCTCCACCCCCTCACACATACACACTCACAAACACACACACACACATTAACATAAAATTCCAAATGAAGAAATAGGGTGGAAAATGAGCAAAAATAATAACAAAGAAGCTGATGGTAAAAAAAAAAAACTACAACAGTGACAGAGAAGATAAAGGCATAAACTCAGAAAACAATAAAGTCAAAACAACTACAGAGAAAGCCTTAAGAGAAAAAGAATAATTGAACACAAGCCCAACAAGAATTCCTTGAAGAACTAGAACATTATTCTCAAAATCCAATAAGAGTGTTAGAGCAAAACTTAGGCAAAAAAATGAAAGCAAATGAAGAAGATTATCAAAAGATAATTAACAACTTGGTACAAGAGGCATACAAGAAAGGCATACATAGAAAAGAACATTTTCAAAACAGAATTGGCTAATTGAACAGAGACAAAAATATTCACTGCTGAAAATAACTTCTTAAAAAGCGGGGCTGGTCAAATGAAAAAAGAAATATGATAGGTCACAGTAGAAGATAATTCCTAATAAATTAGAACTTGACAAGTAGTAGCTAATGACTTTATAAGACATCAAGAAATAAACAAACAAAATCAAAAGAATGGAAAAAAATAGAAAAACATGTGAAAAATATGATCAGAAAAGTAACTGACCTGGTAAATAAATCAAGGAGATGTAATTTAAGAATTATTGAATTACCTGAAAGCCATGATCAAAGAAAGATCATATTTCTAGAAATTGTCAAGGAACATCTTGCTAATATTCTAGAAGCAGAGGGTAAAATAGAAATTGAAAAAATCCACCAATTATTTCTGGAAGAAATCCCACAATGAAAACTTCAGGGAATATTATTATCAAATCCCAGAGCTTCCAGGTCCAAGAGAAAAAAAAATAAAAGCACCAAAGAAAGAAATCATTTAAATACCATGGAACCATAGTGAGGGTATCACAAGACTTAGCAGCTACCACATTAAAGGACCAGATGGTTTGGAATATGATACCCTGACTATAATAGAGCTGAGATTACAACCCAGAATAACTTACCTAGCAAAACTGAGTGTAACCCTTCAAAAGAAAAAATAAATATTTAATTAAGTAGTGGACTTTCAAGCATTCCTCATGGGAAAAAAAAACAGCTGAATAAAGTGTTTAACTTTCAAATAAAGATTCAAGAGAAGTATAACAAGGTAAACATGAAAGAGACATCATAAGAGACTCACTGTTCAACTGTGGACTTTTCTATATGGGAAGATGATACATACATCTAAAAACTTTACATTAGGATGATTAGAAAGATTCTGTATAGAAAGAGGGGGTGAAAGTAAGTTGATTACATTGGGATGATACAAAAAATGGGTCGAAGAGAAAAGATTCACTGAGAGAAGGCGAAGGAGAGGAAAAGGTGAAATTTTTTTCACATAAAAGAGGTGTGAAAGAAAGATCTTTTATAGTGGAAGGAGATCATTTTTAAAATTAAAGCAATAAAATAACAGGCAGATAAAAGAAGCCAGTTGTCAGAAATAAATCACATTTTAGAGGAGGGGCAGAATAAGAAAAGATAGACAAGGAAAAATGGAGGAAAATAAAATGAAGGGAAGTTCACAGTCAGTAATCATAACTGTGAATGTGAATTGGGATGAATTCACCCATAAAATAGAAGCAGATCATAGAATGGATTAAAAACCAGCATCCAAGAATACAGGTTTTTTAAAAATTCATTTTCCCCGGTTACATGTAAAAAAACCAATTTTTAATATTAATTTTTTAAGACTTTTAGTTCCACATTCTCTCTTCATTTTTGCCACCTCCTTTCCAACATTATTTTCCTTTACTGTCTTATTAGCCAATCTAATAGGTATGAGGTAGTACCTCAGAGTTGTTTTAATTTGAATTTTTCCAATCATTAGTGAGTTAAAGACTTTTTTTCATGTTTATATATAGCTTTGATTACTATATCTGAAAACTTCGTATCTTTTGATCATTTTAACAATTGGGGAATGGCTATTATTTTTATAAATTTGATTCAGTTCTCTATATGTTTGAGAAATGAGACCTTCATCACAAAAACTTCCCTAAAATTTTTTTCACAGTTACTATTGCTAACTGTATTTCCTTCCTTCCTATTTCCCCTGTTCACTCTATTCTCTCCTTTCATCCTGTCCCTCCTCCAAAGTGGTTTGCTTCTGACTATCCCCTGCCCCAATATGCTCTCCTTTTTATCACCCCCCCCATTTATCTTATCCTCATCCCCTCTTAATTTCTTGTAGGGTAAGATATATTTCTATATCCAGTTGAGTGGGTATGTTATTCCCTTTGTGAGTCAATACTAGTAAGAGTAAGGTTCACTCATTCTCTCACCTCTCCCCCTACATCCCACTGCAACAATATGCTTTTATAAGGAACACACTTGAAACAGAGAGACACAGAGTTAAAATAAGGTATAGCAGTAAAATCTACTATGTTTCAACAGAAGTAAAAAAGAATACTTGAGTGGCAATCATGATCTCACACAAAACAATAGCAAAAAAAAAGACCCAATTAAAATGGGTAATCAGGGAAATTACGTTTTGCTAAAATGTACCACAGACAATGAAATGATTTCTCATTTGTACATGGTACCTTCAAAAATGTTGAGGGCTAGGATGGAATGCAGTGGTAAGTTCAGGCTAGAACTTTGGGAAAACCTGTTCACTGAGACTGTGCTCATTATCATCCAGAATTGCTCTCCAGACCCCCCTACATGTTGCTGTCTCCTCGAGATAAACAAGAAAATTACAGAATTACAAGGGATATGTAAAATAGATGCCATCTAGGCTAACATTCTTTAAGACAAGACTGGTCCAATTACTAGGACTGGAGATGAGTAAATTGTCATATAGACTTGTAGTTTCTGTCTTTAAAAAACCAGTCCCTCGGATCCATTAATGGAGTTGTCCTTTCTTCTCCTACCTGCCTGTCTTTCTTCTTCACAGCTTTCACTGAGCCACATGGGGACC
>CM053772.1:198923796-198954812 GCA_028658325.1 Potorous gilbertii
CAGATATTTTTTTAAGGACACAGACACTCAGGTAGGGGTGGATGTGAAGAAGGAGGAAGGGAGAGAAGAGGTGGACTCCTGGCCGGAGGAAGACCCAACACCCCCAGAACCCTCAGCTTCCACAGAGCCGCCACCATCTTCTCCAGAAAGGAGAAGACTAACAGGTCTTTTATCCAAGGCCCATCTTCTGCCTATATTGCTGCGACCTCCTAAAAGTCAGCTATTATTTTTAGAAAAAAAACTTTCCAAGAAGCTAGGGAAAGAGGAAAGAAATACCTTTGGAAATGAAGCTCGTATTGCCAGTAATAGAGATCCAAGATCCCAAAATCCCAAGAGGAGTTGCTCTATCTTTTCCCACCTGCCCGTGTCTTTCTTCTTCACTGTTTTCACAAAGCCATGTGAGGATGCCAGTCATCTGTCACACAAAAAAATGGTCAAGCCTTAGGAAATAAAAATCTTACAAACAAATGCACAGATGTCAAATGAACCCTTCTCAGAACATTACATTTTATAAGGGGCCATGAAAACATAGATGAGAAACTAATTGGAAACTAAATAAAAAAAGAAGTGGATCAAAGGAGAAATCACAGAATCAATCAATAATTTCATTAAAAAGAGTAGCAATAATGACACGACATGTCAAAATTTGTGATATGTCTGCAAATAGTATTTAGGGGAAATTGCATATCTCTAAATGTGTACCTCAGTTAAAGAAGGACAGTTCAATGAGTTGAGTCTGCAATAAAAATATAAAACAGAAAAAGAATGAATTTAAAATACCCAATTAAGTATCAAAATGGAAATCATGAAAATTAAAGTAGAGATTAATTAAATTGAAAGGTAAGAAAACCATTGAATTAATAAATAAAAGTAGAAGCTGGTTTTATTGGGGGGAAAGAAAAAAATTAGTAAGGCATTGGCTAATTTGATTAAAAAAAGAAAGAAGAAAACTAAATAATTTTACCAAAAATAGAAAAGGTTATTGTGCTACCAATGAGGAAAAAATTAAATCAATTATTGGGAGCTATTTTTCCCAATTTCATGCTAATAAAATTGACAATCTAAGTAAAATGTATAAATATTTCAATAAAAATAAATTTTCCAAGTTAACAGAAAAGAAAGTATAATACTTGTTCCTACCTTAAAAAAGGAGATTGAAAGAAAAAATAACCAGAACTAGATTGATTCACAAGTGAATTCTACCAAACATTAAAGGAATAATTAATCAAAATTTTAGATTAACTATTGAGAAAAGGGGTAAAAAGGAGTTCTACCAAACTCCTTTTATGACATGAATATGGTAGTAATACCTAAATCAGGAAAAGCAAAAACCAAGAAAGTAAATTATAGACCAATTCTCTTAATGAATATTGATGCAAAGTTAAGTGGTTAGAGCAATTTATCACAAAGATTTTAAACAATGACCAGGTGGAATTAATAACAAGACCTAATCTCTATTAGGAAAATTTTCAGCATAACTATCAGTACGTATCAATAAAAAATACAACAAAATCATATGATTATATCAATAGATGCAGAAAAAATATCATTAACAAAATAAAATATGAATTCCTATTAACAAAACACTAGGAAATATAGGGATCAATGAAGCCTTTCTTAGAAGTGCTAAGTAATATCTATCTAAAAACAAAAACAAACATTAGTTTTAATTGTAATAAATGAAGACATCCCAATAAGATCAGAAATGAACAAAGAATGTCCAGTATCACCACTATTATTCAATATCATGCTAAAAAAATGCTACAAAATTGAAGTAAACTAAGTAATGAGGGACAAAAATCTATCACCGTTTGCAGATGATATGATAGTATACTTGGACAGTTCTAAAGAATCAACTTAAAAACTAATTGAAACAACTAAAAACTTTAGGAAAATTGCCGGATATATAAAATAGACACATGTAAATCATCAGCATTTCTACATAGTAACAACAAAGTCCCTCAGGAAAAGACAGAAAGAGAGATTCCATTTAGAACAACAAAGTCATCATAAAATACTTGGGAGTCTAATGTCAAGTCAAATCCAGAACTATATGAATGCAATTACAGAAGACATTTCACAGAAATAAAGATCTAAACAATTGGAGAAATATTAATTGCTCATGGTTAGCCTGAGTCAACATAATAAAAATGATAATTTTCCTAAATTAGTTTATTTATTCAGTGCCATACCAATCAAACTATCAAATGATTGTTTTACAGAGCTAGAAACTATAGTAAACCATTTATCAGATAAAACAAAAATTCAAGATTATCAAGTGAGTCGATTAAAAAAATGTGAAGGAAGATGCTCTAGCATTAATCATCTAAACAGTCTGGTACTGGCTAAGATATAGAACGGTGGATCAGTGGAGCAGATTAGCTATACAAGACACAGTATTAAATGACAATAGCAATCTAGTGTTCGATAAACCCAAAGATCCAAGTTTTAGAGCTAATAACTCACCATTTGATGAAAATTGCTGGGAAAACTGGAAAGCAGTTTATAAGAAACTGCATAGTTCAACCTCTCACACCTTAAAACAAGATAAAATAAAAAATGAATAAATGATTTAGACATAAAGGGGGATATCATAAGTAAATTAGGGGAACATATTAAACATGTACCAGTCAGATATATGGATAAGGTAAAAGTTCATGCCAAATAAAAGATAGAGGAGATTATGAGAAGTGAAACAGGTAAGTTTGATTATAAGAAATTAAAAAGCCGCACAAAGGAAAACAATGCAGCTAACATTAGAAGGAAAACAAAACTGGGGGAAAAACTTACATCAATTTTTTCAGATAAAAGTCTCTTTTTTTCAAATATATAGGGAACAGAGCTAAATTTATAAAAAATAAAGCCATTGCCCAGTCAATAAATATTCAAAGGATATGAACAGACAGTTTTCAGAAAAAAAGAAAACAAAGCTACACGAAAAAATGGTCTATATGACTATTAATTAAAGAAATGAAAATAAAAAAAAACTCTGAGATATCGCTTTGTGTGGATGCAAACAGTACTCTGAGTTAAAAACAATATTAAGGATTGACTTTGTGAAGCCCTTGATTTATTTTCTAACCTGAAGGTGCCCTAAACTCTGTTTACCACAAAACTTCCCCTTATCCTGGACCATAAAATTCCTTGTCCCCACTCTGTCCTGGGGAATGAGATTTCATCATCTCCCTTATCTTATGTCATTCATAGTCCTCATCTTGTGTCTATATCTTACAAGACTTTATCATGCAAGACTTAACCTAGATCTCCAATGCCCTATAAGGAAACCCTAAAACCATCCTAAGTAAGTCTGATCCTTTTCCTGTATCACAGCCTATATCATAACTCCTTGCTAAATCTCAGGCGCACTGCTTTTGATCAATAAAGCTCCCAATGGCTACAGAGAAGGTCTAAGTGAATTCATTCACATTTTGAACCAGCTCTCCCATCGCTCTCTCTTCAACAATTTGATACCATCAGTTTGGCTAATATGACCAAAAAGGAAAATGACAAGTATTGGAATGGATATGGAAAAACTGAGACTATGTGGAACTATATAGAAGGAGTTTAAAATTATGTACACCCAAATAATACCATTAAGAGGTCTATGTCCCAAAGAGATTTAAAAAGGGATTTGGGGTGGAGAATGAAACTTATATGTACAAAAATATTTTAGTAGTTTCTATTGTAGTTGCAAAGAATTGGATATCAAGGGGACGTCTATCCATTGGTGAATATCTAAACAATTATGATACATGATTGTGATTGAATAGTATTATGTTATAAGAAATGATGAGTAGGATTGTTCTAGAAAAACCTGGAAAGAGTTATACATACTGATAAAAAGTAAATTGATCAGAACCAGGAGAACATTGTACAGAGTAATAGCAATTTTGGAAAGATGATCAACTATGAAACACTTAGCTACTCCAATCAATATCCAGGATGAAAAAGGATCCAGGATGAAAAATGCTATCCATCTCCAGAGAGAGATCCGATGAATTTTAAATGCTGATTGAAGGATAACTTTTTAAAAAATTTTCTTATTTTTCTTATTTCATTTGTGTTCTCTTTTGCAACATGGCTAATATTGAAATATGTTTTGCCTGCCTCACATGCATAATTTAAGTCAAAGTATTTGCAATCTGAAAGAGAAGGTCTGGAAGGCAGATGAGAATTTGAAACTCACAAATTAAAAAAAAATGACTGTCAAAAATTTGTTTCCATGTAATTGGTAATTATTTAATGAAATAAATACTTTTCTTTAAAAAAATAAGAAAATAAACAGAAAGAAGAGCATTATGCAATGCTGGAATATAATTCTTGAGTTAATGGGCCTTGGTGTGAGTCCTGATTCTGCCATTTAATACCCTTGTATCTCTGGGCAAATCGCTTAACCTTTCTGTGGCCTCACTGTCTCATCTGTAAAGTGCTTGGATGGGTGGGTGTGGGAAAGATTACACAGAAACCTACGAAATTCCTTCATAAATCTTGAATCTTTTGATCTTATCTCATGGGATACATGTATAAAAAATAAACAGGAGCTTATATTTTATATAATGAGGAGCTTATATTTTATAGTCTTCAAATACTTTATATTCCAATTTTTTAGTCAGTCATTTCCCAAGTAGGGGCTATGGAACTGCCTTAAGGATTTTGTGGCTTGATTCCAGGGGGCAAGTAATTAACTAGTTTGATCTAAGCTGACTGTTTCAGTTATGAGCCTCCATGGAGATTGCAACTAATGCAAACAATAAACTGCACCAGCTACTCAGACAATATTTACTGCCTTTCCCCCTATGCTCACATAGCATTCTCTCACTCTGCCTTCATCATCAAAGTGGTGGACTCTAGTCTCTAGGGCAATGACCACATACACACACTCATTCTCATTCTCTCTCTTTCTCTCTCTCCTTCCCTCTGTCTCTCTCCCCATTATATTCGATTAGTGGGTATCACTGGGTGAGCAGACATAGATGCCAAACATTATATTTTTCTTCAAAACCTACCTCCTTTCCAAACTTCCGTGCTTACTTTGAGGTCATGATATTCTTCCAATCTCCCAGGTTCTCAGCTTCCTTCTTATTCTTGTTTAACTGAAACTTCTCTTTTCAGGATTTCATGGATTACCATTTGTCTCTTTAGTGACTAATCTGATGGATTTTTTTAAGCCTTCTTTCAGTCCTCTTTCCCACATTTCACATGGTTGACTGCATTCTCAGGCACTTATTTTCTCTTCTGGTTGTCATGAAACTTCTTTTTTTCCTGCCTTTTTGACAGCATCTTCTGAGTCTTTTGTGCTATATTATTACTCAAAGACAAAAGTATCTGCTGGTGGTTTTTCTCAGTAAGCTTCCTTAAGTGGTGACTTTATCAGCTTCCATACATATAATTAACATTTTTGTTCAGATTACTGTGAGATTTTAATCTCTCTCCTAAATAACAATCCTGTATTGTCAACTGCTTATTAGATTTTTCAAAGATGAAGTTTTATAGTCTTCACAAAAACAGAATCATTGTGTATCCCCTCAAAATCACCCATTTTTTCAAATTTCTCTATTCCTACTGATGGCACTACAATCTTTTCAGCCTTGGCAATATTCTTGACTCTTCACCTTATCCAAGCAGTTGTCAAATGTTTTCACTTTCACTTCAAAATCTTTCACTTTCTAGTCCCTTCTTTTTACTAACATAGACAGTAGCTAAGTTCAGTTTGCCTTCACCTCTTGCTTTGATTTTTGCAATAACCTCCTAATTGTTCTGTCTCAAATCTCACATTTTATTCAATCTTCCACAGAACAACTAAAATGATTTTCCTAAAATGCAACTATCTAACAATTCAACTCCTTCACTCAATCAATTGTAATGGCTCTCTCTCTCTCTATTGGCTAATATTATATATTAATTTTTCTTTATCTCCTTTGAAAATTTCTTTTATTCTATTAGGTTCATAACATAAGTAATGAAGAGTGCATGGTACATACATACAATTTATAAAAATCTTTGCAGCAAATTTCTCAAAGAAAGTTCTCATTTCCAAAATTGCTCGAGTGGTTTGTGTTCCTATTGATCTGTTTTGTGGCAATCAAAGAATAGCCTTCTGAATAAGTTCAAAAGAGGGTCAGCCAAGTACTGTACTGTTTTCAACTAACTTGTCATTTTTCAACTGAAATGAAGTCAGTTAAATAAATATCTCCTGGTGCTTTCCCCGCTTTCTTGGAATTGACTGTCATACCCCATAAGAAGGCAGAAGGATGTTCAATTGCAAGGCTAATGTAGCACCATATAAATTGCAAGAAGATGTGACTTATCCAGGGTAACATGTGACATATGTGAGTAGCAGTATTTCAACTGAGGCTCCTAACTCCACATCTTATTTCTCTCTACCACTTCACTTGCCTTTAAAGAAAAGATCACCTCTTATAAAAGAAGACGGGGGAAAGATATTTTTAAGTTCACAAGAAGATTTTTGTCCACAAAGAACTTCAAACATCCTTGTTTGATGGTACAAGAGATGAAGGTCAAAGTATGGATTTATTTATAGTCCCTTCAAAAAGAAGTGAGTGATTTAAATGACACACCAGAACAACAACAGCTCTGAAAATTGCTTTTAAAAGAGGTAAATGGTTTCTGTAGTAATCTGTCATTTTGGATTTGAATATACTAGTATCTTCAAAGAATTGTTGTGTCAGCACTTCCTTTACCCCAAAGGAAAAAAGAGGATAAATCTGCATTATGCTTTGAAGAAAAAGCATTACCAAGCTCTTGTATTAGTTTTTATATAGGTTATTTCTAGTAACAGGTCAAATTCACTCACTAGCTTTCCTCCTATCCATGCATTATTTTACTCTATATGCTGAATGAGCTGTAATTTCCTTTATGAATATACCACTTTTATGTCAATTTTAAATGTTTGAAACATTATTTTAGTGAATATTTATACTGTAATTATTCCCAGATTGTACTATATTAAGCTTTTCATTTAATACATAACTTATTTCAAAGATATGAAATAAGACTTTTCATTTTAAAATTCTCTATTATACAAAACAATGCTTTTCATCGTCTCACGTTATTACATTTGCTCATCATATTCTTTTCTCCTATCATAGCTCAAGTTATACCTTTGTATCTCTCACATACATATCTAGAAGAAAATTTTCAAAAGGAATTTTAATCAACAGCATTTCAAGGCCCTACTTTATTTGAATTTAGGGTATTTTTTTTACATTAAAAATATTGAAAAATTTCTTTAAATTTAATAGGTTTCAGGAATTAAGTTGCAACCTGTTGGTATGGATTTCTGAGCTAAATAAGTACAAAAAAGCCATGATGATCTCCAGGTGACCCCTGATGCTTGACCACTGGGCTATAATAAGCAACTCTGAAGAACAAAAGCTAAGCTCAGCTGATTCAGCTCAGTGTTTTTGCTGAATATTGCTGTGGAATAAATTTTGGTCTCTATGGCTAAGTAAACCTCCTTTGTTGACCATTAGCTCATCAACAAGTGTTTCAGTTTAATATTGAATGTGATGTACCAGACTAATCTGATCAGCCTTGTCCTGTAGCAATTAATTTAATATGCAATTTTGGAACAAAATGACCCATTTGAAGAGATGTGTGGGTGGTGCACTGGAAAGGCAGCTCCAGGTGGCCTTTAGGCTTCTGGTGGTACTTTTTTGATGATAGTAGCCACTTACTGTGAAGCGTCTCCCACTGACACTTAGAGAGTAAACTGTCTATGACTATTCAGCAATTAAAGACATTACTCACTCTACCATCTTCCCTTCCACCATATATATAGGTCTTTTGTGTCTCTTTATGTGAAATAATGGACCCCATTCTACTTCTTCCATCCTTCTGCACTCTTCTGTCTTTGAGAATCTGCTGCGACTGCCTCTGCTTCAGACCAGCTGATGCTTCCTGTTTGGCTTTGTTCAGTGAGATCTATGCTGGTATAACCTGTAGTAACAATAATCCTCTTTCTTATTCCTTATTTTTTTTCATCCCCTCAAATTCACCTTATACCCATACCCTCTGTCTATGTATATTCCTTCTAGCTGTAGTGATAGAATTTTTAAGAATTACAAGTATCATCTTCCCATGTAGGGAGGTAAATACTTTAGCTCTACTGAATCCCTTATGTTTTCTTTTCCCTCTTTACTTGTTTAGACTTCTTTTGAGTCTTGATATTTCAGGTCATAATTTTGGTTTATTTCTGGTCGTCTTCTTATGAAGGTTTGAAATCCTTCTATTTCATTGAATAACTATTTTTTTTCTCTTGACATTTATTTAATTTTGTCAGAGAAGTGATTGTTGGTCATAGCCCTAGCTCTTTGGCCTCCTATCATATTCTATGATCTCCAAACTTTTATTGTTGCAGCTGCCAAGTCCTTTGTAATCTTGATTGTGACTCCCCAATATTTGAATTGTTTCTGTATGGCCACTTGTAGTATTTTTCCTTGATCTGATAGTTCTGAAAGTTGGCTATAATGTGCCTTGGAGTTTTTTAGTTTGGGATCTCTTTCCTGGGGTTAACAGTGGATTCTTTCAAGGCCTATTTTTTCCTTCTTGTTCCAAGACAGGGCAGTTTTCCTTGATAATTTTTTGAAAGATGTTGTCTAGGTCCTCCTTTTGAGCATGGCTTTTAGGTAGTCCCGTGATTCTGATAGTGTCTCTCTTGTATCTATTTCTCAATTCAGTTATTTTTCCCATGAAGTATTTTACATATTCTTCAATTTTTTCACTCTTTTGAATTTGTTTGTTTGATGGTGTCTCACACAGTCATTAGCTTCTACTTGCCCAATTCTAACTTTTAAGGTGTCATTTTCCTCAGTTAGCTTTTGTATTTGCTTTTCCATTTGTTTTTCCAATTTTTTTTTCCAGTGCATTTTTGTATCTCCTTTTCCATTTGGTCAAATCTCTTCTTAAACTATTTTCTAAGATGTTAACTTTTTTTCATAATTCTATTGCCTCACTGTCATGCCTTTTCCCATCTTTTCTTCCACCTTTTTAAGCTCCTTTTTGAGCTTTTCCATAACTTCTTTCTGGATTTGAGACTACCTTCCATTTTCTTTAGGGTTTGGCACATATGTTTTGACATTGTTCTCCTATTCTAAATTTGCATCTTTGTCATCTCTATCACTCCAATAACTTTCTATGATCTAATTATTTTATGTTGTTGTTGTTTTCTCATCTTTTTTTTTGCCTTTTTGCTTTCTTTTTAATTTGAACTCTGTACTCATGTTTGAAGGGGCACTGTCTCAGGCTTCTTGAGTCATAGCAGTATTACTGGCTGTTTACTTATGTTGATGTTGCCCTTTCTTCCTCCACTCCTTGTCCCCAGGAAACTGCTTATCTAGTGCTGTGTTAAGGGGGTAGTTTTGGTAGTGGCTGGCACTGCTGGAGGCTGCAGGAGTCTTCCATCTCATTGCTGAGCTGGGGTCCTAATGGTGGTGTCTGGCTTGTGTTGAGACCTTCTGGGGTTCATTTCCCTGAGACTACAGAGAAACACTTTGAGATCTATTTGCCTTGGGTTGTGCTGAAGCTTGTGAAGGGCTGACACCTTGAAGATACCTATTGGCTCAGAGCAATGTTAAATTATGTGGTGTTTCTTGGGGTTGGAGTCTGCCAGTCCCTTACTATGCTAAGGCACATGGGGTTCCTAGTGTTGGAATTTGCTTGCTCCACCACACTGGAGCTCAGGAATTCTCATTGGTTCACTGAGGTTGGGCTTGCTGCTGGCTTATTGGAATGCTTCCTGTAGTGGACTGTGTTCCTCTTTTACAAGAATGAGATGGACCTTTCTTGCTGATCTTCCATGTTTCTTGGGCTTAAAGAATATTTACTCCTCCCCTTTTTTTTTTCTGGTTCTGCTGTTCCAGGATTTGTTTGGAGCTGCTATTTTATGGTTGTTTGGAGGTGACTATGGAGAATTGCATTGATTTACTGCATACTTTGCCATGTAGACTTCCCAAAGTGTCTCCTTACTCTCTTTGTTTAAAATGAATGATTTCCTTGGGAAGAGGACACTGTAGCCAGAGATGAAAATATAGACAAGCCATTATCTCAAACTTAGGAGAAGAGCAAGGTTGGAGTGCTCATGTAGAATGTGGAGCTTTAAAACAGATTTTCTTGAGCTTCATCCTTTTTCTCCTGCTTCCCCAGCCCCTCTCACTTGTCCTTCTCCTCTCTGTCTCTCTTAGTTGTCCAGAAGATACAGTCTCTTGTCCCACTTCTCAAACTCTCCCCTATTTGGTAGCCAAGAGAGCATGAACCTTTTGGGTCTCCTTTTTCATCCTGCCTTACAATGACCAAGGAAGGAAAGTTCTCAATGTGTTCTATTCCTCTTCCTTTCCTTCTACGATCTTGCTTGTGTAACAACACTGATACCCTGACTGGGTTCAGGATTGATATTGACTAATGATCTATTTTTATCCCATTTCACTAAATATTTGATTTATTACCATGTCTGGCGTATGAATTAAAGGGCACAGCACAGAAGAAAAATCACCGTAGCTGTCTTTAACTCTCAAATTTTTCCAAATCATTTTATTTACCTTCTCATACTTTTGTATCTTCTCATCTAATCATACATTCCTGGACCTTGTTGTGGGCCCCTAGCTTTATGTCATCTGCTTGTCATGGGAGTGGACTTCTAGTAATACAAGGTTTATCCTCTTCCCCCCTAATAGTAGCAGAAATAGTGGAAGCAAAATCCAAGGAAAGGAGTTGAGATGGAGAACAGAATTTATATTTTGAAACTACAGTGTTTTTGATATTGGGAGAGGTGATTCATAGAAAATATGACCTCTGGGCCATTAACTGTGACAGTTCCCAAAGTTTTGTTGTAAATTTGACCTGGAAGTTGTCAGAATAATTAATCAGAACAGATTCAGGCATTGGTGAAAGCCTGAATATTTACTCCCACAGGGCACTATATCATTTTGAAATGCATCTTTGCCCTTCTGATGAACTGTTTTACCATGTACAGCCATGTCCTTAGCATCCTTCAAAGTTCATCTCAGGTGTCATCTTCCTCCACAGGAAGTCTTTTCTGATTGTTCTAACTCTTAATTCACTCTTTTTCTCTAACATTATCTATCTTTATCTTGTCTGTGTTTGTGTGTTATCCACCAACAAAATGAACTTTTTTTAATATTTTGTCTTTGTATCCCTATCTCCTAGCATCAGAACCCAAACTGTGATAAGTAGCCAGGATTTTGCACTATGCTTGCTTCTTTCCTTCCCCTCCCCTTATCCTGGCACGATGCAAGTGTCAGATCTCAAAGCTATGCTAATCTCCACAGTTCTGTCACTCTTTTGTACAAAGATTGTCTGACTTGAAGAACCACACTATGCATGATGTTCAAAATCAACAAGGGAATGAGAGGAAAGACAGGCAGTGAATTATGCTTACACATATTGCCTAATGCTACACCACTTCATCACAATCTTAGTTTTCTCTGAGAGGAGACATTATGACTCTTCACTGCTATTTGAAAGGTTATCATGTGAAAGGCTATCATCTTCATCTGTGACCTCGGAAGGCCAAGCTAGGTCAGTCCAATGATGAAACGTGTTCAGGGAACTGAAGATGAGACATACTTATCCTTTCCTGCTAGAGAAGAAATGAATTTAAAATGTACAGAGATAGACATATATTTTCTAGGCTTGGCCAGTGTGGGAATTTGTTTTGCTGTACTATAATTTGTTTATGATGAGGGTTTAATTTTTGGTGCTTTACTTTTATTTTGTTTTTATTTATGGAAGCACAGTGGTTGGATTATATATAAATGTACAATAAATTTATCTTGTAAAGGGAATTGAAAAAGTATATATTATTTTTTTCAAAGGAAATGGAACTGCATTCATTAGGCAGAAGTTACAAGGAGGTAATTTAGTCTTTCTGTAAGGAAAATCTTCCTTGCAGTTATAGCAACCTTACGGTTAAATAAGTTAACTCTGAAGATAATGGATTCCTTTTCAATGACAATCTTTTAGCAAAGTCCAGATTAGCGATTGTTAGTTGGGTTTAAGAGGCAATTATATTTCAATTAGCAGTTGGACTAGATGATCCTGGAGGTCATTTCCAGTTCTATAATTCTGTGACTGTTCCCAGTTCTTTCTCTGCCTTTCATTTTTTTAAACTATGTCTTTAAGAACTCTCCTTTACTGTTGATTCACTTCCTTTAATGACTGATCCCTTGCTCTCACGTTCTGATTCAGGGGCTCATTGAAATGCAGTCTTACTTTCAGATCTTCTGTCTCTCACCATTACTCAACAAGCACCTGAACCCTCTTATGAAGACTCCTGTACCCCAGTCCTATATAGGTTTCCTTCTAAGATGCTGGTCTCCAAAGTTCCTCAACCTCCTCTCTGCCCCATTCTCCCATCCCCAATAACTTTGTCTCCAATCTGTCTTGGCCATGTATAAATGTGATGAGGAAACTTTCTATCTCAAATCAATTTGATCCAAGTTACACAGTTTCCGAATCTGATTAGCACAGTGCCTAGAATGTAGTAGCCACTCAACAAAGATTGTTGAATTAAACTGATTAGGGAAACTACATAGAATTTGTCTTTAACAGAGGTTCTTAACACATCAGTTTGAGGCAACAAGCCCTATTATGACAAGTCTCAGAATCATCTCCCTGGCATAGAGAAGCAGTTTCAGTGTCATGCTGTGATTTCTCAGCAGCTGCCACAAATCCTAATAATATTCTCTTGTGTGAATTATATTTTCTCTCCACTCAACAAGATTAGGTTGGCCATTCCTTCCTGGAACTCCATTTCCTCTACTGCTTCCAGAGACCATACTCTAGAGCAGTGCTTTGCTGTATGTGTGTGTGTGTGTGTGTGTGTGCACGCGCGCATGTGTGTGTGTGTCTATGTTTGATGGACATCTTTGGTGGTCTTGTGAAACCTGTGAACCCATTCTCAGAATACTTTTTTAATGTATTAAAATTAAATGAAATGAATTTCAAAACACACCAATCTATTGGCAAGTACTTTTTTTCTTCCAAAACCTACTAAGAAACTTCAGCCCTGCTACACTGCTTCTTTTTGAACCATAAACCATGATCCAACCTACTTTTCTAATTTTTCTGGATGATACTTGAGTTTTTCGATCTTTTCCCTATGGCTTTACTCACCATCCCTGTAGCTTTTAGAACCAAAGTTCTCTTCCTTGGCTACCACTCCCCTAAGTGTGTTATCTTCTCCTATTGGAGTGTAGGTCCCCTATGGGCAAGGACTCTGTTTTTGAATTTAAAGATATGTGACTAAAATACTTCTTGGAACACAGTAGAGTGCTTACTATGTTTTTTCTTTTAATTCATTTAAAGGATTGCCCTATCATTTTTTTTTTTCAGTGAACGGGGCAAAGTTCTCTATTTTGCCACAAGTTTTTATAAGTTAATAATACCAAATCATGAAATTAAATAAAAAATTCATTAAATATGTTGGGGAACATTCAAAAGATAGTACATCTTTCTCAAATTATTACTAAGTAATAAGTGAGAAAATAAAAACTGTCGACCAATTAGGTAGAAAGTGACAATAGGCAAAAATTTTAGACTTCAAAAGCACTCAGATCAAGATCTTAGGATTGATTTTTCTTTGTGGGAGTGGGGATGAGGAGGAACTTTGCAGGGGGAAATGTTCAATGAGTTGAACAAAGACTGAGAAGAATAGTTTGATTCAATTGAATGTATAGAGAACTCAATGCTGGTAGTGACCCCATTGCTGGGGTTCTGAGAGATTGATAGTCAAGGTATCTGAAGGAGGAGAAGGCACAAAGGGACATGGAGGAAAAAAAATCCTCAGAACTGATTAACCTCCCCCTCACTTCCTCAAAATAAACAGGAGAACATCATTAAGTATCTATGTATACGCCCATTTCCTCATCTCTTTAAATCCATGGCAACCTAAATGAGGGAATTAATAAGGAAGAAACAAGTTACTGAATATAATGTTTAATGAGGAACTACATTCTTACTATTTTGCAATTAATTAGAAAATGTAGATAATATGATACCCACTGTGCTTATAGTTTGTTGATTTCAAAATAAAAATATTTGTTTAATAGAACAAAATGCCATCTTTTAGCTTCTTTCACAAGGTACCTTACATCCATATACCCAAATTGTCCAAGAAATCTAGATATGAAAAAAAAGTTTTGTTGTTCAGTTGATTCAGTAATGTCCAACTCTTGGTCACTAAAAGAAGAATGGGCTAAAAATGTAGCAAGAAAGGAAAGTGATGTGGACAGTCATATTATTCTACTATTGCTCTCAGAAATACTCTACTAATGCCAGGACAAAGTGAGGAAATCCTCTAGTCTACCCTACTGGATTGATTCTCTGTGGCAAACTTATGAGGAGAACTACACAAAAGTGGCATTATTCCATGGTCAGTGATCTTCATCACTGGAAGCGACTCCTGAACAGACATGCTCATAAATGCATCTGAACATTTAAGAGAGAAAATACCTTATTCCTTCTTCCAAAAAGAAAATAAATCATTTTTTAAAAATTTTTGTTGAGTCTCTTATAATTTAAATTCAGTGGAGTCAATCTTATGCTTGTAGTTGTTTGACAAGACAGATACTACTTAAGCTCTATCTGTGTATCTTTTCTAAGAAAAATGTTTATTTAATCTGTTATTGTGCATGAGAACCTAATCTTGTGCAAAATGCTTATGGCAATATTGCTAATTCATAGAAAAAAGTCAACCTGTCTTCCTGAGGCTGAGGTCATAAAAAATTACAAATATTTATTTTAGAATAAATTCCTAATGGAAATTAATGGAAACTTTTATTAATGATGTCTTACTTTCCGAGAATGAGGACAATGGTTACTTTACAGTTAGGAAACACAGATCCAACATGTCAAGTCTGGTACTTACACTGCATCCTGATGCTGGTAACCTTCCCTCAATTACTTGTTGGATTTTTATTTGTAAATCTAGTGTGATGGAGACTTCTAGGTCCTCTCATATCTTCCAATAATATCTTCTTTCATCAATCTAACATGGGACTAGCCTTGTTCATCTTCTCTCTTGAAGGTGGAAAACAAAAGCATCTGAGGCAACTGGAAGCTTGAAGAAAACTCAAGGAAGACTCTCTTCTCTCTCACTAACAAACTCTGCACTGCCCATCACACACAGACATGGGAGAGAGTTCTATACCAATAGACTTTGGGAATGAGGTTATGAAATACTGATCTGGTGGTGGTGGTGGTGGTAGTGGAAGTAGTAATAGTAGTAGCAGCAGTAGTAGTAGTAGTAGTAGTGTATTTCATGGCCCATTGTAAATTATATCTGAGAGTATGAAGTAAAAATTTGGAAGTAATTCCACACTGGAATGACATAACATTTTTTTAACTGACCTCTAAAATCAAGGAATTCTGTGGTCTCCAAAGCATTGAGAAGGGTTGCAAGCTGAGTCTTAGCTCCATCTGTCAGTATGCACTCTTGGCATTCTCATATGAAACCCCAGTAGAAGCAGTATGAAAGTACACTGTATACTGAACAGAGATGAAATATGTTTTGAAGAAGCTTAATACAAACATGCCCACTTAATTACAATCATGAGCTGTGTAACATTTCAGCAGAGGATCGCTTCTGTTGAAGTCATTGTTCTTAAAAGGAGTGTTTTAAGTTTCTATTTGGTCATGTCTGTAATTTAACAGTTTAGAAGCAAAATTAATGTGGTGCTGTTTCCCTTTGATTAACACAGAACATTTTATTCAAAGTGGCTTGCTATGCCTTTTCTGTTTCTGCCAAATAGACCTGGTAGACACTGACAAGGAAATGGAATATTGCGTGGGCCAAATTTCTGACATTCATTTTTCTCAGACATTAATTTAGTACAAAGGAGAATAATCTGTTGTTCACAAAGAGAAATGGAAAAACCTAGCACATTTCAAGCCAAATCCTTTCACTTAAAGGTTATAGTGACTGAACAAAATTTCCTCTGGAGGAAACTTTGTTGTTCTGAAAAGTCTCAGACAAGCATCATCAGAAGCAAGATTGAGTTGCAGCATGCCCATTCTAGGTCTTCTGTTAGTTAAGGACATTGGATAAGGAGAAAACTCCATCTGTTTGGAGCCAAAATCAATTTCTGACATAAGCTGTCAAGGAAAGAAAGAAAGCAACAGAAGTTCCCCTAAGGAATGCAACATGGCCAAATAAGATGGAAAGGAAATTAGAAATTACACCTATATTTAATTAAATCTGGGCCAAAGGAAAATATCAATTCAGCCCTGTGAGACAAAGTTTGATAGGCATAGACCTAAACATACCTTGCTCACCATAGGTATATTGCATAAAAGAGGAGGAAATAATGGTTGAGTGTGTTTATGGTACATTAACAATTTAGTTTAATCACAAGTGATTCCCATTAGCTACCCAAACAGAAGTCAGACATGGGGGTAGGGAGGTATGATTTAATTTATGAAAAATGTATTAACAAGAGAATAAGCCTTCTATAATTTTGGAAGAAGACAATGTGAGATAATCAGTTTTCTTTGTATTGGAAGTAAACTTACGTGCATTGATATTTTAAAAATAAAATTTTAACAGATAGTTGGAAAAATTACAATCAAACTCATTTTATACTTAAGTACAAGTTCTAGGTGAAGATGGTAAAAGAGGACCAGACAGTAAGTATTTTATACCATTAAAATCATATTTACTGAATGCCTATCAGGTATATAAGGCACTGTTTTGAGAAATGTGAGGAATGAAAAGGAAAAAGAATATCATGCTAACCCCCAAAAGTTTTCCAAAGCTACCGAGGATAAAAAATGTGTATCAAAGGTCAACTCAACTCACAGGCTCCCTTCCTGGCAGGGGTTCAGTGACCAAGGATAGTGAACCATATTCCTCTTGAATTAATAAATGATTGTATATAGACTAAATAGTAGTTTACTAACTAAATGAAACTCCAGAAGACAGCCAAACCATTATTTAGTTACCGGAATATAAATTTATTCTAGCATATTAAGAAGGCTTTTTTTTTTACAATTGAGGAAACTGATTTTAAATGAATTGGCAGAGTCACACAACTACTAAATATCTGAGGCCAGATTTAAAATCTAGTCTTCCTGACTCCTGGCCTGGCACTTTATCCACTGTACCCCTTAGCTGCCTCAGTATCTTTTTAAAGATCTATAAATTATTTTAAATTTAATTATTTTCTCTATCACTGATAATGGAGTCACATCATTTCTCACAAAAGAGCCCCCCAACCTGCTATAAGAGTAAGGAGAAACTATGAAACTATTAAAAAAAAGATCATTGAAAGTCATGTGGAACAGTGGAATGAAAGGATACAAAGATGATTTGTGTTGGAGTTGGTAGAAATAAGTAATGAATTCTAAATTCACTCTATATTTTTTTGCCAACTGAAACAAAAAGCATTGGTAGAATAAAATATCCATTTGAAGGCTCTAAGAATTTTCTTTGAAAAATGTACCAATAGAGATAACTTTGTTCAAACCACTCTTTGATTATTAATATAAAGGGAGTCCTAAGGTAGATAGATGCTTATGAAAAGTGTTTACCACTGTTAGGTTGGAGATTGTGCCAAGTACAAATGAAAGAGGGATTCCCTATAGAAGAGTTAGTTGTTGCAGATGGTCCTGTTTGCACATGACATTGTGCTGACAGTATCAAACCTGAAATGTTGCAGAGTCTCTTAAATACAAGCCATAATAATTCAGAATAATTTAGCCTAATTATCCACACAGGCAAGCAACAATAAAACAAGTAGATGAAGAGCGTCTTTTGGCTAAACTGTGACTTGCATTTAGAAGGATGAACTATTAGTTGGATAATTGCTCTATGCTACCAATAATCCCAAGCTCCTTTCTAAAACAAAAGTTGGATTGTGAGGTCTTGCAGGGTAAAAATTGCTTCATTTGGTCATATCTCTCAAGCACTTTGTATAATAACTATCTTGATTAACATTTGATTGAAAGACCATTTATTTATGACAATATTCCTTGGGTGATATTATGTTTTCAATTAGTAGGATACTATACTCTAAATAATTAATATTGAGATGAGTGGCATGAATGGGTGGAGTCATGAATCAGTCTATTCATTGTGGAAAATAATTTGGCATTATGTGAAAAATAATGTCTAAACTCCCTGTACCTTTAGATCCAGAGGATCCCACTAATAGGGACAAGGTCAAACAAAGAAAAAAACTCATATTCTAAAAAATATTAATTGCAAGACATTTGTATTCACAAAGAACTGAAAACTGAGTAAGGAAAGGCTAAACTCCTGGGTGTGTATAGCTAGAGCATCTATTGAGGAAAAATGTTCCTATTCCATCATCTTCATCCACCTAACTAGGAGGTAGTAATAGTAGTCTTAGGCGATAAGCACTCTGGATTTATATATGCAAGAAAATTCCAGGTGAATTACTGACAATAGCTAATGAAAGGCAGTGATGTAACCTCGTAAATATGTAATAGTTTTAGAAAGGAGAATTGTGTGGTTAAGTGGTACGAATTCCTGAGGACTACTTCTTAATAACTTTTGAACTTCTAGTCAGAAATTTATTTCAGAGAGAGGAAGACCTCAAATTCTAGCTTTCTCATGGCAAAAGGTAAATTTCTTTCTTAATAACAGCCTTGGATATTACTTAAAATAATCTTAAATCAGAGAGTGAGAGGATTCAGACTCCCATTCAGAGAAGGGACTAAAAATTGTGACAACAAGCAAATAAAGAGTAATAAAATGAATTTATTCATAATTTGGGCAAAGGACTTTATCTCTGTATTTTATTAGAATTTTGATTTTGGGAATTTTTTCCCCATAGGATTGGTCTAAAGGAAAGTATTCACTATTAATTAGAGGTATATTTCTCTTCTGAGAGAGGCCTACTTCACACAAGTCTCTACCACTCTATAGATTTCTGTGGGGCAAAAGAGGTACTTACCAGCAAATTTGGGTGTTGACAATCCAGTAGTCTCAAATTATTTTCCAATATAATTGGAGTCCAAACATCAGTATGGTACTGTGATATTAGGGAAATGTATGAATCCCTGTGGAAAGAGATATTCACTAGAATGTCAGTGTCACCTGAGGGACAATCTATTTAATTTCTTTCCAAAAGCAATCTGAACTATAAGATGTTAGAGTATAGGTAACGAAATGACCATGATGGAAAGTAGTACTCATACAAGAGGGAGAATTATGGTGATTAATTATAGGCTATCGTTGGTCCTTTATATCTTTTTTCATTTATTGATGGATATACACACATATGTATATGTGTATATTTATGTGTGTACATATATACATAGAAGTGTGTATATATGTAGGTGGAGATATGTAGATATATGTATATACATATGTGTATTGGTATGAATATGTATGTATACATAAGCACATGTGTATATACATGCATGTACATGTATGTATATATGTATTTGTATATACACACATGTAAACACATATTTATACCTTTGCATTACTGCAAGGTGGAGGGAGAACAGAATAAAATAAAGTCTGTCCTGTGCTTAATAAACATATCAGTACATTGCTCACATAAGAGCTATGGATCTTGCTATCATCATTTGTGCAGTGTAGACACAAGCACCATACTCTGACATTTTTTTCAGAATATCCTCTAAATGGAGGCATCAATAAATCAAAACAAAGTAGCCTGGTATTAGCTCAAAGATACTATCTGTACAAGCTCAGAGGTTGGTGGGAATGGGTCATGGGTTAAATCCCCATTGATTAGCCTATCTTCTCTGCCCTTTCTCTAACTTTGATATCAACAATTTTTTTTAAGTAAAAAAAATGATACCATTTGAAAACTTCTCATGATAATTTGTATCTTGTATTTGATTATGGAAGATCTTTAATCATATTAAAATAATTAATAATAGAAATACATATACTGTTTCTAGTTAAAGAAACACTTGTTTTTGTAGTTCAGTCCTAGTAAAGACTCTTGGTTGATAAAGGCAAGATTCAATCAGAGGCACTTGATACTAAAACAAGAACAGCAAAAGATCCTACTTTGCTTATCATTTTATATACTTATCTTTAAAATGAACTGCAAAAAAGGAAAAAGAAATCAGAAACAATTGCTCACTTAAGAAATGGTAAAACAACTAGTAGATTAGCATGCTATCAGTATCATAGACTCTATCCAAATGGACCCTATTGGATTATTTTTTAAATGACTTAGCTAAAAATTTGTAATTTTGAAACTTATACTGAGTGAGATTTAGAATTAGTTTTACATACCTCCCTTCTTTTACTCTTCTAATTATACCTCACAGAGTTTGATCAATGAAAAAATGATAGATAAAAGGCTATTTCAAACTATATCAGCATTTGAAAAAGTGATGCCTTTTCCTAGTTTCTCAAATGTTTTGTTATCAAAACTGCAATAATATCTATTCCCTTATGTGCATATGCAATGAGCATCATCATTTGGGAGACTGATTAAATATCAAAACAAAGCTGCGGTGTTTGTTTTGAAGCTTTTTAAAAATCAATTTCAGCATCCTCTCAGTTACATATGCAACAACAACAAAAAAATACCAATTATTCCTCAACAGACTTTCATATGAGCAGGTAGTCCTCATGCTTGTAAATCTGGTGGTTATCTAATAATTTTAAAAATTGATTTTAATATAGTGAATAGTTTATAACAGTCTGTTTTAAAGGAAGATGTTTTCTTTGGGAACCTAGCTGAAGTTTTCATCTTATTTACACAGAGTCATTTGAAATAATTATCAACGGAAACATCTGAACAATAAATAGCAGCTTTGCTAGCTGAACATCACAGAGATGGAATAGGATTGAACACTCCGTTCCCAATGGGAATTAGCAGAGTATGCCTGACCTGGAAGAAGGTTGAGCCAGTCTGACTCTGTTGGAAGAGTTTGGTGCTACTTATCAAGATAGCAATTTTGGAGACAAATCAAGTCTGATTTACAGAGGCTTGCAATTAGAACATTAGAAGGAGAACAAAGCAAGCTGTAGGGAATTTTCTCTCCCAAGTTTATATTCGTAGTGGTCAATGGGAGACATCAGTCCTGGAATAGAAAGGGAAATAAGCACTGTATTGCTTATTTAATCTGTATGCATATATTTACCAAAAAGACTTTCAGTGACCAAGGCGTTATGATGTTTGCATAAAGACAGAGCAGGAATTTCCCTGCAGAGCTAGAAAAGGAACATAGAGTAAGATGTATTCTAAATCGTCTTAACTGAAGGATACTCATGCCTTAGCTGCATGCAACAAACATTGCTTCTTTTCTGTTTATTTCTTTATTTTGATGAACTGCATCATTTGCAACCAACATTTGTTTTTTTTAATTTTTACCTTATCGGTTCAAGGGGCAGTTGAGAGATAAGGGGTAGGAAAGGAACAAGGAAACTATAACGCCTTGCCGAAAACAGATGCCACAGAAGTAGCACGTAAATATTGTCAGATACTATGTGAACAGGCAGATAGGCAGTGCAACGGGTAGAGTACTGAGCCTGGAGTCAGGCAAACCTACATTCAGATCTGGTCTCAGAAACATACTGGTTATGTGAATCTGAGCAAATCATTTAACTCTGTTTCCCTCAGTTTCTTTAGTTGTAAAATAATCTGAAAAAGGAAATGGCAAACCCCTTCAGCCTCTTTGCCAAGTAGGGTTATGAAGAGTTAGACATAACCGAAAAACTATATGAACAGAAAATGAGGTAGTCTTGTCATGTATGGAGAGAAAAGGGTAGCTAATAGCTATCCTGTGTACTTTACTAATATATATGGGATATTAAGAGACCTTCATGAAGGCCCCAATCATGTGGGTTGTATCTCTTGTAGAGAATTTAGGGGAGGACATAGGTAAGTGTCCCACATAATAAGAAAACATAGATGAGTTTCATCTGTGCTGAAAGGGAGAGTACTCCCAAAATAGACATCATGGTGCCATCTGAGAATCTGGAAATAGTCATTCAGTCAGTTAACAAGCATTTGTATTAAGATTTGGGGACAAAAAAAAGGCAAAAACAAAGTTCCTGCCCTCAAGGAGCTCACATTCTAAAAGGGGATACAACGTTCTAATAGCTATTGTATATACACAAGATATATACAGTGTAAATGGAAATCACATAAGGAAATGCTTTGCAGAAAGTGATTTTGCTAACAAGCCTTCAGAGAACTCAAGACTAGATGTGTTATATGTTCTCTGGGGATGGAATGACCAATGGTCTTTCTGCTGGAGACTGGGAGGATGATGTCAGTGTTGGTACTTTGCCAGAATATGTCTACATATTCAGATATACCCAGTCTATATAGCCTGTAACTGTTTCTCTGACTCCACAAAAGGTTTCCACAGTCATCTGTTACCCCTTCTGTGTTTCAGACACTGTTCTCTACTCTTTGTAGTGTCACATGCTTAAAGAAAAGATAAGACGTAATTTTGTTGGTCTATCCAGTAAGTTTTGATGATAAAATGTTGATGATGGACTCAATTGCTGAACTCTGCCATTCTATTTGGAATTGTCCTATAAAGCATATATGAGGTGTAAAGTCAACCCCTATATTGTTTGTTAAAATACACTATAATTAGGATAAGAATCTGGGCTGTTTATATTGTTTTGACTCAAAATACCTCCTTTTGATGTTGGAAATTAGTTCAAAGGATATGCTTTGTTGAAACCACTCAAGAGACTAAGGCATTATAACCTTCACAACAAGTTTTATTTTCCACCTATCCTTGAGGAACTCACTCAAGTAGTCAATAGATGTTTATTTAGTGACCGTTATGTGCAAGGCACTATGTTATACATTGAAATTACTAAGAGAAATGAAAACCAGTACCAGCTTTCATGGAGCATGAAAACATGGATATTTTACTAAGGTGAAAGGTAGAGTTTATTGAACACAGAGAAATTAAAAACAAAATAAATTGAAGGAGGACAGAAGATTAACAACTATATCCAGGGTGGATAGCGATCAGGAAAGGCTTCTCAGGAGGCAAATCTGACTTGAGCCTTGAAGAACTAAGGATTTCTAATGACCCTAGTAAAGCTGTAATCCCTGGAGAAAGTGACTCCAGGATGGTCAGAGTAAGACTACCAGTAAAAGCCAGCCCAAAGTCCCATTTCTGACATTGGGGAGTTAGAACACCAACCATTAATTCCCCAGGAGTCTACTCTTTCCCCCCTCCCAGATGCAGAAATAATCACCATATCCAGGTGCAGAATCCTTGTACCTTTCTCTCCCACTCCCTAGTCCCATTAGACCCAATTAAGAAATCTTCAAAAGTCCATCAGATGCCTCCTTTACTGGGGAGCCCCAGAAAAGTACCCAATTCCACTTGGTTCCCAGAGGACCTTGAACTGTTTCTATCATTCTCACTGATTACACTTTACATATCCTTCCTTAATAATGCTTTCTTGCAAAATGTGTTTAATAAGTATGTATGTGTAGAACCCATATAAGATTGTACTGCATCTCAGGGAGAGAGAGGGAAAGGAAGAGGAGAAAATTTAAGACTTATGGAATTGATTGTTGAAACTGAAAACAAATTTAAAAAATAATACTTGCCTGTTTTACTGTCTTGTCTGCCCATTTTCCCTTATACTAGATCATAGCTACATAAATCTTTCTAAGTCTGCTTTAAGACAGGTTTCCAAGGTATGGATGTGAGAAAAAAAATTGCATTATGGGCCCTTGGGTCAACCTTGCTGTTTGTCGTTTGTTCTTGAAGAGGACACCACAATGATAGGAAGGTGATGCTATGGCTTGCTAGAGAATTGGTTTTATATTATGGAGGGCTGTGCAAAGTCACCAGCTTCACTTTCTCCTCCCAGGTCGTCTGGGTCTACTGGCAAGATATAGACCAGGACTACTGGAGATGGTCCCAAGTCAATCTTTGTAAAGAACTGAAGGCAAGGAGATGAAATGTAAAATACTCAACTCTAATTTGTATTGGACAGCTAGGTGGCACAGTGATAGAGTGCTGGACCTCAGATAAGGAACACTTGTGTTCAATCCAGCTTGAGACACTTGTTAGCTGTGTGACTTCGGGCGAGTTACTTAACCTTGCTTGCCTCAGTTACTTTGTCTATAAAATAAGCTGGAGAAGAAAATGGCAAACCACTGCAGTAGCTTTGCTGAGTAAACAAACTCCAAATGGGATCACAGAGTTGAGTATGACTGAAGTAGCTGAAAAATGACAGCAATGTGCATGGTTACATTCATCATCATCATAACGTTCAGAAAAAGTCAAGGGCAATGGCTACCATTGTTAGCCTCATTTTAAAAGTGAAGAATTGGAGCACAGATGACCCAGTTCTGCCTGACATTATATGAAATGAACTGTCATTTCTTTGGTCAAGAAGAGTCATGAGTTCAGTCAAGGACAGAATCAATATGAGGGCTCTATAAAGAGGCTTCCCTGAAATTCAAATAAGTTCAAATAGTTCAATCAAGAGTGAACCCCTGAGAGCTCATATGAGGCTGCACTGTTAAGTCTAAGCCGGAGCCAGGAATGAATGCATGGACATGTGTTGGGTAGCAGGGAGAGGAAGGGAGAGGAGGTAGTGGAGAGAACAATTACCGAAATATTTCCCCTCATCACAAAATTCTCTAGACATAAAAGGACAATGGTTTCTATTCTTTGACTCTCGTGCTTGAAAACCTTTAAAAAAATATGAATACTTTTTTGCTTTAGTTTGCTCACTTCACAGCCCATTCATCATCAGAGAAAGCTAAACAGTGGGTTTTTAAGTTTGTTTACTGTTTTTCTTTCCTTTAATGAAACATTGCTGTGAGTCATGTTGATATCACTGACAATGCTGACATACACACGTATCACTTCAAGAGGAATAGGGCAAAAGATGATAATGGAAGACAAAATATTTTAGTGTGTTGAATGGAGGTAACAAAGCATAACTCAGAAGATTTTTTTTTCATTTTTTTCTTCCTTTTTTCTCGAACAGGTGATGATGGCAGGTGGGAAATAGAATTAAAATCAACTTTCTGGCTTTTCCTCCTTTTTGAAGCTAAACCTGCATTTATCAGTTACTAAGTAAACCTTCTTCAGTTTTAAAGGACATTTTGACAGCTAAACATGCTTGCCCTAAAAGTAAGATTTGTAAATTGTACCTCTTGCATGTAACTGTGCACTAGTGGCTTTGAAACTTCCTATGACTACCTGGGGTTTGACTAGCTTTGCTGTTGTTTGGCTGTTTTTCTATCTGACTCATTTGGAGTTTTCTTGGCAAAATTACTAGAGTGGTTAGCCATTTCCTTCTCCAGCTCATTTTACAGATGAGGAAAATGAGATAAACATAGTTAAATGACTTGTCCAAGGTTACACAGTCAGTAAGCAACTAATGCCAGATTTGAACACAGGAAAGATGAATCTTGCTGACTCCAGGCTCAGTACTCTGTCCACTGCACCAACTAGCACTGTGGGACTTAGCTAAGGACAACATAAATACGTATGTGCTATGGAGGAAAATTTAGTCCAATGCAGAGTACTCTCAGGTCAAGAAGAACTTAAATTCTATTTCTGATACTTACACATACTGTATAGTCATAGACAATTATGTAACTTCTCTGAATCTGTTTTTTCATTTGTGAAAGGATAATAGCATCCATACAAACTATGTCAACAGGTTACCATGAGGTCTTATAATTGTTAGGAAGAATGGAATTTCATGGAATTAAAAAAAGTACATTTATAAATATTATCATCTACTAAAGTCCTAACCCAAAGCCTCATGGAGATGACCCTGGGTTCTTAAAGGTTATGATGATGGAATGTAAGTTTTTACAAGGTTCTTGAATCCGAAGGTGGCTTGACTACTTGGGGCAGCTAGGTGGTACGGTGGATAGAGCACTAGTGCAGGAGTCAGGGGGACCTGCGTTCAGCTGTCACCTCAGACACTTGACACTCACTAGCTATGTGACCTTGGGCAAGTTACTTAACCCCAATTGCCTCTTCCTGGGTCATCTCTAGTCATCTTGATAAATATCTGATCACTGAATTCAGATGACTCTGAAGGAGAAGTGAGGCTGGTGACCTGAACAGCCCTCTCTCACTCAAAACAAAGTGAAGTGCAAATCATGGCATCATTTCTCTGATGGCACGGTCATCTTCAGTAACAAAGGACAAACACACGCCTTGACTGCTTTCAGGTTCACTAACTTAGGAATAACTCTCCAATAGCATGTCTTGAGGAACTGAGTGGACGTCATAGTAACTCATGAAGCATAGGAATGTGCACTTGTGGAGAGAATACCTCACTGATTGGATCATAAGTCATTTAGCAAATGTAAAGCATTATTAAAAGGTTTTCTCTTTTACATTCACTTTGCTGTTGGCATATTTGGCCAGCTCCTTCGTCTGTTCATACTATTATCTCTGTTAACAATTTATCAACTTGCCTAGAAATTCTAAATATAAAGAATTTCCTACAGGAGTAGGAACATTTGCATACTCATAAATACATATTAGGTTAGGAACTAGGTTCTCTGGAGTTCCAATCAATCACCAGGTCTTCTCACTTCAGTTCTCACTTCATACTAGCTTGTACATTATCTCCACAATTTCTCATAATTCCTTGTCTGTTCTATTTTAATAGCTTCCAGAATGATCTCTCTGCAACAATCCCTCTATTGCCCAGTTGATCTGTCACAGAGTTATCAAATTAATCATCCTAATGTACAAGTCTTACCATGTAACTCTCCAGATCAAAAAAAAGATCTGTTTCCCTATTTATTGGGACAGCAAGGTGGCACAGTAGATAGAGTGCCAGACCTGGAATCAGAAGACCTGAGCTCAATTCTGGCCTCAGACACTTACTAGCTGTGTGACTCTGGACAAGTTATTTGACCCTTATTGCCTCAGTTTTCTAATCTGTAAAATGAGCTGGAGAAGGAAAGGGCAAACCCTTTCAGTATCTTTGCCAGAAACCAAAACAAATGACCAAACAAACAAAAATCCAGATGGGGTCATGAAGACTGAGAAATGACTGCAGATAGCTAAGCAAGAAGCTCTTACATATTGTTAACAATTACTGTTTCCCAAAGTGTGGGTCTGGAGAACTCTTGGGGTCACCAAAAACCTTTTGGAGGTCCATGAACCAAAAATTATTTTTGGAATATTATAAAAACAATGTAACTTCTAATGAATTAAATATTGATACATATAATTATTTTGGAATATTATAAAATTATTTTTGGAATATTATAAAAACAATATAACTTCTAATGAATTAAATATTGATACATATAACCTTCATTAAAAAAAAACTACACCTCTTTTGGGGGGAGGAAGCTTGATAATTTTAAAGGGGATAAAATGTTCTAAGATCAAAAAATTTGAGAACTGCACAATTATGAGATAAAATCCAAGTTTCTTTACATAACAATTGAAGTTCTTAATCTAATTCCAACCTCTCCAACTTTCCAGCTCTTTTCCTTTTCAGTAAGAAGCATATTATGTTGCAAATGAATGAAATTTAACTTTCACCCTATCACATCCTGCATCCACATCTTTGCATTCATTAGCACAGGTTTTCTTCTGTGTTTGGAATGTAACCTCCTTTAATGTCTAGCTATTCAATCCCTTCTCCTTCTTTCAAAGCCCAATTGAGATGCCTACCATCTTCATGAATCCTTCTCAAATTGTGTGTGCTTGAAGTGATTTATTTTCAAATTGTCCCAGAAGATTTTGGATCTTTCCAATTGTCCTATCACATTCTTTGTATACCATAACTATTGCATAAATGTCAAATTATCCCATTAGATTATAAGAACATTTAGAAAGGGGTTTATGTCATTTACGTAGTAAATATTTGCTTAAAGATTCCAAGAAATTCATTAGTAAATATTGAGAACTGATTGCTTGAATGTATATTACTTGGGGCAGATTTGTCTAGGGACAAAATGCACTTACAAAACACATCCTACACAGGTTACCTGATGCTATTTATATATTTTCTATTTTATTTTGTAGCTATTACTATGCTGAATTCATAAATAGAATGCAATTTAAGGAAAAATATCAATTATCAAGTTAGCCTTTGTACACAAATTTTCATTTATTTTTTTAAATCATATTTCCAATGATAGTACAGGAAAGAATCTCAAGGATTCAGTCCTCTCATTTTATACACAAAGAAACTAAGGCCCAGAAAAATGAAATATTTTGTTTAAAGGCCCCTAGCTATTAAGTTCTTCAAAAGGTGAACATGAAGTCATAAGCATTAGAAGCATTATATTCCAAACCTCATCATATTATTTATGATGATCTTTCATTGCTATTGTCTCAATACACAGAACAAATAAGCCAAACTAGCAAGGAGTCCTGAGGGAGAGACAGGAGACAAAATTGTGCCAGGATAGTCAAACCACCACCAGTACCATCATTTCCTCTCAGACTCTAATGGAGATAGCTCTTGGCTCTGAATTTAAGTCTTGAGCATAGTAGTGCCCTCAGATTACTAGATTTGCTCCTACTCTATCCTCCACAGTCATCACTGGAGGCAGAAATCATTGTGGGAAAAGGCTCTCCTTATTCATCATGACCACCAAGAACTGCTGACCAACTACAGAGAGGCACAGGGGCCTCAGAGTTGCCAGACACCCCTCACCCCTTCCCTATCCCTAGAGCAATGCTTCCAACCCAGTCCTTACAGATAGTATCCATGGAACAATTCCTATAGAGAAGGGGCCAGCCTTCCCTTCTAACTGCTAACCAACTTCCACCCACGTATCAGTCAAGCCAACCTTGCTGAAACACCAAGGCATCCTAGGAAATATACAGAAGGCAGTATGTACCAGACAAGTCAAAATGGCATCACCACAACTACTCTCTTGATCACCTCTCCTCATGCTCCAATGGAAGTAATCCAGGACCCTGAATTCAAGAGCTCTGAATATAACAATGAGTCAAGTCTAGTAGTGCATGTAACCGTTGTTCTAGGAACAAGCTCTATAGAGATAACCAGGCAACTGACCCAGGTGCTACAGTCATAGCTTCTGACTACCCAGAAAAATCTTGCCACCATAACCCTTGTCACAGCCTAATGCTTCAATATCAGAAATGGCTATGATTTTATCAGTAGAAATGATATTGAAGAACAGACATTACTGTCTCCTTTTCTGCTATACCCTAAGGATGATGGGACTTTTCCAAAGGACTTGCAGCTGAAGCCTTTTATATGTGCTGTCTTCTTCATTAGAATGGAGATTAGATTACAGATTGGAGAATGGAGATTCATTAGAATTGAGATCAGAGACTGCTTAACTTTTCTATTTGCATTTTCAAATGAATAAGTGAACCTAATGAGGAAGACTCAGAGTTTTAACTCTTATTACCCCTAATCCAATAATAGCATAATAGAGTTTAAGGACTGAAAGAGATCTTAGAACTCATTTATTCCAACCCTCTCACTTTGCAGATGAGAAACCTTAAAGCACAGAGTTGCTAAGTAAAGTGCCCAAGGCTACCTAGGCTAGAAGTTAACAGCCATATTCTTGACTTATGTATTTTCTTTGATTCCAAATCCAATCATCTTCTTACTATATCAACAGTAATGAAAAAATTTTCCACTGATACCTTTATAGTCCTTCAGCTAACATGATATTTTCTCCTACATCTTGCAAGGAAATATAGGCATATGAAAGACAGTATTTTTCTGGTGACTACATGCTGTTGAACAAATGCTTTGTATATTTGTAGTCTTTCAATTGTTTTCCAGTCATGTTGGACTCCTTGCAACATCATTTGAGGTTAACTTGGCAAAGATACTGGAGTGATTTGTTATTTCTTCCTCCAGCTTAAGCCCTTAAACATTGCTTCATAGATTCATTTATTCAATCAACCTTTTTAAAGATCTGAAGAAAAGGAGATGAAATGCAAAATATAAAACTCTAATGCATATAGCTACATTAATCATCATAACACTAAAAAGTCACTAGTGATGACTAACATTGTTTGCCTTATTTTACAAATGGAGAATTTGAACACAGAGGATGTAGCTCTGACTGGCGTCATCCCCATGGTTTTCTCATCTGCATGGTGAGAGGGTTAAAATAAATGCATTCTAGGATTTCTTTCAGCTCTAAAACCCATAGTACTATTATTTGAGTCAGGATCATGATGGTTAAAAGTCTTGGTCTCCCTCCATCAGGTTCCCTTATTTGTGTGAAAATGAGATTCATATCTTCCATATTTCTTTCCATTTCATCAAGTAATCAATTTATAATTCCCCAACAAGTTTAGCAAATCAGATAAGCCAGATCTTCTTTAAATGGTCATTTTTGAAGCCCCTTCCACATCTTAATTCTATGATCTCATGACCCCAAAACAATACACAGATATTTGGGGATGTCAGTAATGAGTTATTTAATTGGAATATTTATGAAATAAAATTTTTTTATCTAATATAGCCAGGGAATACAGTGTTTTAGAGAGTTGAATATACTTCCATTTAATTAATTGGGGGATGATGAAAAGTTCTTGGTATGTAACTAGAAAAAGAAAGACTTTGCCCATAATTGAATGTAGTGCACAAAGCTTATCTATGTATACAGGGGTGATCAAGATATAATAGGCTTAATTCATCTCAATGGGTTTGACATGTGTAAGATCCATTTTAACAAAGTTAGTAGCATTAAGATAAAAGGCTAAAAAAATAGTCTTGAGAAATAAATTTCATATACTTCTTTTCATAGACACTCTGTGCCTGACATTGCAAAACTAGTAGGCAATGACTATTTCCATTCCATGATATTATGGGTAATTTGAGAAAAGAATGATATGACTTTGTATATTGGATACTTTTAATTATCATCTAAACCTGTGTAAGGAATAGTTTACCTTCATGAAGTTTAAATGCAACAATACTGATGAAAGTGTATGAGAAAGTGTAATAAAGAATGAGCCTCTTTTGAATATTATGTCACATATATATATATGTGTGTGTGTGTGTGTGTGTGTGTGTGTGTGTGTGTGTGTGTGTGTGT
>CM053772.1:198961236-199043908 GCA_028658325.1 Potorous gilbertii
CCTCCCAATACAATTCTCTTATACATTTACCTTAATTTTTTTAAGATATGATCCCATCCTATTCAATTAACTCTGTGCTCTCTATCTGTGTGTGTGTGTGTGTTTGTGTATAATCCCACCAACTACCCAGATACTGAAAAATTTCAGGAGTTACAAATATTGTCTTTCCATGCAGTTCAACTTTAGTAAGTCCCTTATGACTTCTCTTTGCTGTTTATCTTTTCATGCCTTTTTCATTTTTGTATTTTAAAGTCAAATTTTCTTTTCAACTCTGGTCTTTTCATCAAGAATGCTTAAAAGTCCTCTATTTCATTGAAAGACCAATTTTTCCCCTGAAGTATTATACTCAGTTTTGCAGGGTAGGTGATTCTTGGTTTTAGTCCCAGTTCCTTTGACTTCTGGAATATTCTATTCCACGCCCTTCAGTCCCTTAATGTTGAAGCTGCTAGATCTTGTGTTATCCTGATTGTATTTCCACAATACTGGAATTGTTTCTTTCTAGCTGCTTGCAATATTTTCTCCTTGACCTGGGAACTCTGGAATTTGGCCACAATGTTTCTAGGAGTTTCTGTTTTTGGATCTCTTTCAGGCAGTGATTGGTAGATTCCTTGAATACTTATTTTGCCCTCAGGTTCTAGATTATCAAGGAAGTTTTCCTTGATAATTTCATGAAAGATGATGTCTATGTTCTTTTTCTGATCATGGCTTTCTGGTAGACCATAATTTTTAAATTGTCTTTCCTGGATCTATTTTCCAGGTTAGTTGTTTTTCCAATGAGATATTTCTCATTCTCTTCGATTTTTTCATTCTTTTGGTTTTGTTTTGTGATTTCTTGGTTTCTCAGAACGTCATTAGCCTCCATCTGTTCCATTCTAATTTTGAAAGAACTATTTTCTTCAGTGAACTTTTAAACCTCCTTTTCCATTTGGGCTAATTCTGCTCTTGAAAGCATTCTTCTCCTCATTGGTTTTTTGAACATCTTTTGCCAATTGTGTTAGCCTATTTTTCAAGGTGTTATTTTCTTCAGCATTTTTTTGGGTCTCCTTTAGTAAGGTTTTGACCTGCTTTTCATGTTTTTCTTGTATCTCTCTCATTTCTCTTCCCAGTTTTTCCTCAACCTGTCTAACTTGATTTTCAAAATCATTTTTGAGCTCTTCCATGGCCTGAGCCCACTGAATATTTATTTTGGATGTTTGGGATACAGAAGCCTTGACTTCTATGTCTTTCCCTGATGGTAAGTATTGTTCTTCCTCATCAGAAAGGAAGGGGGGAGATATCTCTTCACCAAGAATGCAACTTTCTATGGTCTCATTTTTTTCCTTTTCTGGGAATTTTCTCAGCCTGTCACTTGACTTCTGAGATTCCTCTCCACCCTTGCCTTGCCTCTAGATTGGCCCAGGTAGTGCTTGGGGTCTGTGATTCAAATGCTTCTCCCCAGCCTCAGGACTTTGGCAGGGTAGAGCCTGCTATTCAGTATGAGATTAAATTCAGGAACTTGGGTGGGGGCAGGGCCACCTCACAGGGCTCAGTTCCCTCAAGGTATTTATGTGGAGACCTTTAGCGATGAACCCGAGCTCCTGCCTGCTTTGGGAGCTCCTGTCTGCTGCTTCCCCCACTGCTGCATCCCAAAGGGGCCTGAGTTATGGAGACACTCTTCTCCCCTTTCAGCCAGCCAAAAAGAGTCTCTCACTGACCTTTGGTATCTGTGGGTGGAGGGATCTTCACGGCCACTAGAGATTCTGTCCCTGAAGCCTGCTCTGATATGCTCCTCTTGGTGCCTCACAGCCATGGCAGGGCTGGGCTCTGCTTGGGGTCTGGTGCAAAACGCACCTTTGGTGGCTGTTTTTCAGGTCTCTCTGGAACAGAAATCTCCTCCACTCCATTGCTGTGTGGCTTCCACTACTCCACAATTTGTTGGGAGTTCTTCTTTACAGGTATTTTATGGGCTGTAGGTTTGGAACTAGCATATGTGAATCTTTCTACTCTGCCATCTTGGCTCCTCCCCCAAATGTTTTAAATTTAAAAGAACTATTGTATATTATTATATCTCTTTCATATTTCTGAACTCTCTGCATGTATAAAATAAAAACTTTACCGAGTTATGCCATCTGAATTGGTTTATGGTACAACTAACAGAGTCTCTTAGAAGAGGACTTCATCCTTCAGATTCAGTTAACACAAAGTTTACAATATTATTTCATCGATTTTCTCTGCATTTTTTTCATTTCTAGGAGATCCACAGTCACCCAATCTGAATTAATCTGGTTAGTTTTCCTTTGCCTGAATATAAATCTGTGACTTCTTAGGAACAATGGATTAACTTTTTCCTTTGTTGATATAGAATCATAAAATCACAGAATTTCAGAATGAGAAGGAACCTCAGAATTCATCTAGGTAAATTCATCTCTGAGTAACAATGCTTTCTGCATCTATCCCACAGGCAGTCTTGCCCTGGAAGACAATCAGTAATGAGGAACCCATGACCTTGTAGGGCAGTTAATTGCACTTTTGGAAAGCAATTTTAGAAAGATTTTGCTTATATTACTCTGAAACTTTCTTCTTGATAGCTCCCAGCATTTGCTTCTAGATCTACTTGACTCCCTCTAGGGCTAAAGAGAACACCCCTATTCTTTCATGTGATTTGTTTAATACTTCACTACCTCTGCAGTTCAATTGATGTAAATATTTTTATAGATACAGACAGCAACTCATCCTTGTAATTATTTTCTCCTGTGTGATTACAATACAAGTCATTTTATCAACATTCCACAGAGAATCTACTGAGGGCACCAGACAAATTTGTTTTTATCTTGATTATTCTATGAACTCTAGTTTGCAAAGGGCTATATATTTCACATTCCTGAATATTACTACATGGCTAACTCATTTGCTTTTCCATTCATATATTTTCCATATATAAAATAGATTTTATATTATTACTTATATGTGCATTGCTAAGCTGTGGCTTTTGCTAATGTCATGTGTGTCCATTACCATTTTTTCATATGCAAATTAGATATTTTGGAACTTGTGTAGCTCCAAAATTTCTGTCTTTATAGCATCAACATAAATGAACTAGTATTAGCAGGGGAAAAAAAAGTTGGCCTCAATTTCCCCAGGGTAAAGGATAGTTGTATATAGTATATAATGTCTGAAATGTAATTCTATTAACTATCTTCATTCTATTTGATTTTATTTCCTATTCATTGTTTCTTTGCAGGGCATGAGCAGTACAGATAGATAGATTAGATAGATATCTATAGATTTCTATATCTGCACTGACAGACTAACACTTAAGCTACCTATCAAATTAATTGCCATAAGATTAGCAATGGCCATATTTTATCCATTTGTTATATATATGTACATATACATATATATATATGTATATATATACATATATATATATATGTATATGTACATATATATATATGTATATATATATGTACATATACATATATATATATATATATGGCGTGTATGTGTGTGTGTGGTGTGTGTGTGTATGTGTGTGTGGTGTATGTGTGTGTGTGTGGTGTGTGTGTGTATGTGTGTGTATATTGATTTTTAGACTGAAATATTTTAAGTACTTGTAGATCTCATTTTTATGGTACTATGTGTGTGTTTGTCCTTCATTGCCGAAGAAGACCATGTCATCAGAGAAATGATGACATGATTTGCAGTTCACTTTGTTTTGAATGAGGGAGGGCTGTTCAGATCACCAGCCTCACTTCTCCTCCAAAGCCATCTGAATCCAGTGACCAGATATTCATCAGGATGCCTGGACATGACCCAGGATGAGGCAACTGGGGTTAAGTGACTTGCCCAAGGTCACACAGTTAGTAAGTGTCAATTGTCTGAGGTGAGATTTGAACTCAGGTCCTCTGGACTCCAGCATTGGTACCTTATTCACTGCACCACCTAGTTGCCCCTATGGTACTATATATTCTGAGAGTGTTTGAAGTCAATAGCATTTCATTCACAAACAAGATAATCTGGAGTATCTCAACATGATCCCATTTTCCATTTGAGCATATTCAAGTTTTTCTCACAGGCAGCAAACATATTTGTCAAGCATCATCCTTGTTTATGTCTTATTTAATTTTGATAGATACAGAACTGTTTAGTAAATTAATCACTGTGGTTCTATTGAGAAACCTTGTGCAAATAGAGTATAGACAGGAGATGGGTTGTCACACATGGTAACTACATAGAAATGGTTTGACTGGAACACATTGTGTATGAGGAATCAAGGTATTAATTAATATTAAGGTATACTGAATCTGGAATTAAGATTAAGGTGTATTCATCCTGGAAAGGTAGTTTGGAACTGAAAACTGAAAGCATTAAAATGTTAAATAATGGGTTAAATTGATCCTAGAAGCAATAAGGAATAATCAAAACTTCTTTACCAAAGGGAGTAGGATGACTAGAGAAGTACTTTCAGAATATCAGTGTGATGGTCTTAGAGATGATGGATTGGAGAGAGAAGATACAGAACATTGGTTCTAACTACAATGGAGGATTTATGAGAGTGCAAAGGAAAAATCAGTGTGTAAGAAGTCATGGGTGAGTTGTGTTGTACCAAAGCAAAGAAGAAGAAAACAAGGTCAATGCTCCTACATCCAAAGCCTTCAAGAAAAATATACAATGGTTTCAGCTCTTGGAAGAGTTCAAAAATATTTTGAAAATCAAGTGAGTAAAGTAGAGGATAAATTGAGAAGAGAAATGAGAGTGATGCGAAAATATCATGAAAAACAAGTCAACAGTTTGCTAAGGAGAGGCAAAAAAATGTTAAAGAAAATAACACCTTTAAAAATAGACTAACCCAAATGGCAAAAGAAATCCAAAAAGCCAATGAGGACAAGAATGCCTTAAAATGCCCTTATCTCTTTCTCCAACTCTTATCCTTCCCCTTTTCTCCCCTTCTTTCTCCCCTTCCCTCCCTTCCCCTCCCCTTACTTCCTTCTCTATCCTCACCCTTCCCTCCATCTTTTCTCCTTCCTTCCTTCTCCAGGTTAGATGATGCCATGGTGGAGAGAAATATGGAGGCCACAGAGCTGGCCAAGACAGACATGACAGGGCTGTGCCAGGACATATTCTCCAAAATGGACACATATGTGACAAATGAGCTGACAATCACCAGTGAAGACTATAAACTTCTGGAAAATATGAACAAACTGACTAGCTTGAAGTATCTAGAAATGGAAGATATTGCAGTAAACATAAGTAGAAATCTAAAGAATGTAAACCAGAAATATGCAGCACTTCAGCCTTATCTGAATCATATATGTATATCTGTACATATGCATATAAACATACACACACAAAGGGAGGGAAGATTGGGGAAAGGGGAGGTTAGCATGCATACTCTCCTGGTGGGGGGGGAAGGGGAGAGATAGACAGAAAATTTGGAATTCAAAATCTTATTGAAGTAAATATTCAAAATTGAAATAAATTATACAATAAAACAAAGAAAAAGAATGACAAAACATGATTTTTCCAACCAGTGTCTCTGATAAAGTTCTCATTTCTAAAATAAATAGAGAAACTGAGTCAAAATTATAAGGATAAAAATCATTCCCCAATTGATAAATGGTCAAAAGATATGAACAAGTAGTTTTCAAAAGAAAAAATTAAACCTATCTATAGCCAAATGAAAAAAGTCTCTAAATATTGATTTGAGAAATGCAAATCAAAACAGCTTTGAGGTAACATATTACACCTATCAGATTGGCTAGTATGACAAACAGGAAAATGACAAATGTTGGAGAAGATGGGGGGAAAATTTGAATGCTATTGTTTTGTTGGTACAATTGTGAACTCTTATAACAGTTTAAGAGAACAATTTGGAACTATAGAACTATAAAGATATGCATACCCTTTGACCTAGCAATACTACTTCTAGGACTGTATCCCAAAGAGATCATAAAAATTGGAAAAGGGCCCACATATACAAAAATATTTATAGCAGCTCTTTCTGTCATGTCCAAGAACTGGAAATTGAGGAGATGCCCATCAATTGGGGAATGGCTGAACAAGTTGTGGCATATGAATGTAATAGAATACTATTGTGCTAAAAGAAATGACAGACATTCTTCACATGTATAACTGACATCATTTTACTTGCCTTTTCAAGAGGTAGGTGAGTAATAGAAGGGAAAAAAAAACTTGGAACTCCAAATTTAAAAAATGAATATTAAATTCTTTTTAAAAATATAATTAGGAAATACTTTAACAAAATAAATAAAAATATACAAGAAAGTCATAGGGTAATCCCCTGTGTAGATAACACAAAGAATAATGGAAAATGTGTATAATGGCTATCAACAGACAACAACATACTGTCAGCAATGATTTACATGACAAAAGTCATATAAATGACATCATCATATGCACATATGACCCAAAAAGAAATTAGAGTAATCATATAGCAAGAGTAAGAAATACCCCATGGAAAACTCATCTATTCAATAGCCATAAAACAGTAAAACAACCAGACGAAGATCTCTATCATATTGGGATTTACCAAACACAAGAATGGTTTTAGGATGAAGAAGCAAGGTACATTGTGATACATCTTGGTGGAGGGATTATCTAAATATTGAGCTTTGAGAGTATATATATTCTGTCACATCTCACTTCATAGTTTAATAAATTGCTAGAGTTTTTACTGAGGTGTTCCATAAAGAAAATTTTTTTAAATGTTAATTTCTATTTCCAGGGAATGAAAAAGAAAGCCTTAATGAGATGATTACCTTTAAAAATATTATTAATTTTCTCAAATACATGTTGGTCAGAAATAATGATGACACAGGTGCTATTTCAGGAATCAAGATAGAGATAAATAGAATACTGCCAAGAGCACATGAAAATTATTTTCATTGGACCATTTTTTAAACTTACATATGTTTCTTGTCTTTCAACATAACAAAGTTCTCACAATCAACAGCATGAAATGGTCAGTCCAAAGTTGAAATCTCTCTGTATGAGGAGTGCTCAGTTGCTGTACTTTAAGTTTAGTGAGTCACTTTCCTTTGCTGGCCTACTTCCTTTTGTAGAAATATAACAGTACTGTACATTCTTTTCCATTAATTACAAAGATTTTGATTTAAAGATGATTAAGCAAAGGCACATTTCATAATTATTATAATATTTTCTCTAGGGAAATTAAATGAGATGTATATCCTAAACTAGCTGTTTCTCTCCAAAGGAAAGTCTAAAAGTCAGTCTCTGATTCTGAGGGAAATATCTAGCTTGACTTTTATGTGAGCACTTTCAAAGGTTCTTGGTAGAACAAAGTTAACTAGGAGTTTTTAGATCTTTCAGCCTTTGGCAATGAAATGGGAAGTTAAACTCAGGAAAGTTAAGAAATAATAGATTATAATTAAAAAGGTAAAAGAAAGAAATACAGCACAAAGCAGCAAAACCAAGGAAATCATATTCCTTCTGTAATGGGACATATTATCATATCAGTACTGAGATAAATGTGTTATTTGTAAAAGGAAAGTTGAAACAAATAATTAACCTAGATCTTCAGTAAAAGAATATATGACCTTCAAAGCTGATCTTCTTGAATGTTATTCTTGTACCAAGGGCAATGGAATGTACTTTGATACCTGATGAAAAGAGGAAATGGGCTCAACATGTAGAAATAGTGAGAGATAGATTGGTTGGTTGGTGGTTGTCCTTCTTTCTCAATGAGGACCAAATGACTTCACTATGCTAGGGTCAAATTGCAGTTTGTCTGACTGGCTGACTAGACTAATATAAGCTCTGAATGCTCTACCACAGGTTGGGCAGAAAGAGTGATGTGAACTTTTTGGGTGGATTCTCTAAATTAGTGCAACTTGCATTTTTTTTTGAGGTAATCCAATACTACTTTGTTCAAAGAGCCCCTTCTCTGATGTGAGCATACTACGCTGAGCAGGCCTGTGCCAGTGTTTTCTATTTCACACAATCAATTTCAAAGTTCTTAAGAGAGACCTTGAAGGTGTTCTTGTATCACTTCATCGGACGACTATTGTGTAATGCTAATGAGAGTTAAAGATCTTCGCCACCCATTGATGGGCCTGTCCATTGATTAGGGGAAGCCCACCCCATTTCTTAATTTCTAATGAGGTACTGTTTCTCAAGGGTTGTGGTGCCCTCTGGCTCTGAAAAGCATATAAATATTCTGAGGTTAGGGGGTTACTCACTGGAAGTGTTAGTTTGGCCAGATGAGTCTCTGAGCAGCCTCTAAGGAGCACCCCAGTTTTGAGAAGCCAGATGTTGGTGCTTTTCTCTGTGGTAACTATATATATGGTGAGATGGTTGGATATGTCTGTTGATCTGTGATGTATGTATTGCTTATGGTCAGACAATTGGAAGCCCTAGACTGTCAGAATACCCATTTGTTGGCTGATCTTTGTTTCTCTGTTGTATTTTCTCTGAAATTCAGGTGCTGACTTTTTCTGTTGATGTATGGGAATTTTTTGCATATAATGTAATAGTATTCATTAGAATTAAATAAACACAAATTATAATAAGGCTAACCAATTATCAAATTTTAGTTGTATGCAGAACATTATATGTGATGCTGTCATATTCCCTACCCCAACTAAAATCTACTAGAATGTCCTTAGTAAAATATCTATGTATGTATGATATATACATATATATATGTATATACACATATGTGTATATACATATATATATACACATATGTGTCTATTTTATGTTTCCATTTTATAATTTTTATCCAATACCTTATTTGATCCTAGAAGTCATCATGTTAATTAGGAATTATGATATATATTTTACAAATGAGAAAACTAAGACATAAAGTAGTTAGGTAACATGCTTAACAATACAGGAAATGATGGAACCAGAATTTAAACCGTGGTCTTCTGAGTTCCAATTCAGGGCTCTGTTTCCTAATGTTAGACATAAGCAAATTCTTCTAAGGAGATAACTTTTCGAGTTCTTTTCTTTTTACCATTACCCTATTGCTACCATAGTGAAAAGGTGTAATACTTTTGGAAAATAATTTGATAATATACCATGAAAGTTCTAAAACTGTTTATGTTCTTTGATTCCAGGAGCCCGATAGTCTAACTTTCAGTGGGTGTTGTTGAAAGTAGAAAAAATATCTGCCTGTATAAAAATATTCATAAAACTATATTGGCAATAAAAAATACACTAGAAGCAATCTATGTATTCAATAATAGAGTAATGGTTGAACAAATTGTAGTCTATAAACATACCAGTATATTATTTTCATAAGAAATAATAAATATAAACAATGAAAAGCATTATGGAAAGATATGTGAATTGATGCAGTGTGAGGAAAATAAGTATAAAAAGTATATACTCCCTTTAGCTATGTAAAAAAAAAAGGTAGCAAAACCTGAAAATATACACAGAAGAGGTAGAGTTCTTAGGATCATTGACATTTCATGAAATTCAGAAATCTTCCAGTGGAAGGTTTCTTAATATTACAGTGGGCCCCTTTAGTAGTCTGATGAAGCCTATGGTCTTCTAAGAATGATGCCATTAAAAGTGTGAAATAAATTACAAAGGTTTATAGAGAAAACCAATTACGCTGAGTTACCAAAATGTTTTTTAAAAATCATGGACCCTGGTTAAGAAACCCCAATATGTAAGAAGCAGAGACTGACGCAACTAGATCAAGGTCATGCAACTTTATAATTAGCATATTGAGGATTGGAACTATGATCCTCTAAATCCAAATCCAGCATTCTTTTATATATATATGTATATGTATACATATATATATATATGTATACATATACATATATATATGTATATATGTATACATATACATATATATATGTATATGTATATATATATATATATATGAATTTCTTCAATAAGACTACGAGAGCAAGAAAACTCTTTTTAGTACTTCATACAAAGTGAAAATATTCATTTAAAAATAAGTTATATGTAATAAAGTTTAGTGTATTATGTATTTTTGGTTTCGTACTTGGGTTACACAGAGGTTTTGCAGAGTTTTGCTTGATTCTGGTGAACCACTTGATATCACATCATCCAGACATTCAAGGAAGAGGAGAGTTATGGGTGCTTCCAACTGCCCATGGACAACATACTGATTCATGCTAAGTGCTAAATGAGAGAACTGCTTAGTCATCTCCCAAGTTTGTCTTTTAGACAGAAATCACATTAGGAAGTTCCTCACGCTCAGGGGGATCACCCTCATGAGAAGCTAGCGTCTGGTATGTAGGGATTGGGGAGAGAAGCTCCTCAAAATCTATTACCTATCCCTAATTACATAGTATATTTAAATCTTTTAAAAGGCAATTTAGTGCTAACTTGATTGAGAATATTTTAAAACAAGAAAAATAAGAGAAAAAATGTTTTTGGACTTAAATATTGAGCTTAGTTGTTGTTTGGGACAATTCTGGGACTCAGCAGAAATGAGGGTCTCATGTATGGGTCCTAACAAATCTGTCGGTAGTTATGAATGCTATCGTAATAATTATTAATATTTTACATGCTCCCCTTGTCTATAGAAGAGAGAATTAACCTGATGAGGAGAATTTAGAAAAGACATAAATTCAGTTTTGATTTAAGTGAATATATCCTAATGACCAGAAACTGATTCCTCATTCTTCTTCTTATCATTCAACTACTGATATTTTCACAGGCTTGTTATTTTTTTTTTTAATGTAGTTCTGCTTTTTGTTATGATCCTGGCTTCGCTAAAAGATCTGTATAGTTCCACTCTGGATTTTTATTTTTATTTATGCAGACATTTTCCAGAGGTTAGATGATGTTGTGCTGGCATCTAAAAAAATCACCCCAGTCCTAGGGAGATTAAGTCATGAGCTCTTTGCCCAAGGTACTCTCTACCAGACAAATCTGATTCTGGCAGTATAGGCACTGTGATCATACTGTTTCAGGTATAACAAATTGCGATTGGGTGATATAATACGTCTCTCTCTCTCTATATATATATGTGTGTATGTATATGTGTATGTATGCGGGACAGTTGGGTGGCACAGTTAAAAGAGGGCCAAGCCTGGAGGCAGGAAGACTCTTTCTGATTTAAAAACTGGTCCCAGTTATGTGTGCTGCGGGCAAGTCACTTGACTCTGTTTGCCTCAGTTTCCTCATGTATGAAATGAACTGAAGAATGAAATGGCAAACCACTCAGTATCTTTGCCAAAAAAGCCTGAAACAGAGTTTCAAAAAGTTGGACATAACTTAAAAGTGCCTGAACAAGAAGATATGTGTGTGTACATATGTATATATACACATACATATATATGTATGCATGTAAATATACATACAAACACAATGATTGCTTTACAAACTACTAAAAAAATATTAAATCTAAAAAGTACAAAAAGATCTAGAGCTCATGTCATCTGACCAGTTCTTTACAAAGTATTCCTTTTTTTCTCCTGGTAAATAGGCATCCAGCATTTTCTTAAAGACTACCAGTGTATGATAGTCTATTCCACTTTTAAAAATCAATTTCTGGTTATTAGGATATATTCACTTAAATCAAAACTGAATTTGTGTCTTTTCTAAACTCTGCTCATCAGGGTAATTCTCTCTTCTATAGCCAAGCAGAGCATGTATAACAAACTGCTTTTTGCACATAATGATGCTATCTGAAAAAAAAAAATCTCTTGTTCTTCCTAAGCCTCTTTTACCATAGAGTAAATTATACCAGATCCTTCAGAATAAAACCCATTTCACATAAACTTTATACTCTTCACCAACAGTCACCCTCCTATGGATACTCTGAGTTTTTACCAATGCACTCTCTTAAATATAACAGTCAGATTTGAACACAATACTCTAAAAGTGATCTTAGCAGGGTAAACACAGAACAGGACTGTAATCTTCCTAACTTTTATGTGAGGGAGGGATAATGAGATGAAGTAGAATTGATTATAGGATTTGGTTACAGGAAAAACTCAGTTTAAGTTCTAAAATGCCTATATAACTTTGGGCATATTGTTTACTTCTTTAAGCTTGATGAAATACTCTAATGCTATAACTCACACCTAATGAGTTGGTATACATTGACAAAGAACAGTATCATCATTCAGGAGTTCTGTGTAAAAAATGAAATTACAATTCAGGTCCTATACGTTTCATATTTTTGTCTTGAATTGAGTTTATTATTTTATACTATTTAATAATATTCAAACATTATATATTCTACATTTTGCCCATTCCTCAATTCAACAGTAATTCATTTTGTTTCTAGGTATTTTTCCTCTCTTTAAAAAAAAAATACATTGTCCATTGAAATGACTTTTATTATGAACATTTTCATATACATTAGGACTTTCTGTCATTTATTTCCTTATGGTGTATATTCAATGATGAGGTCATTGAGGTAAAAGACATGGATTTTAAAAATATTTTTCTCAAATACTTCCAACTCATTTCCAGAATGCAAATTAAGAATTACTGCTATAATGGAGAGGACAAACATAGTTGATTTCCCCTAGGCTCCTAAGATTGATTATTTCCAACTTTTTTACTATGTTTCGGTGCATGGTGGTTATAAGGTGAAACTTTGGAGTTCTTTTAACATGCATTTCTCATACTATCAGTAATCTGTGACAATTTTTCATATGATTGTTGTTTACATTTCTTTTAAAAAACAATGTGTTCATGTGATTTTGCCCATTTATCTATGAACCAGAAACATTTATTAGGGAAACTACTCACCCATCTTGTATTTATGAATCTGATGATTTATACTAAATGTAAGAATTTGCATTCATGATTGATAAATGCCTTTTAAAAATTAGTATAATGTTTTAGGTTGTCAGTTTCTTTTGGTTCCCTGATTATATTATCCAAAATGATAGCTTTACTATCTTTGTGTATTTGGCAAACATTGTAACCATGAAGTCTATGCCTTTATCCAAGTTTGTTTTTGTTTTTGAATATATAAGATTTAATTTCTAGAAGGGGAAGTTGCTTGAAGCAATGAAAATAAATACATTTTTTAAAAAAAGTGGTGGGTGTGGAGCCAAGATGGCTGAGTAATAAGAGGCACTTATTTTAGCTTTTCCCCCACAGCCCATAAAATACCTCTAAAAAATGACTGCAAATAAATTCTAGAGCAATAGAAGCCACAAAACAACAGAGTGAAAGAGATGTTCAGTCTAAGATAGCCTGTAAGCCCAGCAAGAAAGGTCTATCTCACAAGGCACCTAATGAAGCACAGCCCACAGAGCCCAGCCCAGCCTTGTCCATGTTGCATCTGCAGGAGCAAGACCAGAGCAGGCCTGAGGGAAGAATCCCTAGCAACAGCTGTGGTTCCCAGATCCTTCAATCCACAAATGCCAAAGACAGCTTCAAAGGTCAGTGAAAAAGCTTTTTCACTTGGGTGAAATGGGAGCAGGGTCCTTCCCTAGCCCCAGCCCCAGGTGCCAGCAGCAGCAACATCCATTTTAGGAGTCCTCAGCCCAAAGCCACTGGGGGAATTGAGCCACTGATCTGCTTCTCAGTCAAGAGTGGCAGCCCTGCGGTGAGGAAAAGTGCTGGTGTGGTGGAGTTGCTGGAGGCTCTGGAAAGGGAATTCTACTTGCAGATCCTGGGCAGAAAAGCTTTAGTGTCTCCCCGACGAGAGCATATGTCAGGAGAGGGGTAAACTGCTCTCCCTTTATTGAACCACGTTGGAGGAACTGAAAACTTACAGGTCCCCAGAATATACCCTCCTCTTGACAAGGGAATCAAAAAACTGACTGAGAAAATGCTCCCAAGAGGGAAAAAAGAAACAACATAAGACTATATTAGTCTACTTCCTTGGTGAACAGGTATTTTCTTCTGTCCTTTCAGATGAGGAAGAACAATGCATAACATTAGAGGAAGACTCAAAATCAAAGTTTCTGCATCCAAAACCTCCAATAAATATGCAATGGTCTCAGGCCATGGAAGAGCTTAAAAAGGATTTTGAAAATCAAGTAAGAGAGGTGGAGGAAAAATTGGGCAGAGAAATGTGAGCGATGCAAGAAATTCATGAAAAGCAAGTCAACAGCTTGCTAAAGGAGACTCAAAAAAGTGCTGAAGAAAATAACACCTTTAAAAATAGGCTAACCCAATTGGTAAAAGAGGTCCAAAAAGCCAATGAGGAGAAGAATGCTTTAAAATGCAGAATTAGCCAAATGGAAAAGAAGATTCAAATGCTCACTGAAGAAAATAGTTCTTTAAAAATTAGAATGGAGTAGATGGAAGCTAATGACTTTATGAGAAACCAGGAAATTACAAAACAAAACCAAAAGCATGAAAGAAAAGAAGATAATGTGAAATATCTCATTGGAAAAACAACTGATCTGGAAAATTGATCCAGGGGAGACCATTTAAAAATTATGGAACTACCTGAAAGCAAGAATCAAAAGAAGAGTGTAGATATTCATGAAATTATCAAGGAAAACTGCCCTGATATTTTAGGACCAGAGGGCAAAATAAATATTGAAAGAATCCACCAGTCACCTCCTGAAAGACATCCAAAAAGAGAAACTCCGAGGAAAATTATACCCAAATTTCAGAGTTTCCAGGTCAAGGAGAAAATATTGAAAGCAGTTAAAAAGAAACAATTCAAGTATTGTGGAAATACAATCAGGATAACACAAGATCTAGTAGTTTCTACATTATGGAATTGAAGGACTTGGAATGTGATATTCCAGAAGTCAAAGAAACTAAGATTAAAATCAAGAATCACCTACCCAGGAAAACTGAGTATAATGCTTCAAGGAGGAAAATGGTCATTCAATGAAACAGAGGACTTTCAAGAATTCTTGATGAAAAAACCAGAGCTGAATAGAAAATTTTACTTTTAAACACGAGAGTCAAGGGGAGCATGAAAAGGTAAACAGGGAAGAGAAATCACAAGGAAGTTACTAAAGTTGAACTGTTTACATTCCTACATGGAAAGACAGTATTTTTAACTCTTGAAACTTTTCTCAGTATTTGGATAGTTGAAGTGATTATATGTACATACAAACATACATATATATAAACATATATACATGTATACACACACACATAGAGAAAGAGAAAGAGAGAGCACAGAGTGACTTGAACAGAAAGGGATGATATCTAAAAAAAAACAAAATTTAGTTGCAGGAGAGGAATATATTGGAAGGAAAAAGGGAGAAATAGATTGAGGCAAATTGTTTCTCAATAAAAGACGCAAGAAAAAGCTTTTTCAATTCAGTGGAAAAGGGGGAGGAGGTGAGAGGAAAGAAGTGAAGCTTATTCTCATCATATTTGATCTAAGGAAGGAATAACATGCACACTCATTTTGCAATGAAATTTATCTTACACTACAGGAAAGTAGGGGAGAAGGGGATAAGTGGGGTGGGGGGATAGAAAGGAGGGCAAATGTGAGGAGAAAGTATTAAGAAGTAATCACTTTAGGGGAGGGCCAAGGTCTAAAGAGAGGATAGAATAAATAGGGGGCATGATAGGATGAAGGGAAATATAACTAGTCTTTCACAGCATGACTACTATGGAAGTCTTTAGCAAAACTACACATGTATAGCCTATATTGAATTACTTGCATTCTCTGAGGGGTTGGGTGGGGTGGGAGGAAGGGAGAGAAGTTGGAACTCAAAGTTCAAGGAATGAATGTTGAGAATTGTTTTTGCATACAACTGGGAAATAAGAAATATAGATAATGGGGTGCAGAAATCTGTCTTGCCCTACAAGGAAAGAAAAAATGGGGATAAGAGAAGCGAGGAGTGTGATTAAAGGGAGAACAGATTGGGGGAAAGGGTTTCAGGGTGGGAGAGGGGAGACATGGGGAGAAAATTTGGAGCTCTAAATCTTGTGAAAATGAATGTTGAAAACTAAAACTAAAATAACAAATAAAAAGGAAAAAACAAAAACAAATAAAAATGTTAAAAGAATTGTCAAGGATTCCTAGGTCCCCACAGCATGAATGTCAGGTACGTGGTTTGACACCAGGTCTTCCTGATTTCACAGCTACCATTCTGGTTCTTAATACTTTATCCAAATAACTTTTTAAAAATATCCTTGTGTTTTTCACAACAACTCCCAGACAGAACCTCTAGAGGCTTTCAAATTTGATATTAAATTATTACTGAGTACTTCATTAATCTTACCATGTAACTAATTCCAAGTTCACCAATTGTATCATTGTTCAAACTCTTTTCATCGCATTCAAAACATTAGTATGAAAAAACCAAGTGCTTTGTTGAAATTTAAGTAAGTTATATCTATGTTGCTCACCTCATCTATTAGTCTAGTTATTCTTTTTATAGAAAAGGAAATCAGATTAATTAGGCATGACCTGTTCTTGATAAAGACAACTGGGGTACCTGTGATCACTTCTCCTTTCCTAAATATTCACCAAACATCTCATTAATAATAGATTTTAAATGTTTGTCAAAAATTGAATCATCCTCAACAGACTATAGTTTCTAGGCTCTTTTCTCTCAACTTTTTAGAAAATCTGAACTTTCCTATTTTTTTTTCTTGACTTCTGGTAGCTCTTCCATTCTCCATAATATTTTAAGGATTACTGTCAATGACTCCAGAAATCTATCATATGCTGCTTTCAGAATCGTGGAACAGTATTTTTCTGGTCTTGTAATTTGAGCTCATCAAGAACAACTAACAGCTCACTACTGTTAGAGATTGTACTTTTGATGTGGAAATTCCTTCTGCCAATAAAAATATATTCTTTGAAAGGAGTCTAAAGCATTGAATGGTTAAGTGATCCACCCAGGGTAACAAAGTCGGTAGATGCCAAAGGCCTGACTTGAATCCTGGTCTTCTTGGCTTCAATGCTGGCTCTCTATTCACCATGCTAAGTTATATCTTTCCAAAAAAAGTACTTAATTTCACCATCGATTATCAGTAGAAGATACTAAAAATAACATGGATTCAAGTTAACACTGACACATTAGCATTCTCATCTATTTAATTTGATATGATAATTTAATCTTCTTAAAATTTTTTGGTCAGCTTTATTTCAGTGATTTTACTCTTCCTAACCTCCCCATCCATTTCAGATAAAGTATATGCTTTGTTACACTGAACATCTCAGAATTATCAACTGTTTTGTCATCCAAATTTCTGAAATACACTCATTTATTATAATAGTGATATCATAACATGAAAAAATCAATACATGTAAAATGAATGTGAATTTATAGGGATTCAAGTAAGTAGAATTGCAAAAATATATGTATTTAAATAATTACTGCAACAATGTAAAATAAAAGAACATTAACAACAAAATGAAATTAAAGGCATTGTAGCTATGAATAACAGGTTTTCTAGAAAAGATGAGCAAACATATTGTTTCTGTGCTAATATTTTATTTAGTAGTTATTGTTATAAGAAAAGATCACCTGACTGTGAGTATGAATCATTGATCTTTTTTTCTTTTTCATCCATGTGAGCCATTAGAGATAAAATGTTTCCCTTAAAATTTTTTCAACCATCTCCCATTTGTTCCATATGTCCTCTCATTTTTTCTTTATTTTATTATTTCTTTATTTTATTTATATTCTTTATATTTATTTTATTCTTTATTTCATAAGCAATGAAATTATTCATTGTTTACATGTTTAAAACTGTTGTTAAGTTGCTAAAATTGTTATTTTTAGTCTCCAATTATTTTAATGCTTTCCTAAAAGGCCCTTATTTGATATAATTTTATTTCATTATAATCAGTAAATTATATATTTAGTACTTTTGATTTTCTGCATTTTAGTAAGGGCTTTATTCTTCTCTACATATTAAATTTTTGGAAAGATTTCAAGTACAACTAAGAGGTATATAAATTTTTTCTATTTCCATTAAGTGATCATTAGAGATAAATCATCTCAAAATTCTCTAAAATTTTATTCAGGGCCTTAAATTCTTTCTTATTTATGTTTTGCTTAATTTGATCTTTATCAAAAAAGGAGTACCTTAAGTCTCACCATTATTATAGTTTTGTTATCCGTTTCTCACTCCAATTTAATTAACTGTTCCTTTACATATTTTTATGTCATAATATTAGAGGGACACGTTAAGTATTGCCATTAATTTGTTATCGATGGTGCATTTAAACACAATGTATTTTCCCTGCTTGTATATATTTATGTTTTCTATATTTAGTGTAACTTTATCTGAATTTGTGATTGTTACTCTTGATTTTTTGAGTTTAGAGGATGCATAGCAAGTTTTGCTTCAGCCACTCCTTCTAAGTAAAAGTGACCCTTTTCTTTCAAGTGTACTTCTTGTAAATAGCATATTGTCAGAATCTGATTTCTTTATCCCTCAAAGCATTCTCTATTCAACTAACCTAATTGATATTCCTTACACTCAACACTCATATTTCCAGTTCTATGCCTTGGCAAAGGCTGTTCTCAAATTCTGGAATGCTCTCTGTACTCACCTTCAACTCTTAGAAGTCCTAGCTCCCTTTAAGACTCAACTCAAGTGCCATGTCCTATATATGATCTTTCCTGATATTCTCTACCCCAGTTATTGATATTCCTTCCTTAAAATTATTTTGTACTTTTGAAAAGTTAAATTTAATATTTGTTGAGGTAGCATAGTATAGTTGACAGAGAACTTGGAATATCTTCTTGTTGGTGGATTGTTAATATCTTAGCATGCCTTTCATGGCAATAATAATGTCTAGCACCAAGTCGAACCTTTAAATCAATCCAATATATAATCTCCTAATCAGAGCAGCAGTAAGAAAACAACAACAAAACTGCAGTCCTTGAGAGTCCCACCCTATAGATTAAATACCACAGTTTATAGGAATTTCAAGATATTAAGTATCTTGATAAAGGCAGTGTTCCTACATGGACAGAAAGCTATGTGCCATGCCTGCATTTAAGTGATACCTCTATCATATACTGACTGTGTGGACCCTAGGTAAGTCACCTTACTTAGCAGTACTCAGTGTAACTTTTGACAATCACTTTTAAAGTAGGTGCCAACCCAAATCAAGAAAAGGAGTTGCCAGCATCAATTAAGTCCTAGGCCCAGTTTCTGTCTTTATTTATTGTGTTTACTTATTTGAATATATATAGGTATATATATATGTGTATATATATGCATGTGTACATATACACACATATGTACATACATATACACATATCACATACACATACTATACATACATATACACACACACATATATATATATTACATATAAATATATAACTATATAGATATATAGTTTTACCATAGTAATACTTAAACTCTTTGATGACAGGAATTATTTCATGTTCATCTTTGATATTATACAACACACAGTAAGTAAATAATGCTTCTTGAATTGAATTCAGAATTACCAGTTTAATTTCCCACCCTTTCTCCCTTTACTGCTCCTCTTTATATTGATGCTAGGCAGATTTTATCTGTGTAGAATATTTTTGAGAAAGCTGAGAAAAAGAGTCCATATGAGGTATGATTCTTTCTGCACTCTACACCTTGCTCCACACTTTGACATCCACATTTGCTCTAAAAGTATGCAGTGGACACAAGCACAGAAAACAGGAGTATAAAATCCCTTACTGGATGTCTTGGGAGAAAAAATAACTAATATTATTGAGATTCCTTCTATACCCTTCTCAGGGTCACCAATTCCATCACATCAAAGAAGTGTTCCTTCTGCACTTCTCACAAATACACCATATCACAACCTTTCATAATAAATCGTGAGCACTCTTGTATTGCCAAGGTGGCAGCCTGAAAATTATCCATATTCCAGGACTATTCACAATTGCTGAACATAGGCCATTTCCAGCAGCTGGGTTAACCCATCTGCCTTTCCAAATGACTGGCCTTAAGTACCAAAACAGCCAGAAGCCAGAGCATGCCTCTCTGCTTTAGGTCACCAGCAAAATTTGGCAGGCCTTTGATAAGAGACTCTCATTAGCTAGGATTGAAAACAGCTGGGATATTTTTATTTTAGCACTCTCATATGGATTGATCTTCAAATTTTGAGCATGGTTTTAAAATGACAAGACAAATCACATATCTATTTAATGCAAATATACTATTCACTCTTTAATGTATACAATTTTTGTTATTTTTAACTTTTTGTTCAATTTCCCTGTGAAAGTATGTTGCACATCGGAAATTTGTCTTTGTGCCACTAAGAAAAGGTTCTAATAATAATTTTATGCTTTATAGCATTTTATAGTTTATAAAGCACTCACCTCTCAATATACAATATATACTTATACCTAAGGAAGATACATGAACTAGTGAAAGAATTTTCTTTATAGTTAATGCTTATCAGTGACCTGTAAAGTCAATGTGCTGTATGGGTCTCAATTAATAGTTATAATTAAAGACAAAATTAACTTTTAAAAATATGACTATCTATAGGTATTATAGATTCAGTCTTCTAATTTCTTTATATTGTGAAAACTTGGTTTGATAATATATGATATTTTAAATTCCAAGTTTGAAAATTTTACTTTTCTGTGTACCTATATACATCAAAGCTAATCTAAATGGAATTCATAAGTTTACATTTTTAAAAATGTCCTTAGCACTGCTCTAGTAGTTTTCATCGTGGCTTTTGAAAAATGATTACTGACATGGTTAGATGAGTCTACTTTTTTTAATCTTTCAGGAAAATCTGTGATCAGTTACTTAAACACACATGCACACACACACACGCACACACACACAAGTATCCCTACATAGATCTTTCTTCAACTCTCTCTGTCTCCCTATGTGTACACACACACACACACACACACACACACACATATATATATATATATATATATATATAAAATATATATATATACAAGTATACACACATACATATAGGTATGTGTATATATATATTATATATATATGCTTAAAGTGTATATACACATATATGCTTATATATATGCTTATAGTATATACATTAATAGAGATAGGGACTGGACTTCAGGTTTGATTACTATAAGGAAATCCCAGGTGAAGACATTTCCTTTACCAATTCAAGTTGACACCCTGTGGTCTTTGGGAATTGTGTAGATCCAGTTTGTGTAAGAGGTGAGACTAGAAAACAATGTCATCCTGGAGCTCTGCACTCTTTCCATTAAGTATTGCTATGTCTCTTATACTTCAGTCTTTTAATATTGAAAATGCTTCAATGAACTGATGATCTCATCTATATGAGTACTTTTTCCAATCATTTTAATCGCAACCTATTCATATATTTCTATCCTAAGTTAATCTTGTCCATTTTGTTCTATATATCCTCCATTTGGCATTCACCCAAAATGCTGGAGACATTTCTTTATCTACTTTTACATTCTGTGGATGTCAATCCAGCTGTGAACCATTAACACTCTAGCTTGCTATATAAGGTACACATTCTTTTCTAATCACCCATATAAATTCATATATGCTCCTTTTCATCTTATTTTTTGTGTATGAACAGTGCTTATAATTTGACATAATCCATATATTTCTTTTTATAATTTTTAATTTTTTAAATGTATTTATTTGTTTTCAACATTCATTTCCACAAAACTTTGTTCCAAATTTTCTCCCCATTTCTCCCTTCCTCCACCCCAAAACACCAAGAATTCTAATTACTCCTATCACCAATCTCCCTCTCTTCTAACATCCCTCCCTTCCCTTATCCGCATCATCTCTTTTGTCCTGTAGGGAAAGATAAACCCCATTACCTGTATTTCTTATTTCCTAGTTGTATGCAAGAATAATACTCAACAGTTGTTCCTAAAATTTTGAGTTCCAACTTTTCTTCCTCTCTCCCTCCCTCCCCACCCATCTACATTTGGGAAGGCAAGCAATTCAATATAGGCCATATCTGTGTAGTTTTGCAAATGACTTCCATAATAGTCATGCTGTGTAAGACTAACTATATTTCCCTCCATCCTATCCTGCCCCCCATTTCTTCTATTTTCTCTTTTGACCCTATCCTTCCCCAAGAATGTTGACTTCTAATTGCTTCCTCCTCCCATTGCCCTCCCTTCCATCATTTCCCCCACCCTGTTTATCCCCTTCTCCCCCACTTTCCTGTATTATGTTTTCATACCAAAATGAGTGTGCATTTTATTCCTTCCTTTACTCAAATGTGATGAGAGTAAGCTTCATGTATTTTCTCTCACTTCCCCTTTTCCCCTCCACTGAAAAGTCTTTTACTTATCTCTTTTATGAGAGATAATTTGCTCCATTCCATTTTTCCTCCCAATGTATTTCTCTCACCCTTTAATTTCATTTTTTTAAGAGACGATCCCATCCTATTCAACTCACCCTGTGCTCTGTGTATGTGTGTGTGTGTTGTGTGTGTGTGTATGTGATCCCATCAACTACCCAGATACTGAAAAAAGTTTCAAGAGTTACAAATATTGTCCTTCTATGTAGGAATGTAAACAGTTCAACTTTAGTAAGTCCCTTATGATTTCTCTTTGCTGCTTACCTTTATATGCTTCTCTTGATTCTTGTGTTTGAAAGTCAAATTTTCTTTTCAGCTCTGGTCTTTTCATCAAAAATGCTTGAAAGTCCTCTATTTCATTGAAATACCATTTTTTCCCCTGAAGTATTATGCTCAGTTTTGCTGGGTAGATGATTCTTGGTTTTAATTCTAACTCCTTCTGCAATATCATATTCCATGCCCTTTGATCTCTTAACATAGAAGTTGCTAGATCTTATGTTATCCTGTTTGTATTTCCACAATACTCAAATTATTTCTTTCTGGCTGCTTGCAATATTTTCTACTTGATCAGGGAACTCTGAAATTTGGCCATGATATTCCTAGGAGTTTCTTTTTTTGGATCTCTTTCAGTAGGTGATAAGTAGATTCTTTCAATATTTAGTTTGCCCTGTGGTTCTAGAATATCAGGGCAGTTTTCCTTGATAATTTCAAAGAAGATGATGTCTAGGCTCTCTTTTTGATCATGGCTTTCAGGTAGTTCCATAATTTTTAAATTGTTTCTCCTGGATCTATTTTCCAGGTCAGTTGTTTTTCCAATGAGATATTTCACATTTTCTTCCATTTCTTCATTATCTTGGTTTTCTTTTGTGATTTCTTGTTTTCTCCTAAAGTCATTAGCCTCCATCTGTTCCATTCTAATTTTTAAAGAACTATTTTCTTCAGTGAGCTTTTGAACCTCCTTTTCCATTTGGCTGATTCTGCTTTTGAAAGCAATCTTCTCCTCATTAGCTTTTTTGAACCTCTTTTGCCAATTGAGTTAGCCTATTTTTCAAAGTGTTATTTTCTTCAGCATTTTTTGGGGTCTCATTTAGCAAGGTGTTGACCCACTTATCATGATTTTTTTGTATCTCTCTCATTTTTCGTCCCAATTTTTCCTCCACCTTTCTTCCTTGATTTTCAAAATCCTTTTTGAACTCTTCCATAGCCTAAGACCATTGGATATTTGTTTTAGATGTTTGGGATACAGTAGTCTTGACTTTTATGTCTTTCCCTGATGGTAAGCATTGTTCTTCCTCATTAGAAAAAATGGGAGAATATATCTGTTCACCAGGAAAGTAACCTTCTATAGTTTTTTTTTTCCCTTTTCTGGGCATTTTCCCAACCAGTTACTTGATTTTTCAGTCCTTTGTCAAGAGTAGGTTATTCTCTGCGGATCTATAAGATCTCAGTTACTCCAAGGTGGCACAATCAAGCATGTACAGTGGTCTGGGAGTAGCCAGAGATTTTTTGCCCAGAATCTTAGTGGTTTCATCTTCATAACCACCTGGCCTCCAGTTCTGCCAAGCCAGTATTGGCGGGGGGGGGGGGGGGCCGGTGAGGGAAGTACGGGGGCTGAGATTCAGGTAGGCTGCAGGGGCAGGGTTGCCATTCAGTATGAGATGAAGATCAGTTGCTGCAGGGCCTCTACACAGGGCTGAGGTAAGAGTCAGCTGCTCAGTGCCCCCAGGGGATTTATGATTCAACAATGGATGTGGGCTGATGTAGGGGCTGCTGTGGAAACTGCTAATGCCTTACCAATGTGGCTTCTGTGGCTGTTGTCTGAGACTGAAGCTATGGGAAGACCCTTCTCCCTTCCTGGCCAACTGACAAAACCCTGTCACTGACCTTTGGGGTCCATGGGTTGAGGGATCTGAGACCTGCTGCTACTGAGACTGGAGATTCTGCCCCTGAGGCCTGCTCATCCTCCTCCTAGAGCCATGGCCATGAGACCAAGGCTGGACTGGGCTACATTCCATGTCTGGTGTGACAGGAGTTTCCCATCGTCCTTTCAGATCACCATGATCTGGAAATCTCCTCAACTCTGTTGTTCTCCACTTCTGTTGCTCTAGAATTTGTTGAGAGTCTTTCTTTACAAATACTTTATGGACTGTGCGGGGAGAGCTAGCATATGTGAGTCTTTCTACTTGGCCATCTTAGCGCTGTTCCCCACACATTTCTATTATACGTATTTTCTTGTCAATCACCTAGGTGATTCTTGAGAACTAGTGTTGTGATTAGCTTGTTGGGTAGCACAGTAGTAGAACTATTAGATGTAGCCAGTATGCCTAAGGACTCACATTCCCTTTAAACCTTGGTCATTAATTTGGGTCAGATAGCTCTTTGAAATGTGTTGTTATATTAACACTTGGGCTATCTTGCAATTTGGCCTGCTGCCCATGCCCTGGGCTCATCTCTTCTAAATAATTAATAATTCCATTGAGGAAGCTCTGAATTATTCTGAGGCATAACATAATTGGCACAATAACCTGCATTTTATTCTACAGTGTCATACACTAATATATACTTGTGTCCAAAAACAGTTATGTGAACCTTACCTACACATATTTGAGTTTTCATTACCTCATTGGCTATTGAATGATGAATATTTTAGGACACAAAATCTTTCAAATATCAAACTAAGAGGGATTATTATCTGTCCTATTTTAGAGTATACCCAACAGCCACAAAGATGCTGAAAATATGAATGGGAAGATCAACTAAGTCAAATACCTCATTCATTAATGGTCACAAAAAATGATGAAGTCCTTAGTTCAACAATGGAATAACTTCTTGAAGAAAGGGACCTGTTTTGTTTGTTTTGTTTTCCATTTGTATCTTTAGCATCTTGCATAGTCATTTGTATATACTCTTCACTTAATTAAAGTTTGTTGAATGGATGGATGGATGGATTGGGAAATATTGCCAAATTAGTGGATGAATGAATAAAGAAGGCATTTTCTCACTAACAATGTAATCTTCATTTGTCATTGCTACTTTTTAATTGCTACACTTAGAGGAAAAAATGAAAGAAAACTGAAAAAATACTTAATATCTGTTGAGATCAAAAATATATGTTAGCTAAAATAAATATTAATTCAACAATACAATTTTGTAAGTATTTAATTATGACATCAATGAATTTAGAGTCCAAACAATTCCATTCAATTTAGCAAACATATGAAAGAACTAACCTGTTCAATACATCAGTCAGCATTGTGGATACCAGGTAAAAAAATAACTGTCATAGTCTGCCATCAAGTGCTATTAAGTCCACTAAGGGAAGTGTAACAGTAAGCACCACAACATACACAGGAGGGCCTGCTGTACAGGTTCTTATATTTGCTTTTCTAAAAGGAAAGGAAAATTTCAGAGTGTCAACTATCACTTTAATAAAGCACATATATATCATTCACTTAGTTCAGGAGGAAATAGTCAGTACCCTGAACTTCAGAGAAAATACAGAGAAATCAAAATTAACAGTGCTTCCAGCTGCTGACATAAGCAATATATACATCACAAATCAAGAGTAAGATTACTGTCTGACCATACATACATAGTTACCAGAGGATAAGGCACCAGTATCTAGGTTTTCAAAGATAGGAAGCACCTTAGAGGCTGCCCAGAGTCTCATCCGGCACAAAAACCTTCCAAAACTAAGCCTCAAAGGAAAATCTCACCTCCACATTTTTATACACTTTTTAGAACCAGAGGGCATCACAATTGAGAACCAGTGTCTCATTAACAAAAGGTATGGACCTTTCTACAAATCTTCCCAGGCCCATTAATGGGTGGGGAAGAACTTTAATCACATTATTCAATCAGAAGTACTTGAATACACTAAAACAAAAAATGCATTATCAATACAGAAGGATATGAGATATAAGCAAATAAGTATGCTCTACATAGCATGTGAAACAAGTGAGGAAGAGATCCTGACAAGGTGCACTATTAGGACAGATTTAAGAAGAAAATAGGTGACTTCTGGCAAAGAGCTATCTATGAAGGAGCTACCTGATAAGTCTTGAAGGAGTTGTGTCATTTTTAAAATAACAGAATCGCAGATTTAGTGCAGGAAGGGACCTTAGAGGCCATCAAGTCAAACCTCTCATTTTGTAAAGGAGGACTCTAAATCCCAAGTTTATGTGTAGGCAGGATTTGAACCAAGGTCATAAGTCCAACATTCTACTTACTATATGATGCTTTTGTTAAATTCACTGTGAAATTTGTGAAAGGATACAAAACATGGCTGGACTTTGAAGATATATTAAGGATTTAGAATGAGATATATTCCAGGTTGTTCATGGACTCTATTCTAGGACAATATCTGAGATGATTTTTCTTGCTGCAACTTATATTGTAATGTCAGAGACTGTTCATCATATTGCCACAGGGAACAATGATCCAAATAATTAGCCCTGTAACACCTAGAGTGGTTAACTCAGCATTTAGGCTTTCCAAGAGAATCTGGAGTCTGCTTTAGGTATCACCCAAAAGAGTCACTCAAGTTTCAATATTTCATTACTAGGGCACATAAAATATTGACTGTTAATAAAAATAAGTTAGATGTTTCTGACTCATTTATTTTCAAATAGATTCATTAAAAACGATTCACTTACACTAAAATTCATTATTTTAAAGCTTTCTGATAGGTCTGTTATAACTCTGCATTTTGAAATAACTAGCTCAAATTTTTACCTACAATAAATGTCCATGTTTCTAGCCTTTATATAAGATCATGAATCTTTTCTAATTATTTCTCTGAAAATAGAAAGTTATACCTCCATCTGACACAATAATTTTCTTGAAAAAAAATTCTGGAGTTGTTTTTTAAATATGTAGTAAGCAGGTTTCAACATACTATAAATGTGTGTTTGTGCCACAGTCTTAGTAAGAGATTTAAATATAAATATTTTTCCCCAAGGGGAAAAAATCTGTATTAGGACCAAGGAACTCCAGAAGAAATAATATTCAAAGACCTTCACAGTAATAGACATAGTAGGGCAACCAATCACTTGATTACATATTGTCATTTATCCTTCAATTGCTTCAATCAATTAACAATCATCTGGTGAGCACCTTCAAGGGACGTTTGTTTTGCTTTTATTTTTGTGGAGGAGGTGGGGGTTATATGTTCACAGATGAGTCATTAAAGAATGTATAACAAATGATTGCCAAATGCTTTCTTTCAGGGCACTAACATCTGGGGAAATTTGAAAATGTCTCTTGAAGAATGTGACAAATAAGTTAAGCTTTGAATACAGCCAAAGTTTTCAAGACAAGGAAATTATGAAGAAGAGTTCTTGGCACTACAGTAGAACAGTGGAAAGAGTAGGAACGCAGCTTGTTCAAATTGGATATGTGATATAGAATGTCATGTAAGGGGAATAGTAAGTGGTCCAATATACCTAGAGTTGTCCTGGAAGGATAGATTGAAGCAGATTGTGAAAAGTTTTATATGCCGAATAGAGAGGTTATACCAAGATCAAGAGATTCTGATGAAGATAGCACCAAATTTTTGTACCATTGTACTGTAAACTACTGAAGAGCAGAGATCCCAAATTTTTAACACTTTTTGTACATTCCCCACACTTCTTCACAGTGATGTACAAAGAGAGTCATTGGAATCTGCCTCAGTGGAGAGATTTCTGACACTAGGGAACTCAGATACTTTGGTTGTATTAGAAATTAGAAATAGTTTTTCATTTTTTTTCCTACAATAACCCTGTTTGGTTAATGGTGAAAATATTATTCCCTTTTTTTAATTTACAACTTAATAAACCACAACTCAGGCAATTAAGTACTTAGTCTAGCATCCCACAACTACAAGTTTTAGCTTTGGTTGACCTGACCCTCAATACCATGGACAAGGCTGATCTTGGATCATGATACAAGACATATGTTACAAAGCACCCATTATATCACTGAATCAAGAATAAATGTTCAATAATATTCATTGGCCTTGAAACCAACCAAAAACATATTTTGTGTATTGTATAACTACCTCCCTTCTTTTTTCAATACCGATCTTATACCACAAATGAAAGAGGAGCATACAGACTCTATGGAAATATGGACAAGTTTAATATCCCAAGAGAATAATGATAATCTAGTTAATGGAAAGCAACTGAACTAAGTAAATTTCAATTCAAACATCTCTGCTATGGTTTTTTAACAGTTGCTCTCAAGGTTTTATTAAGCTGTAGTTTGGAAACAGTGTATGAATGATTTTTCTTGAAGCATACCAGGAAATCTCCTTTATAATAATGTAGTTGCTACTATGCAAAGTTAAGTTTACTAATTATATTTTCACAGAAGCAAAATATTTATACTATATTGTTAATAAAACTAAAACATAAAGTTGTATAAAATTCAAAAGGAACCACTACAAAGAAATTTAGTAGTCACTCAAAAAACTTTCATTACTAAAGTGATAAAATAAAAAGAACATTTAAGAAATAAATTCAGCCAATATATTCAAAGAATAATCACCAGAAACCTTGCAAGAAATCCTATGAGGAGCTAGTCTAGATGCCTAGAAAAATAACTATAGTGGTCAATGGTGATTACTATAAAATTCAAATAATTTAGAAATTGTCTAAACATCTCACAAGTGTTTTATCAACTACTATGAATAAGAAAGTATATGCTTTGACTAATAGAAAATATTTATCAATTTTGCCCACACATTTATTTTAAGGGAAGGGAAAGGATTATAGAGAAATTATCACTTTAAAATATTCATTTAGCAATCCTTTAAAAGGAACTACCATGTACAACAAAGACAAAGAAAAAAACAAGATGGTCTCCGTTTGCAGTCTACTGAGAGAATACAGTAAATGTAAAGATAAGTTTAAAAAAGTAATTTTGAGTGAGTAGCACTAATGGAGATGAAAACAGGAAAAAAATTAGAAAGGGCCTCATGTAGGAAGAGGTCTTTGAAAGAAGTGGGAAGGAGGAGGAACAATTGTGCTGGACCTAGGAATTAAAATATGAACAAAGAAAAATATGCCAATCTTTATTTTTCCTTTCTTTTATCCTCCATAATCAAGAGTACCTCTTGATTACTTTAAAATAAGTTATTTATTTTGCAATATATGTGTGCATATATATAATAGTTATATTAAATTGTTGAAAATAAATCAATTTAATTTAATTTCCCTAATGGACAGATTGGAATACTAGCAAAATGGATGTGTATTTATAATCATCTTCAAATTAATGTCTATGATAAACAAAGAAACACATTATACTCTTTAGACTTTAATCCCAAATCACAGTTTAATTAAATACCCAAATTTCCACTAACATCCTGGGTCTAACTTGAATGATTCACTGCAAGAAAGTGAATTTCTATGGTAAGATTTACTTTGATTGCCATTTTCTAATTTATATGCTACTTTTGAGATGAAAGTAAGAATAAATGAATGTATTTATTGGGTGGACAATATCCTTTGGTTTATACATAAAATCAATTGGTCACCATTTCTAGAAATGATAATCTCTAAGTCTCTTCAGAAGTTTAATTGAACATTTTTATTTTAAATGGCCTTCATGATGACTGATAGGATCAGGAGGGATGATGATTTTGGTAACTTGTCCCTTTAGACCTTGTTTAAGTAATTTTCTTGGTTAAGTGATTTCTTTAAGAAATGATCACTCATCTATAAGATAACCAAGAATCTTACTTCTATTGCCATTAGAAGTATAATTTGGTGGTTTTGGCACTGCTCTCCCAGAGTCAGACTTGTTATATCACCTCTTTTACTTCTGAAGGTAGCCTGAGGGATGTCTCTTCTCTTTGCCATCTGCTCATGCTCATGTCTCTACTCCTGTGCTCTTCTATTTGTAGGGAAACCAATAACTACTAACCACTCCAATTAACCATTTAATATTGAATACTTTTTACAAGGGAATATTTACTTCAATAACATACTAGGAGAAAATATGCCTTCAAGGTTGTAGAAGAAATGTGTTTGTTTCTTTTTACTATACCTCTGATCCCAAATCCAGTACAAATCCAGTACCACAGAGTAAGAGGACCTGAATTTGTGTCACCTTAGTCACTTCCTGGGAAAGAGGCCTCACTATCCTCATATGTAAAAGGAAAGGATTGGAATAGATGGATTCTAAGTCCCCTTCCAACTCTCAATCCAGTATCTTGTAAGTTTATGACTATTTCACATGACCCTTACCACAAAATTATGCTGTAGGAACTGTATAGATTATAAGAAAAAAAGAAGTTGATGGATTTTCCAATGATCCCACAACTAGGGTCAGAGGAAAAATTTTAATCTAGGTCTTCCTGACTTTAAGTCAAGGACATTTTCTACTATCACCTACTTCCTTTTAAAAATAATGGACAAATATGTATTTGATATGACTCAGCTGTACATAGTGAAGATACCAGGATGTGAGTTTATAAGGACAGGAATAGAGCCCAAAACTGTGGTTTCATTGGTATAGGGGACTCATTCATGAGAATGAAGGTTAATGCCTTCTCCACAACTTGTGGCAGCCCAGAAAATGGAGGTCACACAGTCAATATGACTTGAACCCAGAAATTCCTAACTTATAGGGCAGCTCTTTCCACTATGCTATGATACCTATAATGCCTTATAAGGCTATTAAACCATATATTTCATCAAAAGTCATTGTATTAATATGACAGAGAATTATTCCTTGGTTTTAACATTTTATGTTTATTATAATAATTATAAATAATAAAATCTTTTAATTGTTTAGTAATTTTTCTTTTTTTGATTTGGTCATATGTAGTTAATTTGTGGCAAGGAATATTTAATGTGAAAATGTTTAAATTAATAGATAATTCTGGTTAAAAATAAGAATTCTTGTTTTTTCCTGTTTTTTAATGGAGTATTATGCTACACAAAAGAGTAAGATTTTAGTTTGTTGTTGTAGTGTGTTTTCATTTTATTCTTATATACACATAAAATAATAACTCCTGCTTAGGTTATACTAAATCCCATTCAAATGACATGAATTTCCTGACTCAGTCACTTTGTCTTTAGTTACTATAATTCAGAAGACAATAAGAATGCTCATTTTCTTGAGGGAAGAAACATTTGAATGATTGGCAAGTTAATGAAAGACTTGCAAAGATCTCACTACTGAATAAATCAGTGGGGAAAATATGAACATCAGAAACAAAGCTGCTCCCCACCTCCTAACCCCCCCCAAAAAACAGGTTGTGAATATCTTTTGTTTTTCACCATCTCTGTTTTATGAATATGAAAGATTTAAAAGAAAAACATAACCATGTTGTTATTTTGTAGGTAAAAAGAATTGCAACAAAAACTGAAAATGTGCTTAAATGTTTCACAACCTGTAATCAGGAAACAGTCAGAAAACAAGTAGATTATGGTAGAAAATGCTCATCTCTTCATGCTCATAGACTTCCCTTTTAGAGACTGGCATATTACGTGGGGAAGGGCACCAGAGAACAAGTAAGGGTGAGTTTTCTTCTCTCATAGGAGCATGAGAATAGACTATATAACTTATTCAGAAAATGTTCAGTGGCTTTAACAACAACTCAGTACTAAAATACTCAAATGGATATGTCATGTCATAGATTTGAAAGTTTCCTCCATAAGTACAGATGACAACTCATCCCTATCTGCCAAATATATAAAACTCTTGTCGTTGACTTCCCAGAAATTTGACTGAAGGGTTACACCCAAAGCATTGGAAGCCTTCCTTGATTTCTCATCAAATTTTCTTTCTTTGTTTCATTTCTTTTCACTTATTTTCTAATATGTTAATTATTTGGAATATATGTACAAAACACACAAGCACAAACAAAAACCAGGAAGCACCTCCAGGATTATGTTTCACTGGAAAAGAGCAACATCAACAACAATAATTCATTGCTTAAACTTTTTAATTGTTTTATGTATTTTTAAAGAGTCCTATTCACTCAATAGGTGTTGCATCCTCTGAGTACCTGAAAAGGCCAGCCTAAGAAGGCCAAGGTCTCCCATTGTATCCTGGGCCATCTCTAGTCATCCTGATGAATATCTGGTCCCTGGACTCAGATGACTCAGGAGGAGAAACTGAGGGTGTTGACCTTGCAGAGCTCTCCCTCACTCAAAACAAGTAGACGTCATGTCATCATTTCTCTGATGTCATGGTTTTCTTTGAAAATGAAGGACAAGCACAACCTGTGAGGAGATCAAGAAGGTTGAGTGGGGACTCAGCTAGCTGGGTAACCTAGATCATACTTCCTTTCTGTCTCCCCCTCCCCTTTGGTGTTGACTGGCTGGATTTATTTTTTCCTTCTTTTCCTTCCATCCTTCCTTCCTTCCTTCCTTCCTTGTTCTTCCCAAAATGTTAAATCTAGTGTACTCTGAAGCCCTGGACAACAGTGGTTCCCTGCCCAAACTCCACTTAATGATTGACAGAAAGATTTCCAATAGTAACAATTTCTGCTCCCTTCCAGGTTGATTTAATCATTTTTTGCTTTTGTTCATTAAAAGAACCATTCCCTGACTACTTCATAAAGAGGCATTTTCACTCAATGGACATTACCTCCTATAAGTGAGTATCTGAAAAAGCCAGTCTAAGAAGGCCACGGAGTCCCATTGTATCCTGCACCATCTCCAATCATCCTGATGAATATCTGGTCACTGGACCCAGATGGCTCAGGAGGAGGAAGGGAGGTTGGTGGCCTTGCACAGCCCTCCCTCACTCAAAACAAAGTCAAGTGCAAGTCACGCCATCATTTCTCTGCTATCATGGTCTTTTTTTGAAAATGAAAGACACACATTTTAAAAATATATTTCATTAAATATTTTACACGAAATTACATGTTAACGTTTTATTAAATTATATTTTGAATTCTAAACTTTTTTTCTCTTCCATCCCTTGACAAGGCAAACAATATGAAATTGAATATAGATGTAAAGTCATGCAAAACATATTTCCATATTATCCATGTTTCAAAAGAAAACAAACTTACAAAAACAAGAAAAACAGTGTTTAAAAAATGCTTCAATCTATATTTAGAGTTCATCAGTTTTCTTTCTTGAGATAAAAAGCACTTTTCATCATGGATCTTTAAAATTATCTTGATCAGAATGACCAAGACTTTCACAGTGGATCATCCTTATAATATTACCTCAGTCCATATCAGCCTCCAAGTTTCCTTTAAAGAATCCTGCTCATCATTTCTTATAGCACAGTAGTATTCCTTCACAATCATATACCACAACTCATTCAACTATTCTCCAATTGACAGACATCCCTCAATTTTCAGTTCTTTGCCACCAACAAATGAACTGATATAAACCTTTTTTGTATGTACAGGTCCTTTTTTCTTTTCTTTAATCTCTGAGAAACAGACCAAGTAGTGGCATTGTTAGGTTAAAGGATATAAATGTATGGTTTTACAGCTCTTTGAACAGAGTTCCATATGGTTCTCTAGAATGCTGAGACTAGTTCACAACTCCAAAAATGGTTCATTAGGGTACCAATTTTTTCCACATCCCCTCCAGCATTTTTCATTTTGTTTTTCTGTCAAGCTAGCCAATGTAATAAGTACGAGTGGTAGCTCAGGTTTTAATTTGTATTTATTTAATCAGTAGTGATTTAGAGGACTTTTTGTGATTATTGATAGTTTCTATTTTTTTTTCTAACAAGTATTTGTTCCCATTCTTTAACCATTAAACAACTGGGCAATGGCTCATATGTTTATACATTTGGCTAAATTCCCTACATATTTGAGAAATGAGGTATTTATCAGAGAAACTTCTATATTTTCCCTCTTAAATATCATATTTTGTGCTCTTAGAACATTCTTCTAAGAAGGAATCAATAGACTTTGCAGACAGATATTTATACCATAGACAAAAGTTTAAAATCCCCTGCCTGTCCTAATTGTTTTGTTGTAATAGATTTTTTTTCTATAAGGAAGTAGGTAACTAGACATCACAATCTGATTCCCTGACATCTGGATGTAAATCAAATCTGAAATTCTCTAGTAAATTAGAGAGGGAAAATAAATAATTGGAACTACATGGAAAAGCATTTTTTTAATTTGCTTAATATTTGTTTTTGGAAGGGATAATTTTTTAGAATTTTTAGTTGGATATTGTTTGGGTAATTTGGATGTTTGATGTGGGTAAAGATGAGAGAAGCAAAAGGGGAATTGCTACTTCCTGATAAAACAAAGTAAGTGCAAGCAACTCAGATACAGCTCAGTTATATCCTTTTCTACCTAAAATACAAATAGCACACAAGCATGTTCTTTAGGTGTAGTTAGTATTACAGGAAAGCAATTGTTTGGAATTATGTGGTACTTGCGATTGGTTATCATTAAATTGATGATGTGTTAGGGTGTTGAATCATTTATGAGCAGATAAAATAGTTTTCTGATACAGCACTCTTCTTTTTAAGACAATTTTATCTGTGTTGGAAAAGTAACTCAAAAAGTGTTGCCTACTAGCAATAATTCAGTATTATAATCTTCCCATAAGAATGGCATGGAATATTTAAGTATTAAATTTTATTAAATGACACAACAACCAAAACAATTTTGTTAAGATCCTTTTTTGAGGATTTAAAGATTAGGACATAAAAAAAGAGAGATTTCCACCAAAGGTGTTCACCACTGTCAGTGAGAAAATTCACCAAGATAATGAAGTCCTCTAGATATTTTTTCTTTTCTGTATGTAGATGATATTATGCTGGTTTCATCATGTCCTGAAATACTGAAACATTTTCTTAGTGAAAGTAATAAATCACTTTTAAATATTAGCTTAATTCAAGGGAGAAAATGAGGAAGAATGCCTGTCAAGATAATGCCATGTAGTTGTATGGACAACATTCTATCGGGGTGTATAGCTAACTAGAAAGATAATTTGATAAATTGTTAGACATCATGATAAATAGATACATAGAAAATCTCCCCTAGAGCTATTTGAAAGTTGAAATGACTGACGCAAGAGTTCTCCTCACAGGAGAGCTTAAAACAAGGTTTGTGATCATGTGTTGGATATTATATAAAGCAGAGCATTTTCAGCTACAATGTGAATTAAATTTCTTCTAGAATCTCACCCAACTCTGAGATTCAATGACTGAGGAAGCACCTCATAGATGAAAACACTTTTCAATGATAGCTTTTTACTATGTTGATTGAACAGGGTTTAAGGTGAACTCGCTTTATGCCAAAATCCATTCTGTTGTCAGTATTGTTAAAACAAGATTCTTAATGTCAAAATCTCAAGATAAGTTCCTAGTGTATTATTTTCCTTAATATACCTGAAACTTTAAATAAGGATAATATTAATTACAAGCAGAACCAATGGGTAGACCTCTTACAGCATAATTTTAGAGGGCCACTGAACAAGAATTCTGAAGAGATTAATGCTCTCTTAAAAACCAGGCTTATGTTTTTGCATACTAATTAAATCATGACTCTTTCATTTTAGAAGTACAGATACATTACTTGCCCTAAGGATACATTTTATTATCTGTGGAATATGGAATGTTATTCTGCTTCAGGAGATAAAAGCAATTTAATTTGAATCCCTCTAGAAACTAGTGCATCAGCTCAGCTAGTCATCTGTAACATCTGTGAGCATTATCTTTTAGTAAACTACTTTATACTGTCATTAATTTGAGTAGGGCCTTTAGTCACTGGGCACATTACAAAGGTGATGTGACTTGTTTCTCCTCTTATAGCAATGGAAAAATATCAAATCATGGGTGTTAAGACTAATTTGTGCCTCAGAGTATTTTTTGTAGAACTACCTGAGTTTTGTTTGTTTTTTTTTTAAACTAGACCTGTTGATGATATTATGAGTGAGGATGCTTTGTACAGTCCTCATAGTAGTCACTTTTTTCCCATTTTTCCAAATGCAAAGATTGTGTAGAGAAAGTCCTTCAGTGATTAAAAAGCACTGTTCTGATCTCCTGAGTTTTCTTGATCAGTTTCACAGTCCATGTAGGCTTTAACCAATCATAGCATGTTGTCTAATGGTGTTAATGGGAATTCATTTCTTCTTCTAATTAAACACAGATGTAGATCTAAAATTTAAGAAAAAAGGAAAAGCTCTATTCCCTTGCCAAGCTTGTAATTTCCCTTTTCTTGCTCACTACAGGGTCGTTGACGGTACCCAGGAGTCTACCACAGATGCACATTAATTACCCGTTCTCTAATTACTAGGGTACCAATATAACTGCTCAACCATTCATTACATTTTCTTCTCAACTTTGCAAAGCCCTAGAGACATATGTATGAAGCACACCACTTGGCAACATTAATTGAACCCTATTAACTCATAAAATTTATGAAAAGTGCAGCTATTAATAAAAAAGTCCTCTTTCATTTAGTCCACTAAACCCACAATGTACAAATGATCATTTTTTTTCCTTGTGCAGTATATTTGGATATCAGACAATGCAGCTGTTCACAGATTGTTAATTATCGGGAATACATCAACAGGATTAGACTAGAATCCTATCCATTAAATTACCAGACTAATTTCCAATTCTTGGAGTTATACACACTGGTAGTTAGCAGTATAAGCAAATCTAAATAACATACTTAGCCAGCATGTTAGATAGAGAAATGAGATGAGACTCAAGGAGTAAACACAAACCAGACTGGGGAAAACAATAATATTTCAGATCTGTGATAACAAATGTCTGGCTATTAGTTTCTGTATATAAGGATAGAGACCACAGTAAATCCCATTCTAAAAACACTTCTATGCTATGACTTTAAAAGAAATTCAGAATTTTAACAGAAAAGTTATTATGAAAAAAAGCTTTATATTACAGCATAGGATATGCATTCAGTAAATTATTTGTCAAACCAGAGATCATGTAATATAGAGGATATAGCAATCGACTTTAAGTAAGGAAAATGGGTCTAAATTCTAATTCAGTCATTTACTAGCAAGGGTACCCTAAGTCATTTGACCTCTTTTTCAGTCTTGGTCTCCTAAAACATGATGTTGCTAGGAATAAATGAGATAATATATGAAGAAAAAAGACTAAAATCATTAAAGTACTATATAAATGTGAACCATCAACTATTTTAGTAACTCAATTTGAGATTCCTGGGAGTATCCCTTATTGGTCTGATATGACTACCTGGGAAGTTCACTGTCCTTTCAGGGAATACATTTAAGATGAGATAGAAAACTTCTAAAAACTCATCAAACCTAAGGACAGATATCCATCTCTATCAAATCATGTGAGAATATCTGGTAGCACTAGAAGAAAATCTTAAAAGTTTCCATGGCATAAAACTGAAAGATTTAAGGGCAAGGTTGTTTGTACATGTTTGTTTAACACTGTTACCTACTGAAGATGGAGATTTCAGAAGAGAATTTCATAATTAAGATACCCCATACTTTTATGGCACTCTAAGATTTATAAACTTTTCCAGCAACTTTGTGAGGTAGGTAGAAAAAATGTTTATTTTGCAGATAATAAAGTTGAGGTTAATAGAGGTGATGTGATTCACCTTAAATCATAGTTGGTGAAAGTACAGCTGAAATTTGAACCCAACTTAAAATAGGGTAAATCCATGATGGCTCACAAGCAAGAGAATGAGGGAAAGATTCACAAGTAGAGGAAAAAAACAAAGAGTGTTGAGGACTAATTCTTATATGAAAAAATATTAGTTTTGTCACAGCAAGCTATACAAAAAAACGGAATAAGATAGTATGAGATGAAGTTGGAAATAACGCATTTGAGCAAGATTGTAGAGGGCCTTGAATACAAGATTAAAATCTTTATTTATGTGGCAGAGTCCAGAGATCTACTTGCAAGTTTTCATGCAAGAAAGTGTCCTGACCAGAGAAATGTTCGTTGGTATATTGATGAATTGTCATGTTCAGTATGGATTTAAGGGAGAAAAGAAAGGGGAGGTCAATTTAGAATCTTTGTTGTCCAGTTAAAACGGAATGAAAACCCTGAACAAGAATATTTTAGTGGATAGAGCTACATAACTTTTTTTTGCCAACTTCTCAGTTCCCACAGACTAGGATATCCAAAATTCAAGGTCATATGTAGATAATGTCTCCAGGGATCTTCACAAGGATTCAATTTTATCCTAGATGGAGTCCCATATTTATGCACATTCTCTAGATCAGGCCTGTATAACCCGTAGCCTGCTAAAGGGTTGCAGGTGACTAATGAAAACAACCTCTACATTTTCTTGTGGACTTTGGAGGGCTACAGGTTATGCAGACCTGCTCTAGACCAACTCTCAGAGACAGGAAACCTATGCTCTCCTCTCAGGATTTTAGGGTACCCTAAATAAGCTGTGGCAATCTCTTTGCTCTGTCATTGGTACCTTTATTTTCTTACAAACATAAACTCTGGAAAGATTGGCTCCTGAGAAGCCCATTGGACCTTTAGAATCAAAGATCATGAGTCATAAGGTCACCAAACTCCTCACTGAGTTCTAAGCCCAAGAAAATTAAACTGAGCCTAACAGGGCTTGAATGCCTCTGCCGCTAATCTTGGTAGTGCAGTGGATAGAAAACCCAACCTGAAGTTGAGAGCACCTGAGTTCAAATTAGACCTCAGATGTTTATTAGCTGGGTGACCTTGGGAAGGTCACTTCACCTTTGTTTGCCACAGCTTCTTCATATAAAAAATAGATATAACAATGGCACCTATAGGCTTATTGTAACGATCAAATTAGATCATTTTTCCATGCTTAGCACAGTGCCTGGAACACAGTAAATGCTACATAAGTATTGTTGTTGTTACAATGTTTATTGTAATTTCAACACATGGTCACTGATAGAAACTCACTACAGAATGTCTGTGTTCTCTACAGGATTTTTCTCCAATGTTCTTCTCTCACATAAAATCACAGTTCTCCCAGATACTGCTTCTTGTCCTCCTCACAGAATATAGCATGTTAGGGGGTGTGGACATGCTCTGTACCCCAAATTATATATCTACCTAAAATATACTTTAGGGATAAGGAAAACATAGTTGATTGGATTGACTATTACTCTGAAACTTCTTATCTATTTATAATGTTTTTCTGCTAGAAGAGAAATGGACAGCTCTAGACATGGAGAGGTCCAAATAAAATCTTATATGCAATGAACATCCATGTGTATAAAAATTTCTATCCATATGAGATTAATGTAATGAGTAATTAACTAGTTAAAACAAATTCAAATCAAAATGCTAAAAAAAAGAGAGATAAAATATGCCATGTCATTAAGATAGTTTTAGTCAGACCTATTTAGATTTACAGTTAACAATGAAAATGAGAAATAGATAAAGGAAAAACATTGATGTTGATGACTAGTGATCTAAAGTCATTTCCATCAAGTCTAGCCCAAATAGTCTGAAACACCACCAAAGCAACAGGCACGTGATCTCCTTGCCAAATGGAGAAATTCTCCAGTCAAGACTAATACTCATTCAGAATGTAAATAATCACAAACTATCCCAGAGGTTTATAGTAAAACATTAAAAACACCATCACTTTAGAAATCAGATAATGTCAAAGAGAAAATCCATCTATAGAACTTGGCAGAAGGTCTATCTAAACCATATTATTTCTAAAATACTTTTAGATGAAATGAGAGAACATAAAATAAACCACACAGAGCAAATTAAAACACAGTCCATCTCTCTAAGATTAAAGCCATCTGGCAAGAGTTCTTTTAGTTCCCTAACATTCTCAGCAGTCATCATCCCCGTTTTCCTCCTTCCTTCAGATTACTGGAGTAGAGTTACCCTTCTGTAATACTAGTATCTGTGTAATACCCTTGCTTCAATTCTTTTTATAACTTCTAAGAACATTCACCAATTGTCATCCTTTATTCCCATAGATTGTAGTTGCATTGTAAAGAAAGACTGATCCAGAGGTTCAAGGCATTAGAAAAGAAAAACAAATTACTAGAATGTCACTTACAGTTATTTGTACAGGGTGATATGACTGATGTCATAAAGTTCAAAGAATGATACATTCTGGAGTCATGTGTGAGGAATGACCGATAAGTGGCTATAAGGAAAACAAGAATGTGGCTTACTACCCCTGGTCCTATCAGTCAAGAGTGAAGAGTAAAGGGGAGAGGAAGGAGTGCTCTCTAATTAATGAAATATGTCATTTTTAACCCCCTGGCTAAACTGGATTTTTTTTCCACATTAATTTCATCCTGTGTCTCTTCAATCTATACTTGTGTAATTGTTATTTTTAAATTTTAAAGAGGACTTTTCTTTCATTGTCATACATTTTATTTCATTAAGTTCTATAACTTTTAGATCCTACTTCTGATATCCAGTATATTAGATACCCTTCCCAATTTCATGTTTTCTACACATTGAATGATCATATAGTCTATTCATTTATCCTAGGCATTTACAAAAAGCTGTTGAACTTAAAGCACAGAGCTCCGTTAGAGAGATAGCTCTAGAATGGCACTCATTGAATGCAGTTGGTCAGCAGTGAATCCCATAGACATAATGTGATGCAATCTACATTTTCCAATTTTGTAGAGAAGGACATGCTAAGAGACTATCAAATTTCTTGAGAAAATCCAGAGACATTTTGTCCGAAACAATCCACTTTAATAATCTTTGTAAATATGCTGCCAATGGCTATGCCAAGAGTTCAGAAAATGGTAGGAGTAGAAAATGAAAACAATTAAATTATCATAATTATCATCATTTTCTGTGAGAGGGAACCAACCATAAGAAACCAGAGCTTGAGTAGGGATGACATTCAAGAGGGAAGGGTTTAAAGCTCAAAATACTGACATTTATCTCTTCCTTCAAAATTAATTCAGTCTTCTGTAGAAGATACTCACTACTTTTTAGTCTAATATCTGCTTTCATTTCTTCATTTCCCTTTTGTTATAAATAATGTGAAGAAAAGAGAAGGAGAAAGCAATGATCATACACCACTTTTTTGCCACTGGACGAAAAAATATGCTAGATGCATGGATAACTTTTTTTTTCCCCTGGATCCTTCACTTCTTTTTTATTATAGGTTCTCAGGAATATATTCTTTTAAAGGAACTGTAACTTCCTTACCCTGAACCACAATGAATGCCAGGGTTCTTATGTATTTATTTCAGCAATCAAGAGGATAGTTAAAACATCTTCCTATTAGAATTCAGAACAATAACTATTCATCAAAGATCTACTGTGGGTCTACGACGGTGCTAGGTACTGTGTGTAAATCATGCTCCCTGCCCATAATTCCCATACAGTCTACCTAAATAAACAAGACATTCATACTATAATGTAATTTTCTTAAATGAGCTAACCAAATTGGCTGACAGTGTTTAGTGCATAAGATTGGATTTGGAAAAATATGAAATATTGGAGAAGAGAATAAACTTGGTTTGAACCAACTTTGGACAGCAAAAAAGCTCTTCCTATCTGGGTAAGGTGATGAAATGCAGATAAAAAGATAAAAAATACAAGAAGTGGAAGAAAGGGTGAAAATGGAGACAAAGTAAAATCTGCCTACTTTATTATTCTTTTGCCAGTTCCCAGACCTCCCATAACCTTATCAAGCAATCACTGGATTATACTATATGTTTTCTGCCCTTCCTTCTCATTCCCCTCCCACCAAAATCATAGGTAAGCTTTAGTTTCACCTTTCCTGGATAAGATATCTACTTCCCAGCAATCTCCAAACCACACCAACCCTCCCCTTCATTTTCTATTCTATTTTGGGGTTTTTTTTGTTAGGTTTGGTCTCCTTCCACTACAATGTAAGCTTCTTGACTAAAAAGACTGTATTGCTTGACCATACTTATAGCCCTAGCTTCTAGTATAGTGTCTGACACATAGTAAGTACTTAATAAATGCTTGCTGTCTATCTGTCTATCTATCTATCTATCTTCAGCTTTTGTATTGGATCTGGGAAACATCACATATAACCTTAAAAGTTATTGCTAGGGGAGGGTCAGAGCCAAGATGGTGGAGTAGAAAGACATATATACGCTAGTGTTTCCCCACAGCCCACAAAATATCTATAAAAATTACTCTCAACAAATTGTAGAGAAGCAGAATCCACAGGATGACAGAGTGAAAGAGATTTCCAGCCAAAGGTAAACTGGAAGACCAACAGGAAAATTCTATCCCATGGGATGCTGAGTGGAGCAGAGGCCAACCCTAGCCATGTAGCATCAGGAGGAACAGGACCTGAACAGGCCTCCAAGCAGAATCCCGAGTAGGGAGGGTCCCAGATCCCACCATTCACAGGCAACAAGGAAAGCTTAAAAGGTCAGCGTGGGAGAGGTTTCCCAATTGGCAAGAGGAGAGCAGGGTCCCTCTGGCACTAGCCCAAGGTGGTGGCAGAGGCAGTGGTGGGCAGCTACAGTGGCAGCCAAACAACCCTGAGTCCATTGTCCAAGCAGCTCACCTTAAAGCCTCTGGGGGAAGTACCAGAGGATCTGAACCTCAGCCCTCAGTGGAGGCAAAGCCCCTTCCTAAAGCTCTTGGGGGAATTGAGTGGCTGAATGGAACCTCAGCCTTGAATGGTAGCCCCACCTTCACCCAAAGTCCCTGGGGGAATTGAGCAGCTGATCTGAATCTCAGCCCTGAGCAAGGTCCTGGGGGTAGAAGAACACCAAGACCCTCCTCTTGACAAAGGATTCAGAAGTCAGGTAACTGGCTGGGAAAATGCCTAAAAAAGAGAAAAAATATAAGACTATAGCAGGTTACTTTGTTGGTGAACAGGTATCTCCTTCCATCCTTTCAGATGAGGAAGAACAATGCATACTGTCAGAAGAAGTCAAACCTTCTACCTCCAGTACCTCCAAAATGAAAACAATATGGGCTTAGGCCATAGAAGAGCTTGAAAATCAGTCAGCAGCTTGCTAAAGGAGAAAAAAACAAACAAACAAAAATGCTGAGGAAAATAGTACCTTTAAAAATAGGCTAACTTAATAGGAAAAAGAGGTCCAAAAAGCCAATGAGGAGAAGAAGACTTTATAAAGCAGAATCATCCACATGGAAAAAGAAGTTCAAAAGCTCACTTGCACAAAATAATTCTTAAAACATGAGAATAGAGTTCAGGGAAGCTAACGAGTATATGATAAACTATATGATAAACCAAGAAGTTACAAAACAAAACCAAAAGTTTGAAAAAAATAGAAGATAATGTGAAACATATCATTGGAAAAATAAGTGACCTGGAAAATAGAACCAGGAGACAGAATTTAAAAATCATGGGACTACCTGAAAGCCATGATCAAAAAAAGAGCCTAGACATTATCTTTCATGAAATTATCAAGGAAAGTTGCTCTGATATTCTAGAACCAGAGGGCAAAATAAATATTGGAAGAATACACCAATAACCTCCTCAAAGAGATCCAAAAAGAGAAACTCTTAGGAATATTGTGGCCAAATTCCAAACTTCCCAGGTCAAGGAGAAAATATCGCAAGCAGCTAGAAAGAAACAATTCAAGAATTGTAGAAATACAATTAGGATATCACAGGATCTGGCAGCTTCTACATTAAGGGTTCAAAAGGTTTGGAATAGGATATTCCAGAAGTCAAAGGAACTGAGATTAAAACCAAGAATTCATCTACACAGCAAAACTGAGTATAATACTTCAAGGGAACAAATGATCATTCAATGATACAGAATACTCTCAAGCTTTCATGATGAAAAGGCCAGAATTGAATAGAAAATTTGACTTTGAAACACAAGAATCAAGAGAAGCATGAACAGGTAAACAGGAAACAGAAATCATAAAGGACTTTCTAAAGCTGAACTGTTTATATTCCTACATGGAAAAATAATACTTGTAACTCTTGAAACTTTTCTCAGTATTTGGGTAGGTGGAGGGATCACACACACACACATACACAGAGAGAGAGAGTACAGGTGTTGAATCAGAAGAGATGATATCCATAAATAAAATAAAGTTAAGGGGTGGGAAAGGAAAATATTAGGAGGAGAAATGGAGAAATGGAATGGGGCAGACTATCACTCATAAGAGAGATAAGAAAAACCTTTTTCAGTGGAGGAGAAAAGGGAGGAGGTGAGAGGGGAAAAGTGAAAAGCTTAATCTCTTCACATATGGCTTAAGGATGGAAAAATATGCTCTCTAATTTTGTTTTGAAAATCTATTTTACACTACAGGAAAGTAGGGCAGAAGAGGACAAGTGGGGTAAGGGGGATGAAAAAGGGAGAGCAAATTGGAGAAGGGAGTAACTAGAAGTAAACACTTTTGGGAATGGACAAGGTCTAATGAGAGAATAGAAAAGGGGGGACAGTGTAGGATAGAGGGCAATATAGTGACTCTTATGCAACATGACTATTATGGAAGTCTTTTGCAAAATGATACATGTGTAGCCTGTACTGAATTGCTTGCCTTCTCAGTGGAGATTGGTGGGGAGGGAGGGAGAGAAGTTGGAATTCAAAGTATGAGAAACGAATGTTGAGAATTGTTATTGCATACACCTGGGAAATAAGAAATACAGGTAATGGGGTGTAGAAATGTATCTTGCCCTATAAGAAAAGAGAGAAGATGGGGATAAGAGAAGAGTTAGGTGTGATAGAAGGGAGGGCACGTTGACAGAAGAGGAAATAAGAATGCAAGGTGTTATGGGGTGAGGGGAGGGGAAAGATGAGGAGAAACATTGGAACTCAAAATTTTGTGGATATGAATGTCAAAATCTAAAAAAAAAATAAAACTATTAAAACAAAGTTATTCCTATGATATACCATTCAGATCTAGCTCATTTGGGAAGACAGCAAACCTGAGGTTGATCCAATTCAGCTTAGGCTTCTCAATACAAACAAGTCCTGCTGGAGGTAGGAGGAAAAGAAATAAAAAGGAACAATCTGCATTAAGTATTTACCCCATCCTCTTTAATATAATATGGTGCAATTTTGTAAGAATTCCCCTTTGTGCAGGGTTTATAGACCACATCTATCCTGAATGTAGATCTACTGTAGCAACCATAACACTTAGTGGGTATTAGCCACTGCGAGGATGTTAACTGAAGTAGTAGAAAAAAAAAGAAGATCCAATATTGTCATCCAGGATCTGATCTATGATACAAAAAATGGTCTGTTTGAACAGGCTAATACAATTAAACTTTAAAGGAGAAGCTTCAGAGTCATAGTGAAAGAAGAAGGCCTGGAAAGAACTAGTGAAGGATACGGCAAATGATAACTTGTCTTGACTCAGAAATGTGGTGGCCTAAGGAGGTCAGCAGGAGATGAAATGTGATCAGGGAAAAGTATGGTTTAATCTAGTGGCAGAAAAGAGAAAGATTATATGAGGACAGTTTTGAAGATGGATATGGAATTGTTAACAATAGAATTGGTTTCCAAAGGACCAAATGATATGCTGAAGATATGGTGTGGAAAGATTAAACTTCTTCCTGGCATCATTACAAAGTTGTTTTTTTTCCCCCTATGGCATTCTTTCATCATCTATTTTCTGTTATATTTTAGGTTAAAAATGCATTTTTTAAATTTTATTAACATTGTGTAAAGCTATTCATTTGCATTTAATTAGTTTCTTCATAAAATGATTTCTCTTTCTGAAATTATATACTAGCACATTACAGAACAATCAAATTATCAGCCTCACTTCCAAATATCAATTCAAACTCAGGAAATTATGACAAGTTAGGTTCTCCATCATTAAGGCTGCATACAAATCCTTTTAGAGCTATCAAAGCAGAGTCAATAGTTATTACTGAATGTGTTTATGACTCACAGGAGTTAATGGTATTTGATAGCAAGATGAAATTTTCTAGGAGGTTAATCTTCCTGTGAAGGGAATATGTGCTAGATATCTAAAAGAAATTCTGGGAACAATCTGTACCCACTGTTTCTATGTCTTTGCTTCCTAACAATATCTAGTCTATCACCATTCTGATAGGCAGTCACATGTTACATGAGTTCTAATTGAAACCTGATGGTTTTTAACATCAATGGATTCTGCTATTTAGTGTGCTGGATTGTGAAATGGAAAACTAATATGAAGAAAATAGTTGTTTAAGATTGTTGTTGCTTTTTCCTTACTGCTTCTATAATTTCTATCAGATAAAGAGGGCAATATTTTGTTGACTGGCATATGTTGGCACTTTTTTCACTTGAAAATATGTCTAATGAATGGGGACTATTAGCTAACTTTTTTCCAGACTATTCATATATTAAAAGATATTCATAAGAAATGTGCTGAATTCAAAACAAGGCTCAAGACCACTCAAATGATACAGCACGAAATTTGAAAGGATTTTTGTTAAGGCTAAATTGATGCAAATCCAGAATTCTCTCCTGCAGACATTTAAATATAATAGTAATAAAGAGCCTAATTCACTGAGGAGAAAAATATAATCCTAGGGAGATAATCTTTGTCTACTGTTTCTAGATTGTTTCTTTCTGACAATACTTAAACTATCGCTTTTCTGATGTGTAGTTCCAGGACTTGCTGTGGTTATAAAGAGATGAAGAATAAGATTTCACTAAAACAAAAAAAAAATTCCTTCCTTCTCTGTGTATCTTTGAAAACTATGTTAGAGGCTATTGAAGTGCAATGATAACAATTCTCTTTCATCATTTTGAAAAATCAGTCTTCACAGACCTGTGATTCCTCACATAGACATGTCTCCCCTCCACAATGGGAATGTGTTTGTAATAATCCTACATATACTCAACATTGTCCTCATAAAACCAGGGTCATATATTTTTGAGATATTGGGCTTGCCATGATTGTGATTAGGGATGGGAGGTGTAGTGATGAAACACTGAATCTAACTTGTACATACAGAGATTCAAAGAGGTGATCTTGGGTTCTTGAAGACTATACTATTGTAACATCTGATCTCTCAGGTAAACCTTAAACTACTATGTAAAGGTCAGCTGCTGTTACTGAGCCAAAAAGTCTTCAAGCATGATTCCAAATATATGTCTCCTTCCCAAGTATAATGGCAATTTAAATGGGAAGATCTTTCTCATTCATTATTAGGCTCATGGGTCCTTCCTGGGTCACATAGAAGGCTGATTCACATGGAGTCTGTGGTTGGAGGAGTTTGCTGAACAGGTAGAACAAGAAGAGATGGAGCAAGAAGTGAGTCAGGGCAATCAGATCTGGGAAAGAGAGAGTAGGCAGCAACTAACATGAGTAGGAAAGCTTATTTGTGATTTTGTTTAAGGGGGCTGATTTGTGGGAAGTCTAACAGAGGGAAGGCTTGGGGATGGTAATGCCTCCAGCATTGTTATTGTTTATAAATTTCATTGTTGCTATGGTGGATTTGGTTTTCTGCTGTTGGGATTCAATTTTCTGGTATCTAAATAAATATTTTTCTTCTGTCTTCTATATGGAGCATCCATTATACTTTGAAATTCAGACCTGTGCCAGAATATTTATAATCACCATCAGTGCTGTGAATATTGCCTTGATGAAACATCAAGGACACCCTAAATCTGCAAATGATCATCACTGACAAATTATTCCACAAAATTAATTCTTTGACTATGGTGACCCATGAAACAAAGAAAAATGAAGAATTTTAAAATATTTTCCTGAGTTTCCTTTATGTTTTTTTTAAAGCATTATGGTAGAGTAATGGAAACATAGTAGAAAGTACTAAGAGATATTCTCTCTCCACATCTTGTGAGATGTCCTTCATGATTTTCTATATCTCAATTCCAGTCCCATTACCCCAAAATAAAACAAATTCTCAGATGGTGTTCATTGATCCCTTAATGATGAGCTTTGAGAATAGCAAAGCTGATGAACAGAGAAGATATATTGCATTACTAAGGACACATTTGAAGACATTCTAGAGTTGCAAGATCTTCCAGATCCTCTGTTCCTTTGCAGTAGCTTTCAAGACCTCCTCTGTCATCTCCAGGCTATGAGGCAGCCTCAGAGTAGGACACTAATTGAAGATGATTCTTAGACCTTAGCATTAAATGTATACATTGATAACTACTTTCCATCATGCATTTATACACATTTCTCCTGTACTGGAATAAAATAAATTATTACTGTCATAAGATCTCAGGTCTAGAAAGGTTTTGGAATCCTTTACAATGAGGCCCCTACAGGCCTCATTTTAGAGAAGAGGAAGAATATGAAGCAAAATCCTTTTCTATTTTTCTCTTAAACTTGGAACTTTGAGATGATAAAGCTTGCCAAAATGCCTTTACTCTTTATTTCTTTTGGTTCAAGTGTTTTCAAGTTGTTAATAACTGACAACACAGTCAGCTAAAAATCAGAAAATTGATTATATTGAAATTGTTACCAAGACATAGAAAAAAGCTTAAGGACCTCAGGTAAACAATCCCAGATCTAGTCTAACGTGCTCATTTACAAATAAGCAAACTGAGTCCCAAGGAGGAGAAATGATTTATCCAAGGGTCCCTAAGATAATATATCTCTTAACCTGGGTAACTAATTATGTTGATGTGATGAATAAGTTACTTGTTAAAGCGATATGGAGAGTTGAAACAGGGCATGAGATTGAAGAAAAAAAGTGGTGTTGACTGAAATATTAGATAATTTACTTATATTGAAAGAATTCAACAGATAGTCATTAACTTTCTTTACTTAAAGATGAATCATTTTATTTCAGGGCCAGACAAGTATCAGGTCAAGGTATTTTAACCTGTAATCTCTAAAGAACTTCTTTGAGAAAGTAAATGCCATTTGAGAAGCAAAGTGGTATATATTGTGTCAAATTCCTTGGCTTGGGACATAGAACCCTTGATTTGAAATATAGATGTGGATACTGTTTGGGCCAGATATATACTATGATAAACTTGGAGAAGCATTACTGTTGGCTCTTTCTTGGAATGGAACACATATAATGTTAAGAAATAGGAGCCATTGATTTTCATGAATGTGTTTTCATTGCCTCTCTCTCTCTCTCTCTCTCTCTCTCTCTCTCTCTCTCTCTCAAATTTTACTTAAGACTGCTGTAAAATATTGTTAATGATTGGTGAAGAAGTCCTACCAAATTCTTTTTATGATGCAGATATGGTTGTGATACCTAAACCAGGAAGAGCCAAAACAAAGAAAGGAAATTATAGACCAATTTCTCTAATGAATACAGATGCAAAAATTTTAAATAAGATTTTAGCAAAAAAAAATACAGTAACTTATAGTGAGAATAATACATTATGATCAGGTAGGATTTATACAATATCTTCCAAGAAATCATCAAGGAAAATTTCCCAGAAGCCCTACATTTGTCCATCAGGCAAAACAGTTTTCAAAAGAATCCACCATTCACCTCCTGAAAGAGATCCCAAACTAAAAACACTAAAGAATATCATTGTCAAATTCCATAACTATCAAATGAAGGAGAAAATATTGCAGGCAGCCAGAATGAAACAATTCAAATATCAAAGAGCTACAGTCAGGATCATACAGAACCTTGCAGTTTCTTCATTAAAAGATTAGAGGGATTGGAATATCATATTCCATAAGTCAAAGGAGGTGGGACTACAACCAAGGATCAATTACCCAAGAAAACTGAGACAATATTTCAGGCAAGGAGATGAACATTCAATGAAATAAGGGATATCTAGACCTTTCTGATGAAAAGAACAGAGCTCAATAGAAAATTTAACCTTCAAACACAAATCTCAAGCGAGGCATAAAAAGGTAAACAGAAGAAAAAAATTGTTATTAAATATGGGCAAACTGTTTACATCGCTATAAGGGAAGGTGATACTTGTTAATCTTGAGAAATGTATATTTATTATGATATATAAAAGGGGATATACATAGAGGGAGTGAGTATAAAGTAAATAATGGGAGGATAAAAATGTGACTTAAGGGTGTGTAGGTATTGTAATGGGAGATGAGAAAAGGAGGAGGCAGAAGAAAAGATCAATTACATCACAGGAAGAGGTACAAAACTATATTACAGTAGAGGGAAAGAGGGGAGGGAAAAGAGCATTGTTTGAGATTTACTCTCATCTGATTTGGTTCAAGGAGGGAACAACAAACCCAGTTATGTTATTTATAACATATGTTGTTTATAAGAAACACATCTGAAATGGGGGGATACACACAGGGTAAAGGTAAAAGGTTAGAGCAGAATATGTTGTGCTTCAAGTTATATAAAAAAGCAGGTGATAGCAATCCTAATCTCAGATAAAGCAAAAGCAGAAATAGATCTAATCAAAAAGGATAAGGAAGGAAAATATATCCTGCTAAAAGGCACCATAGACAATGAAGCAATATCATTACTAAACATGTATGCTCCAAGTGGTATAGCACCCACATGCTTGGAGAAGTTAAAGAAGGTACAGAAAGAGTCAGCAAAGCTATACTAGTGGAGACCTCAACCTTCTCCTCTCTGAACTTGATAAGTCTAACCTCAAAATAAACAAGGAAGAAGTTAAGGAGGTGAATAAAACTCTAGATAAGGTAGATATGATAGATCTCTGGAGAAAATTGAATGGGAATAGAAAGGAATATACCTTTTTCTCAGAAATACATGACAAATATACAAAAGTTGACCATGTTATGGGGTATAACAACCTCACAATCCAGGGCAGAAAGGGAGAGATAGTCAATGCATCTTTCTCAGATGATAATGTGATAAAAATTTTATGTTATAAAAGGCCATAGAAAGATAAACCAAAAATTAATTGGAAATTAAATAATCTAATCCTAAAGAATGAGTGGGTTAAAGAAGAAATAGAAATAATCAACCACTTCATTGAAGAGAATGCCAATAATGCAACAACCTACCAAATCTTAGGGGATACTGCAAAAATAGTTCTTAGGTAAGTTTTATATCTTTGAATACCTACATAAACAAAATAGAGAAAGAAGACATCAGTGAATTGGGCATGCAGTTAAAAAAACTAGAAAAGAGATATTTTAAAAAATGAAATTAAGAAAACTATTGAACTAATAAACAAAACTGAGTTGTTTTTATGAAAAAATTTACAAAATTGATAAACCTTTGGTAAATTTGATTTAAAAAAAGAAAACATAAAAGCAAATTACCAATATCAAAATGAAAAAGGTGAACTCACCTCCAAAGAAGAGGAAAATTAACAATAATTAGAAATTACTTTGCCCAACTGTATGCCAGAAATTCAACAATCTAAATGAGATGGATGAATATTTAAAAAATATAAATTGCCCAGATTAACAGAAGGGGAAGTTGAATACTTAAATAATCCCATCTCACAAAAAGATATCGAACAAGCCATCGATGAACTCCCTGGGAAAGAATCTTCAGGGCCAGATGGATTTACAACTGAATTCTATCAAAAATTTAAATAACAGTTAATTCCAATACTATACCTATATATTTAGGAAAATTAAGGAGGAACTAGTCCTACCAAATTGTTTTTATGATACAAATATGGTTCTTAATACCTAAGCCAGGAAGAGTCAAAACAGAGAAAGAAATTTATACACCAATTTCTCTAATGAATATAGATGCAAAAATCTTAAATAAGATATTAGAAAAAAGAATACAGCAACTTATCATGAGGATAATACATTATGACCAGGTAGTATTTATACCACGAATGCAGGGCTGGTTCAATATTAGGAAAACTAGCAGCATGATTGAGCATACCATGATCAAAACTAACAGAAATCACGTGATTATCTCAATAGATGCAGAAAAAAACTTTTGACAAAATACAACACCTATTCCTGTTGAAGACATTGGAGACCACAGGAATAAATGAAGCTTTCCATAAAATAATAAGCAGTACCTATCTAAAACCATCAGCAAGCATTATGTGCAATGGGAATAAGCTAGATGCATTTCCAATAAGTTCAGGGGTGAAACAAGGATGTCCATTATCCTGTTATTCAATATGTTACTGGAAATGTTAGCTTTAGCAATAGGAGAAGAAAAAGAAATTGAGGGAATTAGAATAGACAAAGGACAAACTAAGTTATCACTCCTTGAAGATGATAAGATGATATACATAGAGAATCCCAGAGAATCAAGTGAAAAACTACTTGAAATAATAAACAACTTTAGCAAAATTGCAGGTTACAAAATAAACCCAGATAAATCATCTGCATTTCTATATATTACTAATAAAGCCCAACACCAAGAGATAGAAAGAGAAATCCCATTTAAAGCTATGGTAGGTACTATAAACTATCTGGAATTCTACCTGCCAAAACAAACTCAGTGATTATACGAGCACAATTACAAAACACTTTTCACACAAATATAGTCAGATCTAAGTAAGTAAAAAGCATCAGTTGCTCATGGTTAGGCCACGATAATACAATAAAAATGGCAATTCTACCTAAGTTAATGTACTTATTCAGTACCATACCAATCACACTTCCAGATAATTATTTTCTACAGCTAGAAAAAATAATATCAAAATTCATTTGGAAGAATAAAAGTCCAGAATATCAAGGGAACTAATGAAAAGAAATTCTAGGGAAAGTGACCTAGCCCTACAAGATCTCAAATTGTATTATAAAGCAGTAATCATCAAAACCACTTGGTACTAAGAAATAGAGGGGTAGACCAGTGGAATATATTAGGTACTCAAGACATAGTAGTCAATGAATATAACAATCTATTGTTTGATAAAGTCAAGGACCCCAGCTTTTGGGATAAGAACTCACTGTTTGACAAAAATGGCTGGATAACAGTGTTGTGGAAACAGGGCATAGACCACTGCCTGACACTGTACACAAGAATAAAGTCCCAGTGGTTACATGATCTAGTAATAAAGCCTGATACTATAAACAAATGAGGGGAGGAAGGAATAGTATATTTTTCAAATCTATAGAGAATGGAGAAATTTTTGACCAAACAAGAGATAGAGAAGATTATGAAGTGCAAAATCGATAATTTTGATTATTTTAAATTGAAAAGTTTTTGCACAAATAAACCCAATGCAACCAAAATTAGGAGGGAAGCAGAAATCTGGGAAAGAATTATTGCAGCTAGTGCCCATGATAAAGGCCTCATTTGTAAAATATATAGAGAACTGTGTCAAATTTACAAGAATACAAATCATTCTCCAATTTATAAATGGCAAAGGATATGAACAGGCAGTACTTAGAGGAAGAAATTGAAGCTACATATAGCCATATGAAAAAGTACTCTAAAGCACTATTGATTAAAGAGATGCAAATCAAAACACCTCTGAGGTACCATATTGCACCCAACATATTGATTATCATGACACAACAGGAAAATGATAAACGTTTGAGAAAATGTGGGAGAGTTTGAACACTAATTCATTACTGTTGGAGCTATGTGGTGATTCAATCACTCTGGAGAGCAATTTAGAACAAAATTGCTATAGAAATTGCATACCTTTTGACCTATCAATATTGCTTCTAGGACTGTATCCCCACAAAAACATAAAAATATGGGAAAGGGTACCACATGAACAAAAGTATTTATAGCAACTCCCTCAATGGTGACCAAAAACTGGAAATCAAGGCAATGCCCATCAGTTGAGGAATGGCTGAACAAGTTGTGGTATATGAATGTAATAGAATACTATTGTGCTATAAGAAATGATGAACAGGAAGACTTCACAGATGCCTGGAAGGACCTATATGGACTGATGCTAAGTGAAAGGAGCAAAGCCAGGAGAACTTTGTACATAGCAACAACCACAGTGTGCAAGAAATTTGTCTGATAGACCTAGTTCTTCATAGAAATGCAAGGACCTAAAAAATTCCAAATGTACTCAAGGCAAAATGCCTTCCATATCCAGAGAAAGAACTATGAAATTGTACTTCAGAATGAAGCAGACCATTTTCTCTCATATTGTGTTTTGTTTTATGGTTTCTCCCATTCATTTTAATTGTTCTATGCAACATGACTAAGGTGAAAATGTATTTAATAGGAATGTATGTGTAGAACCTATAAAAAATTACCTGCTGTCTTGGGGAGAGAATGCAGGAAGGAAGGGGAAGGAAGCAGAGGGAGGGGGAAAAAAGCTTAGATATATGGAAGTGATGATAGAAAACTGAAAACAAATAAAATAATTTTAAAAAAGAAAATAAAATTAAATATATTAGAATTGGGCAAGTGGAAAAAAAAATATTGTTGATGATCTAGCTGTTGAGAGACCACCGACTGGAAAGTTTGAGAAATAGCTAAATATTTAGTAACAAATATACTGAGTTGAAGTGGTATAATCTCCCATAGGAAAGGCAGAAGACAGCTTTTTCTCATCATATAGTTATATGATTCTAAAGTTTCATGGTCTATTTTCAATTGGGAGAAAAAGCTTTATACATACATGCATATATATATATATATATATATATATATATATATATATATATATATATATATATATATATATCTGTGTGTGTGTGTGTGTGTGTGTGTGTGTGTGTGTATCTTCAGCAGAAGACACTAAAAGCAAATTTTTACTTAAAGTAACACCGGAAACTACACTTGTCAATTGCCTACTAAAGTTTACATAGTGAGAAAAATCTTCTTCAAATCAGTAAATTTTGACATATATTCCAAAATAAAGCTTTTAAGTATAATTGCCATTTATAACTTGCTCCAGATCTTAGAAATTGCTTTTTTAATAAATTGTATCAGACCATGAAGGAAACATTTATGCAGATTCATGGATCATTCCAATTCTCAGATCTTGGTAAAGTTTGAAATATGAATCCTAACATGCTGCAACTACAATATAGACAACAATTCTGATATGCTACAACCATAATAGTTTAGTCACTATGTCTTCTGTGTAATATAAGTAATAACTTTCTAAAATAATGGTACTCCTAATCATATTCTTCCATAAGTCCTGGCAATCATGACATAAATTAACATTTCTTCTAGCTGTCACAAAGAGGAAAAGATCTTAAAGCCTTTATCTTATCTCATTCATCAATATATTGGCTTTATAACAAAACTAATTTCTTATTTTCCCCTTTCCTGACCGTCATTGTGATTTAGAAAATCACCAAAGCCTAGAACTGGAAAGGAAATTTGGAGATTGTGTAGACCAACGTTCTCATTTTACAGATGAGGAAGGTGAGGCCCAAAGAGGTTAAGTACCTTGTAAATTACACAGCAGGCTCATTGTAAATCCCATATTTCATCAAATGAATCAAAAATAATTTATTAAGCACCTACAAAGTAACAGGTGGTTTACTATGTACTGGGGCAAGGCAGAAGTAAAACAGTTCTTTTCCTTCAGAATCTTACAATTTTATTTGAGAAGAATAGAACAATTTTATAAGATATATATATATATATATATATATATACATATATACATATATATAAATATCACACAAAATGGAAGGAAGTAAAGTGGGAGGGAGGAAATGGCAAGATTTGACAACTGATGCTGTAATGTGGTTGAGTGAAAATGACAAGTAGAGGATGACTAAGGTTGACAATGTGAGTGACAAAAAAAAATGTTGTTGTTGACAGAATTGTACCTCCAAGAGTTTCTACATCTACATAAGACTATTAAATTGACATGGATTTGATCTAGGGGCTGTTGAGTGATATAACTGATTAGGATTATCATGTATACTGAGCTAAATTTGTTACTGTGACAGCTTGATGCTATATAAAAACCTGGTTGAGTTTGATACATTTTCCATGTAACTGATGGTAGAAATATTGAATTCACATATCAGAAATAAAAAAAAAACTTTGTATGTATGTCTTGTCATGCAAAATGCTTTCTAAACTATGAGTTTTATGGAAAATACACTTCTCCCAAGAGTTGTAGGATTGCTGTCACTTTATGAAAGTTTAACTGTTTGGACATATTCCCCTGGAGCCAAGCCCCAGGATTTATGTATCAGGCATTGAATAAGCTGTCACTTTAGCAGAAGTAGCTCTTGAACATTTTAGTAACATTGAGCTTGTGTTTTAACTCTTCATCTAAAAGATTCTAACATCCCAGAAAGGCTATACACAATTTGTAAATAGTCAGCCTTTAATAGAATTATGTAAATCTGCTTTTATCATTCTACAGATATGTAGCTCAAAATTAAAATAATCATTAAAAGGGGGGGAAATTTGGAGATTCAAGGATTAAAAAATACTGTTTCTCTATATTGATTCTTAAATTGACCAACTTTCTTAATTTATACTCTTGGTTTCAATGGAAGTTTTCATGAAACTTAGACTTACAGTTGGGTATTAGCTTAAAGTGTAGTGCTTCTGTTTAATTTACATGGTCTGTGAAATGAAGATTTTGGTGTTTTTGAGTCATTTCAGACATATATGACTCTGTGACCCCATTTGAGGTCTTCTTAGCAAAGATACTGAAGTGGTTTGCTATTTCCTTCTGCAGGTCACTTTACAGATGAGGAAAATGAGGCAAACAATGTTAAATGACTTGCCCAAGGTCACACTGCTAGTACTTGAGGCCAGATTTGAACTAAGAAAAATGAGTCTTCCTGATCCAAGGCCTCACACTCTATCCACTCTGCCACCTAGCTGCCATGGAATGAGCATAAAACACTTAAAAGGCTAGAGATATTTATTGATAAATACATTTGATCAGGTGTAAACCACATACTCCTGGTATATTTTTTCCTGATCCCAAAACAGCTTGTATAAGTATGGTCAAACACTAGATTCCTATACTTCAGAGTGTTATAGCCTCTGATAAAAAGATGGGTGGTGAACAGCAAGAAAGTATCCCATTGAACTGATCCAATCCTTTACTGTGACTAAGGAGCTTGTATGCTGCATGGGCTGACTTAGTTGAAAAAGTGTTTGCAGGGTCTTCTGGATGCTGGGTGCAAGTTTTGAACACTGTTACATTTTGAAATCCTCTTCAGATTAACTTTACTGAATTTATCTTTAAGTGAGAGACAAGACCTTAAAAAAGATTAATTCATAAGAAACCAAGATGTACAAGAACATTGGACAAAGGATATCTGCCTGCCTCACTACAAGTTAGCTATCCTCCATAGTCTGCCTTGTATAAAGACAATATAAACATAACAACAAATACAATCTTATTAGATTACAATCTTAGTTCTGCTTCAATAAACAATGCTAGAAAATGGTAAGAGTAAACACTGCTATGTTTCCTGTGGACAATGTCGTGCCATAAGTAACAAATTATAATGAGTCACTAGGCTACAGATAATTGAGAGAGTAGCACTAATAAGAGTCCACAGTATTAAATAGGATATCAACACCAATGGATTTGTGACCCAGTTGATCTAATTACTACCCCATAGCAGTGTAACTCCTAAGTCATCCATTCCTTCTCATAGAGTTTGGCTCCATTCATATCCTACCCAAAATCCTCCACAAAGGTTCTTCTTTAATATGTTACTGTCTTTCACTGAGATTTCTTGACATTGTATTGATCCTAGCAAAACATCATTTATCCCTCATTCAATTTTTTTAAAAATTACAAGCATAGTCCAGTAAAACAACTTCCACATTGGACACGCCCCTAAATATTTGTGTCACTCTTAAATTTGTCACATCTCTTTTAGGATGTGGCATGTTTCATTTTTAATCTTCTGTACTTCCAAATTATTATATTGGTCACCTTGGTCACATTGGTGGTTTTTATTTGCATGATTTTTAATCTTCAACTCTAGAACTGTTGTCATTAAGTTGTTATCCTAGTTTTGCTTAGGTCATAGAGTTCTTCCCGATTACCTCTGAAATCATCTATTTCATCATTTCTTGTGATACAATAATACTCCGTTACACCATAATTTGTTTAGTCGTCTCACCATAGAATGATATCCCTTCATTGTCCAATTTGAGGCTGATGTGAAAAGAGCTGTTATAAATATTTTTGTGCATATTAGTACTTCTCTTTATAAACATCTTTTTGGGATATAGACCTAAGTAGCATAAGACTGGGTCAAATTGTGTGTGGTTTGGCAAATTTGGGGGCATCATCGCAAATTGCTTTCTAGAATGTCTGTTTCCTTAGCTTCATTAACAGCATAAATGTGTGCTTGTTTTCCTGTAGCTACACTAATAATTGTAATTACATTTGCTGTATTTTCTGATCATATTATTGAGATGATAGAATGGATTTTGTTTAACTCTTGTTTCTCAAATTATTAGTGATTTACAGCATTTTCAGTTGGTAGTTGATGGTTTGGATTTCTTCGTTTCACAACTGCCTGTTTATATCCCTTATCCATTCATCTCCTATGGAATGTCTCTAAGATTTTTAAGGTCTAATAAGTTCTATCTTGTCTATGAGACTTATATGAAAGAAACTTGCTATGAAGTCTACCACCCCGGTATTTATTTATCTGATTCCAACCCTACCTTAATGATATTCCATTTGTGTGTATAGCAAATTTTGAAATTTTCATATAGTCAAAATTGTCCATTTTGTCTTCTGTGATTCTATCTAGCCTTTATTTGGTCATGAAATCAATCCTTAGAGAATAATGGTTATTTCTCCCTTGCATCTTTAGTTTATTTATGATGTGTGATCTTTTACATTTCTCTCATGTTTCCATTTAGAGCTTGGTACATGGTAAAATTAGCATACCTCATTTCTTTCAAATTGCTATATAATTTTCCCAGGATATTTTGTCAAATAATGAAAGATAAACTTTCAAATATTTTGTAGTTTATATAGTTATTTTGAATTGGATTTCTCTTTCCATCTCTTACTTCTGGGCTTTATTGGTAATAAAGAGTAAAGCAAACTATATGTGTGAGTGTCTTTTATTTATATAATCCTAGTTTGCTAAAGTAATTGTTTTAATTAATTTTCAGTTAACTTGTAGGTTCTCTTTAAGTAAATTATCCTATCATCTACTCAAAAGCAATAATTTTGTTGACTCTTTTTCCTACATTTGTGCTTGTCTCTCCTTCTAGCTAAATGGGGCTTTGTTGGCTAACAAAAATTGTCCCTGGGTTGTGGTATAAGTAGATATCTGATTCAGGATAATCAGGAAGGTAGCCACTGGGGAAATTATATATGTTCGAAGATACATGAGAATACTTATGTGAATAGGGGAAAAAGGAGAAAAAGAAAGAAAGAATAAAAATTGTGGGAATTTTAGTAGTATTATTTTTTTAAAAAACTTACTCTGTTTTATTATTCCCACTTGTGTGTTCTAATATGAGAGATGTCATGCAATATATCTTCTCTCTATTCTACTCTGGCCTAATAAATACACATTTTTATACATACTAGTGAGATGGTTACACAATGACTTCTACAAAGGTTTGGATATTTTCTTTGCGAAGTTATTCAGTATGAACTATGTAGAAGAAGCTAATTTTGGTCATATTTACTGTTTTGTGCCAAGTTATAATCTAAGAATTCTTAATTTTTAATATATTTGCTGAATTTAGTCTCTTTGCAATTTGAGTAAGTCTTGATATGATAGTGTAGACTTTTATTCCTTACTACTGACAAGCTCAAGGCTTGTAGATCACTTGATCTTGGGAGCTCTGAGCTTTTTAAGGCTAAAATTGATCAGGTATTTATATATTAAGTCTTGCAGTGATGTTATGAGTCTCTGGCAATAGGGGTTACTAGTCTTCTTAAGAAGGGCTGCTACATGACATAGTGGATAGAGTAGCAGGTCTGAAGTCAGGAAGACTTGAGTCAATTACCATATCAGACTATGTAACTATATTACTAGCTACGTAACCCTGGAGAAGTCACTTAGCCCTGTTTCTCTCCATTTCCTCCTCTGTAAAATGGGCTGGAGAAGGAAATGGCAAACCATTTCAGTAACTTTACCAAGTAAATCCCAAGTGATGTCACAGATTCAGACGCATCTGAAACAACTGAGCAACAGTAACTTTATGAACAAAGGAACAAAATATATGAATATGAACATATATATGAACATTATATGTTGATATAATATGAACATACATGAATATACATATATGTGCATATGTTTTCAACATTTTAATTCATGGAAAGCATAGTTATTCTCATAGAGAAATATCAGTTAATATGTATTCAACTAGGTTTGAATTTGCCCTCTTTAAAAAGGAAAACTTGGAATCATCATAAAAACAATTCTGCCACATCTTTCTTTAATCCAGCAGATTCTCTATTTCCCCCCATATTCAATACCCACTCAAGACTCAAGCAATATTCTTATGATCAACTCGGTACTATCAAGACTTCAGTATGCCATTCATAATCACTCTCTCTATGTTGGTAGTTTCCTGAAATGTTAGCAAGCATGTGATTTTAATAATTATAATATATTTTAATATATTATAATGTAATGTATTTTAATATAATATATTTTAATAATTATTTTTCTAACAATTTGATTTGCTTATTTAATGATTCCGATGTGTTGAATCCACTATTATAATCCTGAAGTCACAATCCAGCAGAAACAACTATAAATCTAGTCATTCTCACTTGAGTCTCAATATTTATGCTCACTTCAAAATAAACTAATAAATTGATGTATCTCTTTATTAACAGTAGCAAGTGTCTGGCTATTTTGAAACTGTTGTGAGATATGTAACAGTCAATAGACAATCCATCCCTTTGAACTATTAAGTTCTTCTTAATTCTCTAGAAAGCTTATCTTCTCACCATAAGATTATCACCCCTTGGTGCATATATAACATGGCAAATAATCTTAATATAATTCAAATATTGATGGATCAATCTAAGTCCAAAATACAAAACTATGGGAATACTTTATGAATTGGTAAACAATTAAGTGGATAGAAACAAGAAAACAACAAATGCAATTACAATAACAAAATAAATGGAATCATACCCAAATAACTGAAATACTGTTAAATTGTAATGGCTGAATTTGGTTCCCAAAAAAGACATGAAAATGTGACCTATATTTTTGCTGAATTTGGGAACTGCAGGTTTGGTCTTTTTATATCAGACATTTTTGATGTTGGTTATTTTTTCTCATCTTTTAAAAATTATTATTATTTTTAATAAAGGATAGTTCTTTGAGAGATGGAGGGGCTAGATATATTTGCAGATGCAAGATATAAAACAATACCAATAAAATTTTAAATGAAGTACTATAATTTCATGAAGAACCAAGGTATAGTTGGTATTATATATGTGTGTGTGTATATACACACACATATGCATATATACATACATGTGTATGTGTGTGTACGTGTGTATATACACACGTACACACACATACGCACACACATACACACACACACACACACACATATATATATATATGAAATAGGACTTTGAATAAATCTAAACTCATAAAGCAAGATTAGATAGGTAGGAAATAGAAGAACCAGAACTTGTTACTCCAAATTCAACCGTATTTCCACTATACTATATCATCTCTATAGATTTTCCTAACGTATAAACATTTGATTTCCTTGACAGCTCCCCATTTTATATACTTCTTGACCACTTTCAGGATCAATTACCAAGTAATAGAGGGGATTAATCACTGGCATTTGCCATCTACTGAAGTTGCTGATAGGCAAAGTTTTTTTTATATGGAAGGCAAAGTGATGTTTTAAAATGGCAACTTTTATATCTCTTCTTTTTTGTTTTGTGACCAACCTATAGAATAAAAAAGCATATTTTAGACAAAATAACTTCCAAATCAGTTGAATACTGCCGATTTTGTTGTTCATGTTTAATCACAATACAGTGCACAAGGCTGAATTTCCAGCAACTTTAAAAACCATCCCTGTGGGGAAGAAAGCCTAGCTTGACTTCCATCTGGTTATTTTAAAAGCGATGTTTACCTTATGAGCAAACTCAACAGAAAAATAATTCAGTAAAGTCTCCAAGTATTCACCCATTGCATGCCAATTGGACAAGCCTTGTTCAAGCATGCTATTTCCAGTTAACAGCATTTTGATTTTTGCTATAACACTACTGCAATGAGAACTCTTAGTACAGCAGTTACATGTTTTTATGTGTATATGGTGGCAAAAAGAGAGAAAGATTAACATCACTGTTATATAATATTTCTCTTTGAAGATTAGTGCTTACAATCATGACTCACATAACCTGATTACCAAATCAAAGTCAGATCAAGAAAAGCTAGAAGTAGCCTTTTGGTTGAATCATCAGTCTTCAAAATCTCTTCTTCCCCCGCTCCCCACCCCCACCTCCCGATTTATTGTCAACCGTGAGAAATGGTTGTAATATATGGAGGGCTAGAACTGGAATCAAGAAGAACTGGATTCAATCTTGCCTCGTACATTTACTGATGCTAGATGAGGAAAATAATTACATCTACTTCATAGGATTATTGTGAAAGCCAAATATAATAAGGTATGTAAAGCATTTTGTAAACTTTAACGCTCTACGAAAAAAGTAAATGAAAATATATTAAACATATAGTACTTGCAAAGCATTAAGGAAAGGTCAATATGTGTTTTCCAATGTTCCCTTAATTTTCAGATCTAATGGACTTTTCTTAATACTCCTTCTTAACCTCCTTACAGCCTTTGATGGTGTTGATTGCCCTCTTCTCCTTGATCCTCTCTTTCTCCTAGTTATTTTTATAACATCATCATCATTAGTAACATTGTAATTATTATTTTTCTTCCTACCCTGCTCTCTCCTTAGTTCTCTGCCTACCAGACTAAGGATTCTTTCTCTGTCTCATTTGCTGGATTCTCCTCCAGGTCACACCTTCTAATCAGAGGGTCCCCCAAGACTCCCTCCTAACCCTTCTTTTCTTTCTCAGTCCTGTTTCACCTGTTGATCTTATCACCTTCTATTGATTAAATTATCATTTGTGTGTAGATAATTCTCAGATCAATTCTTCCATCCTTGACCTCTCCTGACCTTTAGTATCACCTCTCTAACTGCCTATTTTCTATCTCAGACTAGATATCCCACAGATACTTTCAATTCAGCATTCCCCAAACTAAGTTTCTTTATCCCTTAAAGTCTCCTTTCTTTCATACTTTCTTACTGTTATAAAGGGACCACCATGCCTGTAGTCAGCTATGCCTTCAACCTGTCATCTTTGACTCCTCTTGTCTTCTTCCAACTTCCAGTATGTTCTAAAGTCCTATTAATTCTACCCTAATGATATATCATTTTACATGCTCCTTTCTCTCTTTTGACACTACACCCTGGTGCTGGCTTTCACCACCTCATGCCTAGATGGTTGTCTTAGCTTTCTGATCGGTCTCTCTGCCTCAAGTCTCTCATCACTACAATCCAACTTCTATTTAGTTATCAAATTGATCTTCCTAAAGCACAGGGCTGACCATGATACTTCCTCCAGGATCAAATAACCCATCTTCTGTTTGACTTTTAAAACATTTCACAATCTCAATCATTTTACACTAAATACTATGTGCTAGGAATTGTGCTGGTCACTAGAGATAAAGAAAGGCAAACACCTGTCTTCACTTTTAAGGAGCAAACAGTCTAATGTTGGAGACAATCTGCAAAAAAAAAATATGTACAAAGGACATATAGTCTAGGTAAACTGAAAGTAATCAACAGAGGGAAGGCACAAGTTCTCAATTAGGAAATGCTTATAGTGGAAGATGGGATTTAAAGTGCAACTTGAAATCCATGGAAGCTAAAATGTAGAGCTGATAAATTCTAGGCATGAAGAAAAACCAACGAAAATGTGAAGTTAGGAATTGGATTTTCTTCTACCACTGGATCACAAAGTTTTTGTAGGAAAGGTATAAGAAAATAGAAAAAATAGGAGAGGGACAGGTTATGATGAGCTTACAAAGACAAACAGTGGATTTTATAATTGATCTCAAAGATAACAAATAGCCACATGAGTTTATTGAATAAGATGGTGACATGGTCAGACTAGTGCTTTAGGAAGATATCTGACAGCTGAATACAGGAGGAAGAATGGCTACAGATTTAAGACAATGAAACTAACTAAAAGACTTTTGTAGTGATCTAGATGAGAGGCAAAGGACTACACCAGGGTGGTAACAGTGTCAAAGGACAGAAGGGGATAAATAGGAAACATGTTACTTAGGTAAACTTTGCCAACTTAGCAAATTAGATATAAAGGTTGATAGATACCGACAAGTCAAAGATATGGCACCTAGGAAATGAGGCTAAATTAATGGAAAGATAGTGATACCCTTAACAGTTATAAAAATGTTTGGAAGACAGACATGTTTTAATGCAAAGAAAATGTGTTCTGTTTCAGGTATACTGAGTTTAAAGTGTCTACCGGACATACATTTCAAGATGTCCAATAGACTATTGGAGATATAGCTCTCTACGTGAGGAAAGAGGTTAAAGCTAGAGGTAATTGAGAATTATAGGCACAGACATGGCAAGTCAATTGATGGGAGCTGATGAGATCACCAAGTGAAATAGTATAAATCAAGAAAAAAGACCTGAGTCAGACTTCTGTAGAGCACCCACAGGTAGAAAACACGACTTTGTTGAAGATACAGCAAAGGAGACTGATAAGGAGCAGGTAGGCAGAAAACCAGGAAAGAAAATTGTTATAAAGAGGGTAAAAGAGAGGGAGAGAGAATCAGAAGGTGATCAATAGTGTCAGAGGCTATGGAGAAGTTAAAAAGGATGAGGACTGAAAAAAGTCCATTAGGTTTGGCAATTGAGAAGTCAGTGGGAACTTTAGGGAACAGTTTCAGTTAAAGGAAGACATAGAAAGCCCAACTATAAAAAGATAAGAAGAACATAACTTTCTCAAAGAGTTTAGTCACAAAGGGGTTGGAAAGTCATGACATAACAGCTAGTTTAGATAAATTAATCAAGTGAATATCTATGTGTGTTTAGGATCATAGAGTCATGGCCATATCAGTAGTAAGTAGGAAATCAGTCAGTAGACAGGGAGAAACAGAAGATTAGTAAAATATCAGGGATGATAGAGGAGTCATTCATCTGGAGAAGAGAGGAAGAAATAGTATCACTTGTAACCAGGATTTTGTTTTGACAAGGAAGAAGGCAAAGCCTTTATGTAAGAGCACTAGAGGAAATAGTAGAGGAAGGAGGGCATCTATATAATGTGAGGTAAGGAGGAAGGGAGAAGAGAGACTTGTCTGCAAATAACTTCAATTTTTTTTCAGTGACCTATGAGACAGGGTTATGGGAGATTAAAAATAACTTCAATTTTTTTTCAGTGACCTATGAGACAGAGTTATGGGAGATTTAAAAGAGATTGAAAATGTGTGCAAAAACTGCTCTGCTAAGGGCGAGAGTAACTTGATTTGATGAGAATAAAAGCAAAGGTCTAGTTGAGATTGTCTAATATAAACTTGGAGGATACCCAGTCATCACTGTTCCATGACTTTTTCCAGTTTCTTTCACCAGCATGGGAGCTGAAGGCTGGAAATATTGGGTTTAGCAGGGCAAAATGAGTTGCCAAGACAGAGGACCAAGAGTTCAAAAACTGAGAACAGCATAAAGTTGAACTTTTTTTTTAACCAAAGAATCAACATTAGGAAGGAAAGAGGTTAAACAGTGCAGGGGAGACGGCTTGGAAATGAACTGAGGGGAGGAAGGTTGGAGGTCTTACTGAAAACAAAGAACAGAGTTTTGCTGTATAAAGCAGTGGGAGAAGAAAATTTATAACAGACTGAGATCAAAGAAGGGAATTTCAGAGCATGTGAAGGTGTAAATCTACCTTTGTGAGTGATGACAAAATCAAGGCATAATTATCTCTCTCTATTTCAGAAGTATGGGGGAGCAGGTCATTAGAAATTAGGAGATTGTGGAACTGGGAGGTTAACATTTTTTGAAGGAGTATTGATACCTATGATAAGATCCCTGAGTTTGAGGGCAGGAATTGGAGAGAAAAATCTGGTGATCCAGGGTAACAGCAAGCCCTCAGGCATACAGAGGGCCTGCTGCACAGGTGCTTAGATCTACTTTTCTAAGAAATGCAACCTTAAACAGGGTAAATAGTCTTACTTTAATCAAGTGCATATGTTATTCCCTTACTTCAGGAGAAAAAGTCAGCACCCTGAACTTCAGAGAAGATACAAACTGAAATTACAAGCAGAAATTACAAACAGAAAGACCAACAGACGAGGCTGCCAACAGCCTGACCATAGACAATACATACATAATTACCAGAGAGAGAAGCACCGACATCTGGATTTTCAAAGTGGGGAAGAAGCAAAGGGGAGATCCTTAATGATGACCCTAATCAGACAAACACTCTTCCAATGATATGAACTCCAAAGCAAGATCCTCATGACCCGTTGGCTCATTAGCAATTAACAAAAGGTGTAGACTTTCATATAAAATAGTCTCTCCCTAATCAAGCTTTCCTTAATAGCCCCACATGAGGCCCATTAATAGGTGGGGAAGATTTTTAACTCCTCCTACAGCCAGGCACTGAACTCATTTAGGAAAGAAGGTTTTCCTGGTTGATATGCAAACTTATACCAGAACTCTGATTAGGTAGTAGTTATGAACTAACTACCTTCAAGGAAGAGAGGTTGCTGAATGATAGTAGTAAGAAGGAGAGTTTGGAAGTGGCAATAAGAAGCAAGAAATATTCCAAATCCTCCACCCAGTTCACTGGGAGTGTGTGATGAGGTAGGTGAGGTGAGGTCAAGGAAACTGAGCTATCTGGAGGGAGTCAGGTCTTAATTAGAGTCAGATGAAAGGAGTAAGAAAGGGAGATTTAAGAGGAAAGTGAGTTTCTTACTTACACTTTGTGACCTGTCCCTGTCCTTCACCTCCTCCACATACACACACTGTTTTTACACCTCTCACACCCACATACTTTGCAATACAGTGACAGCGCCTTTTTTTGTTGTATCTCTCTCAAGACACTCCATACTGCATTTTCTCTGGCTTTCCCACATGCTTGGACTTCTGTCATCCATCCTTTTACCACTTACTTTCCCTAGTTTCCTTTGAAATTCAGCTAAAATAATACTGTCTGTAAGAAACCCTTTTGGGTCCCCTTAATGTGAATACCTTTCCTCTGGTATTATTTGCAATTTTATGTTTTTATATTTGCATATAGCTATTTGAATTTTGTCTTTCCTCATTAGACTGGGAACTCCTTGAAGACAGGGACTCCCCACATTCTTTGTATCCTCTAGTACTTAGAACACTGACACATAGTAGGTACTTAACAAATGCTTATTGAATTCTTGACAATAAATATTTGCTATTTTGGTGTGATATTGTCTTGGAGATGGAAGGAATGTGATTTCCAAAGAAATAGATTCTATCCTTCCTTCCAAAGGTTAATAGAGCAACAAACTTTGAAGTTTTCATCTTGTTAAACTTTCATTGAATTAAAGCAGACTGCTAACTGTGTTACAACTTTTCACATCAAGCTCTTCATACAGCTAATGTCACTTTTCAAACAGATGGCTGCCAACAGCACTACACTCAGAAATGCCAATTGTAATTAAAAATTATATTTTGGATTATATTCCATAGTTTACTCAGAGTGAGAGGTATTTCTCATGATGTGAACTTTATAACTCAAGGCTAAGCAAAATTTCTAGCTTCATTTCTAATAAATATTTGCTTTTAGAATCTTCTATTAATACAGAACTCCTGAAACTGCAATTAAAGAAAACCTGTTATTTCTAATGACCATCTCCCACTATTAAAAGCAATACGCTTTGGCCACACAGTCCTTAAGCTGCAATGGATTTGAAGTTTGTCTTATCCAGGTTTCCATTTTCAAGGCAGAAAAATACTTAAACCATGCAGAGCATGTAAATTCCAAGAGCTCCTTAAATATATTTAGGAGAGATCACTATTCCTTTGTTAATGCCTAATGGGTCAGTAAGTAAAGAAATCTAACAAGCACTTTTTTCTCTTTGTGATAGAGTGTGGAGTGGGGCACATGCAGACCATTTTTTAGACATCCATTGCAAAGTATGAACTACAGAACAAGTAAAAAAAAGAAAGAAAGAAAGTTTCAAACATATTGAATGGGTTCATTCATTTCCCCACTAAACAACTGTGTTAATTAGTCCAAAATCATCGGGATGATGCTTACATAGGCTAGATAGCATTTTTCCATTACATGGGTATGGATTACACTCTTTACCTCTGTAAGGAATCTTCTTAATATGCCAGGGATCACTGGGTCTGCCAGTATAGCAGAAAAGGGGGTTGAAATGTCACATCTCCTTACCCCCATCCCTCCTCTGAGGAGGCACTTTTGCCAAAGTGATTATTGTGAAGCACTTCTGAACATATCACTTTTCTCATCCCCCGTTCTTCTTACCACACTCAGTGGCTACCTTTTTCTTCCCAGTTAAAACAGAAAGTCTTATCTGAACTTTGAGGGTCTTCACACTTTCCCACCTTTCTACATTTTCCAATCCTTTCTTTGTATACCACAGTTCTTTATGTAGAGAATGCCTTTAGTAATGCTCGTATATTGATTGATTGTCCTATAAATGTCTGGACAGTAGCATCAGCTTCATATATTAGAGAACATGGAGTACTTTGAGAGAAAGAAAAGTCATTTAATAGGTATTTATTATGTACCAAGCAGTGTGCTAACAGAGAAGGATGCAAAAAAAGAAAAGAAAAAAGAAAAGAAACAAGCCAACCTCAGACATTAAGGTGCTTAAACTTTAATGGGTAAAATCAACATATAAAAGGGAGCTAAACAAGGTGCCTAGAAGGGGAGATACAGACACACACACATACGCACACACACACACACACACACACACACACACACACACAGACATCAGTACAGCTAGGAAATGATGAGAAGATGTCATGGAGGCCTGGTTCCAAACAAATTAAATTATAGGCATTATTTGCTTATGAAAAGGGAATGTTTTAAGATTGAATATAAGTTGCAAGAGAGGTAATATAGAACTGCAGAGAGCTGGCCTCAGCAAAATTTAGAGTTCTGTCTTTGATATATACCCGCTGTATGTCCTTGTGTAAGTCTCTGAATCCCCTGGCAACTTTCCAATACTATACCTTATGTGGCAAGTGCCAATATTCTTTGGTAGACAGTGTCCTTTCTGAATATTCCCTATATCAATGAAAATCAAAGTAAGAGTTGATTTTTTGAGGAAAAATAGTTATAAAATTTTTGGTAATTCCCCATTGCCTGGTGAAATAAGTTCAACTTGTTAGCCTGACATAAAATGTCCTTCATAATTAGCCCATGATCTTTGTTTATAGTAAGGGGAACAGTATGCTGTAGTGGATAGATGACCGGACTTTTCAGTCAGGAAGATCTAGGATGCAATCCCATTTCAGGCATTGACTAACTATGGGACCTACAACAAGACTCTTACCCCTCTGCAGGACTTAATTTTCTCATCAGTAAAATGGTTGAACTCAATCAATGACTCTGATTCCCCCAGCCCTTACAAATACCTTTCACTTCAAGTAAATTTGTCTACCTGCAATCTTCCTTAATGGGAAGAAAATTGCACTTGTAATGAGAAGATTTGAATTTGAATATGAAGTTTATTAGCTAGAAATTTCACTCACCCTTTAGGATTAGATCCATTTCACTCCCAAGTATCCTCTCATACTACCAGCAAGAAAGAATCTCTCCCTCCATTGAACTCCTATATATAAGATTACAGTGTTTTACAATTACTATAACATGTTATACAGTTACAGTTACTATAACATGACTACAATGTTTTATAATTTACAAAGCACTTTCCTCATAGCAACAAAAAAACTATACTAGGCACTGGAGATAAAAACAAAATTGAGGTGGAGAGTACAAATTATTTTCAGTTTTCAGTTGGAGAAACTCTTGTGAACTGCAAAAGGCCAAAGAGTTTAAAAAGGGTGGGAATGTCATACTAAGATTTTATAATACATACTCAATGTTCTTAGGCTATATCATTGTATAATTCATTAACATTAAATCAATCTACATATAATGCTTTGAAGTGTCCCATTTATTATTATACCCCATTCCTAGAACAAAAGTTCTTACCCTTGTTTTGACTGTTCCCTAAGTGTTCTTTCAAGAGATTTCAGGGTGTCCTATGAATTTACTTTTTAAAAGTTTGATACATATATTGCAATATAATCATTTTTTAAAAATTCTACAGGTTTTAAAAACATTATTTTGAGAAAGGATACAGATGTTTTACCAGACTTGTCCCTAAACAAGAATGTGCTGCAACTCAAAACAATTGAGCTGATGGTAAAATTTTCAATGTTGAGAATTAAAAGATCAGAAATTGTCAAATGTTAAAAATAAGGCTTCATTTATTGCTTTGTTGATTGTCTAGACATAATAAATAGTGGAGATGTTACTAATAATACAGAGTAATTTTAAAATATGTCCTATATGCATTTTCTTTAGAAAGGGGGTCTATAAACATTTACCAACAGAAACCTGTTCATGACAGGATAAAACGTTAAGGACTTCAGATATAGAATGACTTTCCCTTCCTTGTGCATCATTCCCATTTCTATCCATCTTTTAAAACCTAGCTTTACCTTTGTAACCTGTTACAAATCATTTCTCCTCATGAGCCTCACCTGAAAAGTGAGGATACTAGAAGATAATTTCTATCATATATTCTAGCTTTAAATTCCATGATCCTATCATCCAAATGGCTACCCATTCCCCAAAAGCAAGTATTCCCTGATTCTCTCCTACAGTACAAACCCACCCTGGTCTATATTAATTTTGATCCCTCTGAACATGATATTATTCTACTTACCTTGATCTTATGATACCGACTGTATTCTTCCTTATATTGGGCACATACTCTATCTAATCCCAGTGGACTACAATCTTCTAGAGAGGATTGTCTTTGAATGTCTGGGCAGATAAGATGAATAAAAAATTCAGGAAATACTCAAAGGTAGAAAAGTGAAAGTTAATAAGAGTGATGACAGAAAAAAATATAAACACTAACATGAGCACGAGTTATTGAATCTCTGCCACCATATAAATGGGTAAGAACACATTATAGAAACTCACTGAAGGCGGTGCCCCTTTCTTACACTGCACAGGTTGCACCTACCTCACACATAGGTAATAATGAAAAAGTATTCATTAAATACTGAAGGAATTACAACCAGTGGACAAGTGTATGTAAAGATGCCACAATAAGAACAATTGATTGCAGTGTGCAAAAATCAAGACCTTCAAGCAAGTGTTGCAGAAGGGCCTCACCTTGCTTCTGAGGCTCAGTTTTCCAAAGATTTTTACTCAAACCAGGGCAGTTCCATTCCTTATAGAGCCCACTAGGGTGGTCTGTCAGCTGTGCTTGTTCTCCAGCCATCACCAACTATGCCTCATTGCTTGAGGCTGTGCTTCAGAGAATCTTAAAAAATGTTCTTCTCCCTTCTCTGCCTCAGATTACCTTGATACAGCTCACCAGGTAACAGCTGCTATCATCAGAGCTAATCAGAGGGGGATTGGGAAACCACTGGGCCTTAGCCTTGAGTTAGAAAGGAGTATCAAATAGAGCAAGATTAAAAAACAAGCAGAACAACTGGATATCATTCAGCTCTAGGCAAAAGACCATTTGGATAATATCTATTTGGATAGTTTAAATTGAGGCATTTCCAAAAAGCTACATTTTAAAAAATCAACAGCGTATTTGCTCATAACAGCTAGAAATATTACTAGGTTTTTTTCTTTTTTTAAATTTATTTATTTTAGTTGTCAATATTCATTTCCAAAAGATTTTGAGTTCCAAATATGATCCCCATCTCTCCCTTTCCCCATTCAAGACACTATGCATTCTGAATACCTCTTGCCTCAATCTGCCCCACCTTCTATCACACCCCTCCCTTCCTTTATCCCATTTCCTCTCTTTTCTTGTAGGGCAAGATAAATTTCTACACCTTATTACCTGTATTTCCTATTTCTCAGTTGTATGCAAGAAAAAAATGCAACATTTGTTCCTAAAACTTTGAGTTCCAACTTCTCTTCCTTTCTCCCTCCCCATTCATCAGCACTGAAAAGGCTAGCAATTTTATATAGGTTATATGTGTGTAGTTTTGCAAATGACTTCCCTAATAATCATGTGAAAGACTAACTATATTTCCCTCCATGCCATCCTATTCCCCATTTATTCTATTCTCTTTTTTGACCTTGTCCCTCCCCAAAAGTGTTTATTTCTAAATACTCCTGACTCCCATTTGCCCTTCTTTCTATCATCCCCACCATACTCCACTTATCTCTTCGCCTAATTTCCTATAATGTAAGATACATTTTCATACCAAATTGAGTGTGCATATTAATCCCTCTTTAAGCCAAATGTGATGAGAGTAAGCTTCACTTTTTCCCTCTCACTTCCTCCCTTTTTGCCTCCATTGAAAAGCTTTTCCTTGCCCCTTTCATGAGAGATAATTTACCCCATTCCATTTCTCCCTTTCTCCTACCAATACCTTCCTATCTCACCCCTTAATTTTATTTTTTAGATATCATCCCTTCTTATTCAACTCAACCTGGGCCCTCTGCCTACATGTATATAATCCCCCAAAATACCCAAATACTGAGAAAAGTCTCCAGAGTTACAAATATTATCTTTTTATGTAGGAATGTAAACAGTTCAACTTTAGTAAGTCCTTTATAATTTCTCTTTCCTGTTTACCTTTTCATGCTTCTTTCAATTCTTCTCTTTGAGAGTCAAATTTTCTATTCAGCTCTGGTCTTTTCATCAAGAATGCTTGAAAGTCCTCTATTTCATCCAATGACCACTTTTTCCCCTGAAGTATTATACTCACTTTTGCTGGTTAGGTGTTTCTTGATTTTTATTCTAGTTCCTTTGACTTCTGGAATATCATATTCCACATCCTTTGATCCCTTAATGAAGAAGCTGCTAGATCTTGTGTTATCCTGATTGTATTTCAACAATGCTCAAATTGTTTCTTTCTGACTGCTTACAGTATTTTCTTCTTGACCTGGGAATTCTGGAATCTGGCTACAATATTCCTAGGAATTTTTCTTTTCAGATCTCTTTCAGGAGATGATTGGTGAATTCTTTCAATTTTTATTTTACCCTCTGGTTCTAAAATATCAGGGCATTTTTCCTTGATAATTTCATGAAAAATGATATCCAGGCTCTTTTTTTTTTCATCATGGCTTTCAGGTAGCCCCATAATTTTTAAACTGTCTCTCCTGGATCTATTTTCTAGGTCAGTTGTTTTTCCAGTGAAATATTTCACACTGTCTTCAACTTTTTTTCATTCTTTTGGTTTTGTTTCAGAATTTCTTGATTTCTCATAAAGTCATTATCTTCCATCTTCTCCATTTTAATTTTTAAAGAACTGTTTTCTTCAGTGAGCTTTTGAACCTCCTTTTTCACTTGACTTATTCAACTTTTTAAAGAATTTTTCTCCTAATTGAATTTTTAGACCTCTTTTACCATTTGAGTTAGTCCTTTGTTAAAAGTGTCATTTTCCTCAGCATATTTTTGGGTCTCATTAGGAAGCTATTGGCTCACTTTTCTCGATTTTCTTGCATTGCTCTTATTTCTCTTCCCAATTTTTCCTCCATCTCTCTTACTTTATTTTCAAAGTATTTTTTGAGCTCTTCCCTGGTCTGAGACCATTGCATATTTATTTTGGAGGTTTGGAATGAAGAAGCCTTGACTTTGATGTCTTTCTCTAATGGTAAGCATTGTTCTTCTTCATCTGAAAGAACGGAGGGAAATACCTGTTCACCAAGAATGTAACCTTCTGTAGTCTTATTTTTTTCCCTCTTTTCTGGGCATATTACAGCCAGTTACTTGACTTGACTTTGTCAAGTAGAGGGTATACTCTAGGGACCTGTAAGTTTTCAGTTCCTACAAGGTGGCACAATCAAGGGAGAGGAGTCTACTCCTCTTCTGGCCTGTACTCTGGTCTGAGAGCAACCATAGACTTTTCTGTCCAAGATCTGCAAGTAGAGTACCCTCTCCACCACTGCCTCCAGCTTCACCATGCCAGTGCTCCTCCTCACCCCAGCATCACCACTCAGGTCTGATATTCAGCTCAGCTGCTCAGTTCCCCCAGGGTCTTTAGGCCAAGGGCTCCAAAAATGGCCACAGTGACTTCCTCTGCCCTGGGCCAGAGGCTAGGGCTGGACCCTGCTCCCTTCTCACCCAGATGAAAGAGCTTTGAAGCTGTCTTTGGAATTTGGGGGTGAGAAATCTTGGAAATGCAGATGCTGCCTGGGATTCTGCCTGCTCCAGTCCTGTCCCTGCTATGCCACATGGCCAAAGCTGAGCTACACTCCACACCCAGTGCCATAGACCTTTCTTTTCAGCCTTCTAAGCTGTCTTAGCCTGGAAATCTCTTTCCCTCTGTTTTTTGGTGGCATCTGCTGCTCTAGAATTTATTTAGAGCCATTTTTACAGGTATTTTATGGGTTTTGAGGATAGAGCTAAGAGTAGATTCATCCTTCTATTCTGCTATCTTCTAGTTTATTTTTTAAGTGCTTTCTTTGATGCCTTCTTTTGTTTTTCATGGGCTTCCTTTTTCCCTTTAATTCGTTTAATTTTTAAGACCAGAAAGCTCAAAAAGTTAAAGTGGTCTCATCCTCCCTGTGCCTCTTAGGGTCCATCATTTTTCTTACCCACATGAACAGCCAGAGTCTAGAGGTATAAAATATTTTAAAGATATTGAATACATAGTCTGAATTCCTGCTGCATGTAGTCAAAAATATTTGCCAAAAGAAATAAAATGCAACAGAACATACCTAATGTTAATATGTAATTTTCTGGGTCAATATATGGTCAGCAGAGATGCTTATGCATGGATTTCTATTTGAGTCTGACACTCCTGTAGTAGAGGGTCAAGTGAAAAGAAGGGATAGATTGAATGTGTGCTGCTTCTGATTCACCTGGTTATGAATATTGAATACTAGCTTAACTACTTAAAGCTCAAGACAAATCTCTAAGTAGCAGTGATGGAATTGCTTTTAATTAGTAGAAGTATATCCTCATAGCAATGAAATCATTGCTCTAGTTTATCTCCAGAGTACAGCACAATTCCTGGCATACAACAGTCTTTAATTTGATTGATTGACCTGAGTATACATTGTAAAACTCATTTAAGACATTTATCGCTATGTTCTAGAGATTAATATCACTCTCTTTGACATGGCTCAGTCAGTGCCCAAGGTTTGAGCCAGTTAAGTAGGTAAGAACCTCCTTCTTAACCTTTAAAGGTCAAAAGCTCATGAGCAGAAGATAAAATATTCAGAGAGGAATAAAAAGATAGAAAAGAGGAAGACTACTATGTGATTAGACTCTAGACCCAGCAGGTCATCTCCTGTGCTTTCCACTCCTGACCTTCCCCCATACACACACCCCTGGTTTAAACTGACTCCAGAACAGCTACATTCCTGACTCACCTTTGAAAGATTTTTGATAAAGCACCATAGTGTAGGAACAGATGTGTTGTTTGCTATGGTACAGTAGCATGAGTTCTAGTTGTGAACTAAGCAGACCTAGGCATGAATTATGGCTCTGAATCTTATAATCCAGATGATGAGAAACTCCCACAGGATGAAGGGGCTGAAAGAACAGCTGCAGTGAGATTGAAGACACTCTCAAACACTGGAATACACTAGTTCTGCTAGTCCTCTATCCTCACAGTTCTTTAGATTTGCCCCTCCACTTTATTTCTTTTCTTGTTTATTCTTCAATCTCAGTCATCCAATCTTACTTCCTTAGATGACAGATGGCATACTCCTGGTACCTCCTCCCAGGAACTTGTTTACCATGTTGAACCCCAGTTCTCACCAAGCTCAGTCTAACATAGTTTATCCATCCATCAGCTCATTCATTCCGCTATGTCTTTATAAGCCCTGCTCTGTTTACAAACTTCCCTACCTCTTGTTCTACTATCTACTCAAACAATATCCCTTCCAGTTCCTTGACTTACCAAAAACTCAATTCTCTTCAGGGCATTGCAATTTTCTTTACTCACTATCCTTGATATATTCCTCATACTCATTGTTCTACTAGGACCTAACTGTGATCTGTCCTTATTTGAAATATATGCAAACTATTTATGCTACCCTACACCCTTCCTTATTTTAATTATTTTCAGACTTCTAAGTGATTCGAAATCAATGAGGCTAGTGGCTAGCTTTTGCTCTCTCATTACCATTACAATATTTAAAGCTGGCACAGAGGTGGGCTGCCATATGTTTAACATTGACTCTTCAAAAAATATGCATAGTACACTTAATTTGAATCTGTGTTATTGATATTTTCTCCATCACTTAATTCTATATAATCAGCAAAACAATAATTAATCAAGCCTTGATTTGCAGCATTTGCCAATTTCCCAAGCATAAATGCTCACACTAAAAACTTAATATTTGACTTTTTCAAGACAGTTATAACTGACTCTACCACATCCTGGATATCTGCTAGTATATCCCCTCTCATAGTATACTTGAGAAGAATGAAGCCTATCAAAGAATTTGCCCTAAGTCATACAGGTAATAAGTAATAGCTAGAACTTGATTGAGTTATTCTGATTTCAAATCCAATACATTTCTCCTGCAGGGCCAGTATCTACAAGCACGGCTTAACAACATGACTTCAGTCTTCTCAATACCATGGTAGTGATACTACTGTTCAAGGTCACACAGTGGAAGAACCAAAGTTCAAACTCAAGTTCTCTGACACAAAGTCCAGGAGCTTTCCTGTGCCTTCCCTCAGTAGATTATTTCCTATTTATCCTGCGTAAAACTTGTTTCTACATAGCTGTTTGCATGTTGTCTCCAAGTGTTAGATTGTGAGCTCCCCCAGAGCAAGAACTGTTTTTTATCTTTGTCTAGTCAGTTCTTAACACAGTTGCTGGCACACAGTAGGTGTTTAGTGAATGCTTATTGACCTGAATACAGAATAACAAAGAAGCATACACAAGTAATACATCTTCTTTACCTCTCTTCAGGCTTCCTTGTTTCCCAGAATTCAAGAAATAATTCTAAAAAATTCTCAACAATGAAATTTCAGTCTCAGATCTCTAGATTCTCTCTGTCTACCTGTCCTATGTTCTCTTACATAATACACTTCTAATGTTGACTTTGCTGGTCCCTTAATCCATCTTTACTCCCCTAATCAGTTTCTCTCACTTTTTTACCATATTCAGTTATAACACCACGCTCCTCCACTTTCCCATCTCACTAATTACTATGCTAAAATTCCTGTCCTATGGACCTGCCATTCTCCATGCTTTTGTCTTTATCTTAGCATATCCTATATACATATATATGTATGTATGTATAAGTGTATATACATACACACATATATATGTATATACATATACATATATATCTACACATATACACACACACACTCATATATATATATATATATATATATATGTTTATAGATTCCCAAAAATTATGGAAGCAAGCTACAAAAATGAAGGCAATTTCACTCATAACTAAGTTGTGGTACACAACTTTACCCGGACCTTCTGTACTCTTCTCTATCACCTTCCTATCTCATTCCTCATGCTAATTATTCAGAAGTATTTTATTTACTCTTTCCTCAAATCCTCATCCTTATCTCCTCTTCCTATGTTTAGAACAGATAATTTAGCCTCCTTCATTTAAGAAATTAAGGCCAACTACAATATGTTCTCATTTAATTTTCTTATTCCATTCCTTGGCCTCATCTTTTCCATTTTACCCTCCCCCCCCACTTACCTTTCTCCCTCTGGTGGCAGATGTGATATCCCTTTTTGTGCCAGTCCAGGAGACATCAGGAGTATGTGCCAGGCACTTACTGTTCCCAGGCTATAGATTACTGTGTGCCTGGTCCACTTTGTATCCTGGATTTACCTACAAGATTCATGTGAAACTGCTTACTTCCCCCGCTGCATATAATTGCAAACCTACTTAGGATCTGGTGCTGTTACTAAGTGGTGCCTTTCTGCTAATACTTACAAAAAAAGGTTCATTTGTTTTCTATCCAAGTTCACAGATCCCCTGAAATCTATTCATTGAATACTGACAAGGTCAGAGAGTGCCAGGATAGGAACTATTGCTCTGTGGTCTCTTCTATTTCTAAATCTATGAATCTGCTATCTCTGAATGCCTACAGAATATTTGTTTGTTCTAAAGGCACTCAAAGTAGCCCTAGTGGAAAAACAAACTTGTTTCTTCTTCTAAATCTGCTGCTTCTCTCTCACGCCTTGTAGCTACTATCAGTAATACCACTCAGCCTTTCAATTTCTTTAGGAGACTTGCTATCCTAGCCTATCTCTTACCTCTCACATACAGACTACCACAGTGAGGATAGAGTGCTGGACCCTGGAGTGAGAAAGATCTCATGTCAGCTCCAGCTACAGATACTTACTAGCTGTTGTGATTCTAGGTAAGTCACAACTTCAATTTGCCTCAGTTTCCTTGATTGTAAAAATCACTTAGCACAATGTCTGGCACATAGCAGGTTCACTATAAATGCTATTCCCTCCCTGTAGGCTGTCAATCTAATGTCATTTACATCTAACGCTCTTCTCTCTCACTAGGATCATATTTGTAAAACAGGCTCTCAAAAGCATCCACCTGAACTACTGCAAGGGCCTCCTGATGGATCTTCCCACCTCCTTCTTTTCCCACTCCCTTTCATCTTTCATAAAAGTTCAAGATTAATCTTTCTCAGGTAGATACAATCATAACATACATACATGCTCAGAAATCCTTAGACATTCCCTCTTGCCAACTAAGTAACTCTCACCATTCTTTGCCTGGCATTTTCAATCCTCCACAATCTGGCACCACCCTAACTTGCCAGCATTTTCATCTTTCCCCTCCCCATACTCAGCACTTTCATGCCTTGTTACCTTTGCTCAAACCATTTCTTATGCCTAAATGTCTTTTCCCCGTGCCCATTTTGGTCTTCTGTCATTTAAGGCCTAATTTCAAATGCTGTCTTCTACAAAATCTTCCCTGCTTTCCTCCCTTCCACCCCCAATCAACAATGAGTTTTGCCTCTTGACTTTCTTTACATGAGATTTGGTCATACTTATGATATATTTTGTGTATGAAGGCATCTGTTCCTACAAATTGTTTATTTTAAAGTATAACTTAATGAAGAAAGTACTTGCAATATTAATATTTTAAAAGATTCAAGTTTCCTAATAAAACATGAAGAAGACTAAAGAAATGTATAAATATTTGACTTTTTTGTCTACTTATTAGAAAATGAAGATTATGTTTTCACAGTTCAGAGAGAAAATAATGTTGCTGAATTTTCAGTAAGTGTCCAGATGGAATCCTTTATAACATACTGTATCAGTAAGTACCCCAACATACACAGGGGTCTCCTAGCACAGGTTCTTAGATCTGCATCCATAAAAGGAAAGCAACTTTCAAGAGGTTAACAATCATTTTAATCAAGCACAGGTATCAGAGAAAATCAAAACCAAAACTTCAGAGAAATCAAAAATAAATCAATAGACAGTGCTTCCAAACTACCTGACATTACATACATGTAAATGTCTAACCATTACATATATACACAGCTACCAGAGAGTGAAGCATCAAGTTCTAGGTTTTAATGTGAGTCTCTCCCCTCCCCAGAGAGCATAACCATCTGACTCATTGCATCAATTGAAAAAACAAAAATATTATTTAATCAGAGGCACTTTTAGTAAAACAAAAACAGCAAAAAATCCTAATTTGTTTGCCATTACACATACCAAGCAAAGTTACACCATTAGTAATTGCTCCTTTTCTTTGAATGTTTTATTTTTTTGGTCTAAACAATTAATAGAAAATAAGGAACCAGTTCCTTAATTATGTGCCTTGGATTACTATAGAACAGCACAAATGAATAGAAAGGACACAGCTGAGAACCCCTTTGTTATGAGCTCTCATATTTTTTGCAGCTTATTTTTTTCTCTTTAATTTCATGTGCATCATACCGTCTATAGACATTACTCGTTGGCCTGGAACTCACTATTTCTAACATACTGCTTCAGGTAGAGGCTGTGCTAATTCTGACCCATGCTCTCCTAGTACTGCAGCCCTACATTGACTTTAAGTAAGTATTAGACCAAAGGGAACTGCCCTTTATCCTAAGGTCCCTTCCCAGTATCTACTCCTATCTTCTCCATTACTTTACCTTTAAGGGTGGGGAGTCTAACTCCAGCTTCTCTCAGGGTTAATATTGCAAACTCTCTTCTCTTTAGAACCACAGGAATTCTGCAGCTATTCTGTCTGCCCTGTTAGCTGACAAAACAAAACAAAACAAAACACAAAACACCAAAATTACTGAAAACTCAAGGGCTACATTAGGAAGTCTCAGTCTGGACACTGTTATCATATATTGCCATATTTTACTCTGCTTTTCCATAGTAGCAGCTTGCCATTATAATTCCTATAGACCTCCTAAGTCTATGCTAATGAGATTCCATGAACTGGTACAAGTAATCATTTTATATCTGTGACCAAAAGGAGAAAGAACAAAGGGTCATGATACTAATTAGATTTAAAATGGCAGGAAAAAAGGATTAAAGAAAGTCATAGATGGTGTTATTCTTTTCAGATCTGTGGGAGGATATATCATCACAGAAAAGCAAAAATTCTATCCTCCATAGCCAACAGGTGGTCAGATGTCATTCTTTTCACTGCTAAGACAGATCCAGAGCCATAGCCTCAAACACCAGGCTTCTAGGATATCATCTAGGCAAGCTCTTTAGATATCAAAGCCAAGCATTTCCATAAGCAGGTATCTTCTGTTTATGCATCACCATCTGCCACCTTGAAATAAGTTAATAGAATTGACACAGTATGAGATGCCTCTAATTCCTTACCTCCCATTCACTTCTCAATTTGCAATCTGGCTATTGACTTCATCATTCACTGAAACTTTTTTCACTCAGGTAACAAGTAATCCTTTAATTGCAAATCCTTTGGAATTTTCTTAGTTGCCATCTTTACCTCTCTTTATTGTTGTTGACCATATTTCTCTCTTGAATATCTCTAACTTGGATTTTCAAAGGGCTGCTCTCTTCTGTCTCTATCTGTCTGATAATGTCTTCTCCACTTCCATTGCTGGATAACCATTCTTGTCACCTGCCCTGTCAATGAATATACACCAGGATTTTTGCCCTGGGGCCTCTGTTATACTCTCTTTCATGGTTCTCTTCAGCTCCTTTGACAGAAACAATAACCTAGCTCCTACTCCCATGCAAGTTAGGATAGTTTTTTCTTAAAAAATGTATTGAGAAGATCCTTAAGACTTTATTGACTGAAGGGTCTAAAGGCTAATCATTAACCTCAATTACTGGTCTCCTGAGACCAAAACAGGCACCAGAAGCTTCAGGACCCCTCTCTAATATTTGGCTAGTAGATCATGATGGGCAACTCAGACAAAGGGCTCCCTTCACTAAGTTGAAAAAGTTTGAAAGATCTGAAATATATGTCCTTGTTGGATAGCCTTCTTCTGCTATTACTAAATAAATCTTGGGAGGAGTCAAGACAGCAGCATAGAAAGACTCACATATGCTAGCTCCAAACCCACAGCCCATAATTACCTGTAAGAAGAAGTCCCAACAAATTACGGAACAGTGGAATCCATGCACCAATGGAGTGAAGGAGAGTTCCATTCCAGAAAGCCCTGAAAAATTGAACCCAAAGGTCCCTTGCACACCAGACAGAAGCAGAGCCCAGCACCTCCCTGGTCACGTGGCACCGAGAGGAGCAAGCAGATCTGAGCAGGCTTCAGGGATGGAATCTCTGGCGGCCACGAGGGTCCCTCCACCCACAGACGCATAGGTCAGTGAGAGAGACTTCTGGGCAGGCTGAGAGGGGAGTGGGGTGTCTCCATAACTCAGGCCCCCTTGGGAGGCAGAAGCAGAGGCAGCAGGCAGCTAGAGGCTCCCAGAGTAGGCAGGAGCTCAGCCCTGCCTCTGGTCCATTACAGAAGGTTTACGCATAAAACCCCTGAGGGAACTGAGCCTGACAGGCGGCACTGCCCCCACCTGAGCACCAGAACATAAGCTCACATTGAATAGCAGCCAAGCCTGCCACCAAAAGCCCTGAGGCTGGGGAGCAGCATTTGAATCTCAGACCCCAAGCACTAGCTGGGCGGACATAGGCAGGGGTGGACAGGAATGCCAGAAGTCAAGTAACTGGCTGGGAAAATGCCCAGAAAAGGGAAAAAAAATAAGATCATAGAAGGTTACTTTCTTAGTGAGCAGATGTTTCCACCCTTTCTTTTTGATGAGGAAGAACAATGCTTTCCATCAGATAAAGACATAGAAGTCAAGGCCGCTGTATCCCAAACATCCAAAATAGATATCAAATGGACTCAGGCCATGGAAGAGCTCAAAAAGGATTCTGAAAATCAAATTAGACAGGTGGAGGAAAAGCTGGGAAGAAAGATGAGAGAGATGCAAGAAAAGCATGAAAAACGGGTCCATACCTTGATAAAGGAGACCCAAAAAAATGCTGAAGAAAATAACACCTTGAAAAATAGGCTAACACAATTGGCAAAAGAGGTTCAAAAAGCCAATGAGGAGAAGAATGCTTTTAAAAGCAGAATTAGTCAAGTGGAAAAAGAGGTGCAAAAGGTCACTGAAGAAAATAGTTCTCTCAAAATTAGAATGGAACAGATGGAGGCCGATGACTTTCTGAGAAACCAAGAAATCACAAAACAAAACCAAAAGAATGACAAAATGGAAGAGAATGTGAAATATCTCAGTGGAAAAACAAC
>CM053772.1:199044408-199075095 GCA_028658325.1 Potorous gilbertii
AGTCCTCTCCACCCCAGCCTAGGTCTGCCCGAACTAGTGCTTGCGGTCTGGGATTCAAATGCTGCTCCCCAGCCTTAGGGCTTTTGGCGGCAGGCCTGACTGCTCTTCCATGGGAGCTTATCTGCTGGTTCTCAGGTGGGGGCAGGGCCGCCTCTCAGGCTCAGTTCCCTCAGGGGGTTTATGCAGAGATCTCTTGCAATGGAGACGCCACAGAGCCCCTGCCCGCCCCGGGAGTCTCTGGCGGAGCTGCCTCTGCCTCGCCTGTGCCTCGCCTGTGCCTCGCCTCTGCCTCGCCTCTGCCTCGAGGCCACTGCCTCCCAGGGGGTCCGAGTCCCAGAGATACCCCGCTCCCCTCTCAGCCCGTCTCTCTCACTGACCTGTGCAGGGTCCTTCGCAGCTGCCGGAGATTCAGGTCCCAGACGCCTGCTTGGGTCTGCTTGCTCCTCTCAGTGCCGCGTGGCCGGGGCGAGGGAGGGAAGGATTCCGCTCCCGTGTCTGGGGTACCTATGCGGTGGGTTTTTCAGGGCTCTCTGCAACGGAAATCTCCTTCACTGTGTTTCTGCACAGCTTCCACTGTTCCAGAATTTGTTAGGAGTTCTTTTTAGAGGGAATCCATGGGCTGTGGATTCAGAGCTAGCAAATGTGAGTCTTTCTACTCTGCCATCTTGGCTCCGCCCCCGAGACTTTTTAGTAGAGGGAAAAAGAGGAGAGCTGAGAAAAAAAAACATGAAGTTTATTCTCATCACACTTGACTAAAGGAAGGAATAAAATGCACACTCATTTTGGTATGAAAACCTATCTTACAATACAGGAGAGCAGGGGAGAAGGAGATAAGCATGGTAGGGGGGATGATGGAAGGGAGGTCAATGGGGGAAGGGAGCAATTTGAAGTCAACACTCGGGGAGGGACAAGATCAAAAGAGGGAATAGAAACAATGGGGGGCAGGATAGGATGGAGGGAAATATAGTTAGTCTTACACAACATGACTATTATCGAAGTCATTTGCAAAACTACGCAGATACGGCCTATATTGAATTGCCTGCCTTCCCAAAGGGAATAGGTGGGGAGGGAGGGATAGGGAGAAGTTGGAACTCAAAGTTTTAGGAGCAGCTGTCGAGTATTGCTCTTGCTCCTAGGAAATAAAAAATACAGGTGATGGGGAATAGAAAGTTATCTGGCCCTACAGGACAAAAGAGAAGATGGGGACAAGAGACATGAGGGATGATAGAAGAGAGAGTAGATTGGTAACAGGGGAAATTAGAATGCTGGGTGTATTGTGGTGGGGGGAGGGGACAAATGGGCAGAAAATTTGGAACCCAAAATTTTGTGAAAATGAATGTAAAAAGTTAAATAAGTAAATTTATATTAACAAAATAAAATAAAAAAATAAAAAATAAATAAAATAAAATAAAATTTAAAATAAATAAGTAAGTAAATCTCCTTTCATTAACTAATCAACTTGAATGATCTAGAATTATCTTATTTTGTTCCAATATCAAACCTCTACCAAGAAGCAATGGAACTGAGTCAGCCCCACTCCATATAGCCTGAAACAGTTTTGTGGATTTTTCCTCCACAACATTTCATGTATTTCCTCCTTTCTCCTCTTTCATATGACTACTACCTTAGTATGGCTACTACCTCTTAACTGGTCTACCGCAGTAATTTCTTACTCACCCTTGATTCATTCTCTTCCCTTTGATTTCATTCTTTAGGGAAAAAAAAATAATTATTTCTCTGGAATTAAAAAACATTTACAAACTTACTCCACAATATCTTTCCATATTATTTCTTATCATTTCTTCTTATAAATTCAATTTCCTGTTTTCATACCTTTACACAAATCATCCCCCATGCCTGTATAGCCTCGATGTGGCTCTTTCTAACTAGTATAGGGCTGGCTGATTCACTCAATCCATACTTACTTTACCACTTTAAAGGGGAATCTGCAGATGGACGGTTATTTGGCTACAAATCAAACTGCTTCGAGGTAATACAGAAAAATATGGTAAGTATGTGTGGGATATGTTATTGTGAGTTCATAATGTTGTGCTTACCATTTATTTAAAATTAGTTATAAGGACAACACTCATTTATGAAACATTTACTAAATGATGATGATGGGGGCTGGAAGGAGAATGTGAGACCCCTACAAGGATCAGAGTACCAGGGGCAGGTCACCTGGAGAAGTATTCACAGACTCAAGCATTGTTGAGATCAAGGTAAAGGTTTATCATGCTTTTCACCAGGCAAACGTTCATAGGGAACCTGCAACCTTAGAGGGGTATAGGTAAAGTTCATATAGGATATTCTATAGTGAAGCATGTGCCAAATATGCTAACTAGATGTTTTGGTGTGGGATTAAGGAGTGGTTAAGGAGTGGTCAGTTCTTAAAGGAACATGCCCTTTTGATATCTACTGTAAAGTTATTTTACCCAGAGTTCAATGGGAAATAGCCTAAGGGTGGGGGTGGAGGCTATCTGGAGGTGTAGTTTTAAGCCTGAAATGTCTCTAAGTCAACTAGTGGTCAGGGCTGGCTCAGAAATACCAGGTTGCTTTCATCAATAGCTTGTTAGACAAGATAAATGTAAGAGAGTATATGTATGTCCAAGTCTAGGATATGTATGATTGGTCAATGAGTAGTTAATGTCATTATGACCTAGTGCACAGCCAGTTCAGTTAGTACATAATTGGTTCAGACCAATGGGTTCTATAGGTGCAGCTGGTTGTTTCACCATGAAGGGTGATAAAGGTTGTTGCTGGTGCAGGCTATTTCTGTGGGCTGGGGAGAAACAGCCTGAGATCGTATTTTGAGGCTAGGAAAAAATGTGATTTTTCAAGAGAAATGTGATTTTAGAATTGGGACCCAAGCACATGTACCCAAACACCCATCAATAAGACATAAGCAAGAACAATAATACAATATACTCAATAGAAAGTAAATATAGGAATAATAAAAACATGAGTCCATCCATAATCCTGGATCACAACTGCCCACCAATGTGTTCTTGGAGAAGAGTGGACAGAAATTTACAAGGAGGGACATGATTAGAGAACTCTACATGCCACCAACAAGTCAAAACTCTGATTAGCAAGCCTTGATGTCCTTGACCCACCCCTTCATCAGTTCTCTGTTCCTCACTTTTACTTGTTAGCCCTATTGCTAGGCAAAGCCATTTCTCTGCTACTTTCAGCTGGGTAAATCAGTGACACAGTTCATTAGTACACAGGTGTCCTTAACAGAGTACTGAGATAGTTCTATGCCCTTTTAGTGACAAGCAGTTAGTTTAACTGAGAGAAATTCCAAGGTGTTGATATCTGTGCTGAGACCCTAAAAGATTTCTGTTTCTAGTTTTAAATAGTGAGAAGGCTACATAGCGTTTCTATAATTAGTACTACAAATAAATAACAGGGAATTTTGTTTTCTCTAGCAGGATCTTGTAAACCCATGCCTTTTCTCATACCAAGGAAGATAGAAAAGCTGCCTTTCCTCTTTTGGAAGGTAGTAAGGAAAAGAGACAAACATCTGAGAAATTTCTCCTCCTTTCAGACTATATAGATGGCAAAAGAGTTCAATTTTGCTTTTCTAAAGTCAGTTATCTCTCAGTATTATAATATCTTCTGATTACCATCAGAGAATTTGTAGGGCTGGTCCGTTAACTCTGATTAGTTTGTTTTTGTTTTTGTTTTTTTAGCATTTTTATTCTATCTTCTATAAATACCTTCTTTCCCCAACACTTACTAAAGTCAGCTTCCTCTACTGCTTCTGTCTTAAGCTGGTTAGACCACTTTCATACCCCTGCCTTCTAATGCCTTAAGTGTATACCTCAACATAAGCAGTGACCCATCTCTAAGTGATCGTGAGAAAGTCAAAGAAGCATCTTTCTTTCAGGCATTTACATGATTTTTCCATAGTTCACAAAACCTCATTTGATTTTTCAAAATCCTTAAATCAGTCACATGTAAATGACCAGATAGACCACAATGCGCTGCCGCCATCATCAGCTCTCAGTCAATGCTGTGCCTTCAAACTTCTTAATACATTTGACTGAAGGACAATTTTCTCTCATGTCTGCAGAGCTATTTATATTTCTTTTCACCATTTATTTGTGACAATTCCTAAGCTGATTTTATCAGTGTCCCTTACTCAATGTTTTGCTTCCTTTAAGTAGCTAAAATGTTGATATATAAAAAGAAGGTGGTTGCTTATAACTGGAATACTGTCTTTCCTCACCTTAGTTTCTTTCAATCCCTAGTTTTTGAAGTGCTTGCTTTATTTAAGGATTTTTCTGATCCTACTTATTTTGTACCCCTCATGAACCAAAAATTTATTTTCTGTTTATTTTTATGTTTTTTTTTATTTGTCCACACTCCAATCTTACTATGACACCTAAGTAAATATTGATTTCTAAAAACTTATTAACTCTGATTGGCTAACTGATATCAAGCTGATTGGGAGAAGTGCAGTGGTGGGTGCTCATGAGAAAAATCCTCCCTAACCCCTTCCATACATCTAGGAGTTTTAGCAAAGGGAACAGCTATCCTTTTGATACCCAATCTGCTGATGTGAATGAGTGTTTGGAGAGTGGTCCCCATACACCACCCACAAAAGGCTTCCTTAACTGAATTGAATTCTCATTTTCCCCACTTCCCCAAATGAGAATATCAGTCATATTTACCATGAGATAAAGTTTAAGGATCTTTTAGATCATTGAATGAAAGGCATTTTCAAGTTCCCACACATAAAAATCACAATTATTTTCCCTTAAGATGACTTTCTTCAAGTCTCCTTTTTTTCTGTAATATAATTATCACATTATTGTGTCTCATTAAAGTGTTAGTTTTCCAAAACTATAAAATTTGGGCACATGAATTTTTCTTTGCAGAAACTACTATGAAAAACACCATTAAAAAAACACAATAATTATTGAAATTGAACTATTATAGGAAGTAGAGGCATGAGTGGAGAAGACTTTGGGGAATTCTATATCGGCTTGGAAAAAACAGATACAGGTGTTTTTTTGGCTAGAATTGCAGTTCAGGACTTCAGCTGGGAATATTTGCTTGGAAAAGATAAGTTCCAAAACACAAAGTATAATGGTCTTTGTTGGTGATTCATTTGAATGTAAAACTTTTTTTAAAATAATATTTGAGACTTCAGGTCTCCATCATGCTTTCATTGGTTGAGAGACAAATTAAGAATTATGATTGTTTTAAAATTAGTCCTTGTGACTTTCTTTGACCAAAATCATATTAGTTATCAAACAGCAAAAGTAATTTTCATGTTCTCTTCTAACATCTATCTATAACATGGGGACCTTGTTCTCGTCATAATTATAAGTTCATGGATACCATATTAAGGACCTTTTCTTTAGGCAATGGAAACTAAATGGTAATGAAAATTTGGGGAGCAGAAACAAATGGCATTGTAGATCTGTTACTTTAAGAAGATTTCCTTTCAGCTTTATATAAAATGATATGAAATTAGATTCCAGATTTCAATAACATATATTTTTTCATCTTTCATTTTCCATCTGTTAGTATGGACAGTAATATCTGTAAGAATTTCTTTTTTCTTATTTAATATCTTATTTTTTCCAACTACATATAAAGACAATTTTAACATTCTTTTTTTTATATATTTTGAGTTCCAAATTCTTTCCTCCCAGTCCTTTCTCCCTCAATGAAAAGGCAAGCAATTTGAGGTAGGTTATATATGCATAGTCATGTAAAACACATTTGCATATAAGGCATCCCATGACAGAAAGTACAAATCAAAAAGAAAACAAAAGCAAGAAACATGAAGGAAGTAAATAAAAAATATCTTTGATCTGCATTTAGGCTCTAACTGTTCTTTCTCTGGAGATGGACAGTATGTTTCATTGTAAGTTCTACAGAATTGTCTTGGACCATTATGTCATTGAGAATAGCGAAATTATTCACAATAGATCATCATACAATATAGTTGTTAGTGTATAGAATGTTGTCATTCTGCTCATTTCGGTTTGAACCAGTTCATTCAAGTCTTTCCAAGTTGTTTGTCGTGTTTTGTTTTTAGAGAGCATCCTGCTTGTTATTTCTTAAAGCACAACAATATTTGATCCCAATGATATATAACAATCGATCTAGTCATTCCTCAGTTGATGGAAATCCCCTCAATTTCTAATTCTTTCCCACTACCAAAAGAACTGCTGCAAATATTTTTATACACATATATCCTTTCTCTTTTTGTTTTATTTGTGTGTGTATGTGTGTGTTTTTCTCTGTGATACAAATATAGTAGTAGTATTGCTTGATCAAAAGATATATATGGTTTTATGGATCTTTGGGTCTAGTTACAAATTGCTCTCTAGAATGGTTGAATCAGTATACAATCTCATCAATAGTACATTAGTGTTTTAATTTTCCCACACCTCCTCCCACATTTGTTATTTTCCTTTTCTGTCATATTAGCCAATCTGACAGGTATGTCAGAGTTGTTTTATTTTGTGTTTTTCTCATCAATAGTGATTAGAGCATTTTCTTATATATCACTATAGAGAGCTTTGATTGCTTTGTCTGAAAACTACCTGTTCATATCCTTTGCCCCTTTATCAATTGAAGAAAATAATTTTGACTCAGTTTTCTATGTGTTTAAGAAATTAAGTCTTTGTCAGAGAAATTAACTGTAAATTATTTTTCATGTTAAAGATTACCAAATATGTATTTCCCTCCTACCTATTTTCACTCTGTTTATTCTACTCTCTCTCTCTCTCCTTTTATGATATTCTCAAAAGTGTTTTGCTTCTGACTTTTACCACCCCCAAACTGCCCTCCCATCCATCTGTTTCACTCCCTCTCTTATCCTCTTCCCTTCCTACTTTCCTGTATGGTAAGATGTATTTCTACACTCTACTGAGTATGCATCTTATTTCCTCTTTGAGCAAATTCTGATAAGAGTAAGATTCATGTGCTCCTCTCCACACTGTGCTAGTGCTCCTCCTTGAACTGGGATTGTGATTGCAGCTCAGGACTGGACCCAAATCCAAGTATTGGCAAGGCTACAGAATCCTGCCCCTGGTACCAGCAAAGGGTCCCCTAAAAAACCCCTTCTGACCAGTTGTCCAATCCCCTTAACCTCTGTGGACTGAGAGGTCTAGAAACTGCCAACACAGTCACCCCTGAAGCCTGCTCCTCGTTTGCTAGGGACCACTCTACATTTTTGTGTAGACTGTTTCATTCTGGTACAACAGATCTTTCCTGCCAATGTTCTATGATGTCATAGGCTGGAAAATTGTTTCACTCCATCTTTTTGTGAATTCCACTGCTATGGAGAGCTCCGAAGAATCCCTGCCTTTACTCCACCATCTTTGAGTGGGTGTCCCATAAGGATTTCTGATGTCTATTGCTTCCAAATCTATATGTCCTCAGTTTCTCTTTTGAACTTTAGTTTCACATCATGAATGATTGGACATTTAGAACTGTTTATTCCATAGGCTTCACAAAATCACTATGCTCAAAATTGAACTTGTTATTTCTCTCCTAAAATCCAGGACTCTTCTAAACTTTCATATTTATTTCCAGGGCATAACAATCCTTACAGTCACGCAGGCTTACAATTGCTTTGTCATCTTCTAGTCCTCACTGTCATGCACTTCACATACATTTGCCAGATCTTGTCTTTTCTCCCTCAACAAGATCTCTTAAATCTGTCCAACTATCTCCTCTCTCATAGTCGTTATCCTGGTGCAGCATCTCATTGACACTTATTTGGCTTAATGTAGTAGAAACCTAGTTGTTCTCTTTGCCTTAGCTTATGCCCCTCTCTAACTCATCTTCTACACAGTTGAAAATGTTATTGTTTTAAAAGTACAGATTTGATTATTTATACTTCCAATTAATAAACATTCGTGGGTCACATATGACTTCTCAGATCAAGCAGAAATCATTTTGTTTACTATTTAAGGCCCTTCATAAACTTTCCCTTGCCTTCTTTTCCATTCTTATTAAATAATATTCTCATTCATATGTACTATGGTTAGCGATATTGGCCTTCTAATTGTTTCTAATTGTTTATAAATCTCTTATCCCCATGCCTAAGCATTGGCCAAAATGAAGTTCCTCTTGCGCCCCATTTCTTCCTGTATCCTTCCAGGGTCAATTAATAGACCACCTACTACATGAAGCTTTTACAAATATGAACACCTTCCCTTCCTTCCAGGTTCCCTTCCTACAACCAATCATCTTATATACCATATATCTCTATCTACATATAAACATCTTTGCTCCCCTGAATACAAGGGCAATGACTGACACCTAGAGAGTACCAGAATATAGAACTTACCAAATATTTGTCAATTAGTTGCTTGACTCTAATCATAGGAGGAGAATTTTGGGATTACATGTGAATTTGCTAAGTCAGATCTTTATTCCTTAGACGCATTAACTATGTTATGTCTGAGTATTAACTCTTTTCTGAGTATAGCTGATACTTTTTGGAACTAATGTTGTACAAAAAGTGGACATAAAGCTCTTCAGTCTACAATAGTGAATTGCCCAGGGAACAGGAGTTTCCCTACCTATAGTTCTCCCTGTAACATACCTATAACTCTTTCCTGCAGACTCTATATTGTTCAGAAAGTGTGATTTAGGTTTATGAGTGGAATCATTTTAATTAAAATATGTTACATTAACCCTAATTACATTAATTTATATTACAATCTACTAATGTTTTGGGATTGAGTCAGTAGTGTCATATTGTCTGCTTTGTTAAAATTAGAATCATACTTGCAGGGACTCAGAGATACAGTTGTGAAAGAGAGACAGATAGCTTCCCCATATCAGGGTTACCACTAGTACCCTGAGTTAGTTGCAGTAATGTGACCACCCACTTTGGAAACTGCTGCACTAGCAGTGTGAGCACGAGCTCACTAAGTGATTAAGCCCAGAGAAAAGAGGTAGAGTATGTTACACAAGAATATATAGACAGTACACAATATAATGTTTTGTAAAAAAAATAACCTTAATATGTGTTTAACTGGAGAAATGGCCATAATTTATCATATGACCTCTGTTTTCCTCAAAATTCAAATGCTGTTTAGAGAATCACTACCAGTATCCAAGATAAATAAGCTTTCTTCTCAAATGCCTAATCTATTTTCCCAAATAACACTCCCCACCATGGATTATCTGGGTTATAGATTAGGTAAACATCAATCAATTGCAAATTTTGCCATTATGACCAGTTACATAATTTTCCTGAGAGTTATTAAAGTAATTTAGGAATCAAGGGGGTGAAGGGAAAGAAATTTCTTATAGGTATGCTACAAAATCTATAAAATCTACATCCTATTGAAGTGAAATTAGTACTATTAAAGGTGACAGGAAATGTTTTAAAGAAGCCTGACTTTTATTTCAGAGTATCATGGTACTCCTAGTGAAGCTTAAAAGAGAAATAATTATTGAAAATCTTATTTTAAAAATTAGACATTTTATTTAGATCATTCTAAAAATTATATTAAGGTATTATTTCTTTGAAAGTCTAAGCACATAATAGTTACTTCATAGTGAATTCAATTGTTTAATCATGAATATGTTATACTTTAAACTAGAAATCCATTTTATATACTAAGCTTTGTTAATGCCTTTTGTTTCTATATTAATTTCACTTTCAACGATATTCCCCCCAAATACCTAGTGAGCTCTTCTTTAAGCACTGGGTCTGACATCAACTGTAAAATTCCATGTCCAATGTCCTTCAACTGTGTCTCTCTAAGATCAAAAAAAAAAGAAAAAGAGCAGAGCACATGGAAGAACAGAGCACTTTCTCCTTTTTGCTTAATGTCCTATGATGGGGGATAAAAAGGAAACCCATATTTCATTATTTTGTTTTCTTAGTCATTCAATTTCTCTAGCAGCATGAAGAAAGAAAATATTGCTTCATTTGTTTATCAACTCTTTTATGAATACTCTACAAACTCGGAATTCTTATATTAGTCTGATCAGACAAAGTCAGACACATTGAAACTTGATTCTAGCAGAGTGATTGGTCCTCTTCAAGAGTGAAGTACAACAACCAACTCTCTTATACCTCATTATATTTGATTGAAAAATAGTTTCTTAGCTTCTCACTCAGTTCTACTAAATACTTTGTTCCATAAAACAATATAGAGAACCTTGAAATCATCATCTAATACAAAAAAAAAATGTCCCATTCAACTTAAGATTATTCACCCTTCAAAACTGGTTGGTTGTTGTCCTTCATTCCCGAAGAGGACCAAAATGACATCACCATGATAAAGTGAAGTTTCAATGTGTCCGACTGTGACTGATCAGACTGAATTCGTACATCCTACATTTCCTATGTACTGTCTCAAATATGCTTTGCTCATAGAACACAGCACGTTTACTGATATGGGCACACCATACTGACTGGTCCTGTACCAGTGTCTCCCATGTCACATAGTCAAATCCAAAGGTCTTGAGAAAGACCTTGAGAATGTCCTTGAATTGCATCATGTGATTGCCTGCCACATATGAGTTCTCCATAAAATAGTCTTTTTGGTCAGTGTATATTTTGCATTTGAAAAACATGGTCAACCCATCAGTGTTGCACTCCCTGAAGCATAGGTTAAATTCTTGTAAGGTCACCTTGAGCAAAGACTTCAATGTCTGGTACCATAACCTACCAGGTTATTCTCAGAATCTTCCTAAGACAGTTCAAATGGAAGGGATTCAGTTTCCTGCCATGGTAATGGTAGATTGTCCATGTTTCACAGGCATGCAACAATGAGGTCAGTACAATGGCCCTGTAAACCTTCAGTCTGGTAGGCAGTGTAAAACCTCTTCTCTCCCAAACTTTTCTTCAGAGCCTCCAAAACACTGAAGTAGCAGTGTTGCAATGCATATACCAACCTCATTGTCAATGTATATGTCCCTGGAAAGGTAACTGAATTTATCCACAGCATTCAAAACTTCTCCATTTGTTGTATCCAACAGTTCCATGTATGGATGGTATGGTGGTGGCTGATAGAGCATCTGTGTTTCATTGGTGTTAATTATTAGGCCAAAATTAACACAAGCAGCATAGAATCAATCCATACTTTGTTTCATCTCAGTTTCGAAGGTTGCATTGAGGGCACAATCACCTGCAAACAGAAAATCATGCAACAAGACTCCATTCACTTTGCTCTTGGCTTGTACCCTTTTCAAATTGAACAACTTACCTTCAGTACAGTAGTTGACCTTGATGCTGTGTTTATCCTCATTGAAAGCATTTGATAACATGGCTGAAAACATGCTAAAAAGCATGAAAGTAAGCACACAGACCTATTTCACTTCACTGGTGACTAGGAAGGCATAAGCACATTGTCCATTATCCAGAACCCAGGCAAACATGCCATCATGAAACTGACATGCAATATTGATGATGTTCTCCGGGCAACCAAATTGTTACATAATTTTCCATAAGCCCTCACAACTAACAGTGTCCTAGGCCTTGGTCAGATCTACAAACTTTGTTTACAGACCTCTGTTCTGCTCCTGGCATTTCTTCTGGAGTGTTTGGGCAGCAAACACCACATTGACTATTCCTCAGCCCTTTCTGAAACCACATTGACTCTCAGGTACATGATCATTTTCCAGGTGAAGGATCAGCCTATTAAGGAACCTAGCAAGAATTTTGCCAGCAATGACTAAGAGAGAGGCCCCGCCTGTGACTGTCACAGGATAATCTACTCCTTTTACTTTTATAGCGGTAGACAACGGAGGCATCTTTGAACTCATAGAGGATACCCATCTCTTGTTATATAACCTGAAATATTTCAGTCCCCTTTTGTATGAGCAATGGTCACCCTACCTTGTAAATCTCAACTGGAATGGAATCAGCACCAGGTGCTATGCCACATGAAAGGAGCTTAATGACCCTCATAACCTCTTCTTTAGTTGGAAGTTTAGCTAAGGAGGGATTTCCTTCAACTTGAGGTAAAAGGTCAGTGGCCTCAGCAGTGATTGATGATGCTCTGTTGAGAATACTATGGAAGTGCTCAGCCCATCTCTCTAGGATCATGTCCTTATCACTAATCGAGGTGGCTCCATCAGCACATAGATTTTTGGTTCATAAATAGCTTTCAGGAATCATAAAAGCACTTTGGATTGCTACTATTAGCATAAAACTTAATTTCATCTGCCTTTTTTCTGAGCCAAGGAATCTTGCATCTCTCTAAGCTTTGCTTGTACTTTTGATGGAATTAAATGCTGCCTTCTTAGAGGTGGATGAACTATCCTGCTGGTAAATCCTGTGGAGTTCTCATTTTTCATTCAGCAGCTTCAGAATTTCCCCATCGTTTTCATCAAACCAGTCCTGGTGTTTGTGAGTGTTCTGACCCAGATGAGCAAATGCAGTGCTGTATACCAAATCTCTGAGAGCTGCCCCCTCCTTTTCTGTTCCACTGTTGCCAACTATGTGTTGGTTCAACTTTCCCTCCAAGTTAGCAACAAACTGTTCACACTCAGAGAAGAGCTCTAATTTGTTGACATTAATTCTTCTGGTAGTCATTTTGGCTTGAGGGCAGTGCTTTTGATGAATGCAAACATTTAGTTTGGAAAGGATAAGTCTATGACCAGTCCAGCACTCTGCACCACACATTGCCTTTGTCACTTTCAAATCTTGTCTGTCTCTTCTCCTTATAATCACATAGTCTATTATATGTCGATGTTTGCTATGAGGGTATATTCGTGAAGTTTTATTGCGTTTAGGTAAATGAAAGAGTTGATGATGAGAAGGGCATGTGATGCACAATAAATGACCACTGCTGTTGCTCTTTCCAATGCCGTTCCTCCCTAGGATCCTCTGCCAAGTCTGTCAGTCTGGGCAAAGTTGCCCAGAATTATAAGCTTGTCCTCTTTAGGCACATTGATGATAAGGGTCTCTAGGTCTTTATAAAATTTTTCTTTGGTTTCATCACGGTTTTTCATGGTGGGGAGCATAAACACTGATAATGGTGGCATGGCATTTTCCTGTCAGTGGCAATCACATTGTTATGAGCCTGTCATTCACTTCTTTTGGCAGGCATATCAAATTGCTGACTACATTAGTTTTGATAGCAAAACCTATGCCAGCTTCACAGCACTCCCCTTCACTGTGATGACTCCAGAAAAATGTGTATCCAGCTCCAACTTCAGTAAGCTGGCTTCATTTGCCAGCCTTGTTTCACTCAAAGCTTCTATTTGGATGTGATACCTGTTGGGTTCTCTTGCAACAAAGGCAGTTCATCTTTCAGGTCTACTGGATTTTGTGTTGTCTATAAGTGTGCACACATTCCATGTGCTGATGGTGAGTGGATTCATCTTTGTAGATGTTTTTCTACATTTTGTACCTTTTTTTGCATTTTGACTGCAGAGTGGGATTCTCCTCCTGCCATGGTAATCATGTCACCATTGGGTAAGAAGACAATTTTTAGGGCACCTTTTCTAGCCCCCTTCCTCACACCAGGAGGTGAGCAGTGCAATTCTTAAAAGACTATTCAGACACCCAGGGGGCTGTTGAGTCCCACTGGTGCTCCCAGTGAGAAAAAACCCTATGGCCTGGGTCACCTGTGTGCAGTGTTGTGACTACAGCTTCCAGAATTTCCACACCTGCTGCTTCATCACTTGTCTATTACCGCAGGACTTTGAGGCATAATAGTAAAATTGTATGGGTGATATCTTTTGATTTGTTTGTAAATTGGATTTAAGTGAAACAGAGTTGCACGCAGTCATCAGCCTCACTCTCTCCTCCAGAGTCATCATAGTCCAGTGGCAGGAGATAGTCAAGATGGCTGGTGATGCCTCAGGATGCAGTGGATGATCTTGATGTCTTCAGTGTCTAACCAAGCTCTAAGCACTCCACATCGCCTGTGTCAGCTGCTTTCATGGCCATTGGAACAAATTGTTGTCAACTGCCCTTTCCACCAGGGGACATTTTCACATGCTTGGGGTAGGTAACCTCCCTAATTCATCCATGGGTTTCAGACTCCTTTGTTGCCTTCAACTTGGTTTGGCCTGTTTGGAAAAAAGGTTTACTGGAGTGTGGCCACTGAGCATACTGCAGCTTCTTGGAGACACAGGGGAGAGTTGGGTGGAACAAGTGGACACCAAAGGTGAAAAGAGTCCCAAAGAAAGCTCAGCAACCATCACACAAAAGATACTGGACCTCCCTGAACAGACTCTACACCCCACCCTTCAAAACTACTTCATATTTAACTATAAATAACTAAAAATAATTGCTAAAGCACACATATACGTGTATATATATATATATATATACACACACACACACATACATACACACATATATAACCTCTCTATATATGTATTTACTCATTTATGCTGTGTATATGTGTATGGGTATGTACTATGTATGCATACTATGTATTATTTTACATTTTATACTATTGCCTCTTCCATTGGAATATAATTTCTTGTGAGTAATCATTGCATTTTTATTTTCAAATTCCCATTGTCAAACAGTGCCTTACACACAGAATGTAATTAATAAGTACTTGTTGATTGACTGATAAGTGTTATAATTTCTCCTTCTATAAATTTAATTTATCCAACTCCTAACTAGATAGAATGTCATGGGGGTAGGGTATCATGAAGGGAGGGTATCAGGTGTATATTCATTTACCAAAGGAGATTGTCATTATAATGGAAGGCAACCAGCAGAATCCAAATGCAAGAAAGCTTCCCACTATAACCCTGGTATAATCTGTTTAGGCACTTTTGAGGGCTTTTTCATATGACCCCTGGACAAATGGCCCATACTACTCTTGTGCCTTACATAAGGCTACAGGAAAGGTAGAGTGCTACGCTATCTATTCATCAATGATTTAGAAAAGAACACATGATCTTCCTACAAATTGTTGCTACATCCAGTCTTCCATTTTGTGGTCAAATCAAGTCTCTACGAAGCATGTGTAGAATTTCCTTTCTAGTGTGCATGTGTGAACCTTCCATACCACCAACAAAGATGATCTCAAGTCACTGGACAGTAGAAAAAGAATATGAGCACTGATGAACTGGGACCAGAATTAATAATCATAGCAGAAAAGGCTTCAGAGAACTTTAAAAAAGCAGCAATCCATTCAATAATCCCAAAGAAGTGCTGCCATAAAAATCTCCTTTGAGTAGAAGAAAGCTTTCAGTTGGACTCTCTTCTTTAGGGAAAGATGATAGAACTCTTCCTGGAGTCATATATGTAGCTCAGCCAGATCTATAGGTCTTCTAATATCCTATCATCAATATATTCTCAAATTCCGTTAATCTTCAAGGTCATGAAGCACAACCCACACCTGATCAGTGATGCTCTCTATGATATCCATGGTAAATGTAGCATAGGACCTGGGGGTAATATATTTATACTACTCATGCATCCGGCCTCCTTCAACATGGCCAACAACCAGGGCCACATAACATGAGCACAGGCTGGAGTATAAAGAAAATATGAGACTACCATGAGCTGCTGCAAGGTCCTTGTGGTCATCTTTGGCTCTCCTACCCTGCACCACATATTGTAGAAATCCTAGACTGACTTTGATAATCATGGATTTTCTGATTAGTAATTCTTTTTTCTCAATTCCATCAGCACAGGCCTCCTGAAGTTAACTTCTAGGATTCAAACCTAGAAATAATCCTCCTGTCTTTTCTTTATTAATACCATCTCCCTTATGAAAGCCACTTAGTGATCCATTAATATAGCAAAATAATATAATGAAGATGATGATGATGAAGTTTCTTTGGGGAATGTGGCTTAATCATTCTCTCCATATTTTCCCATAGGTAGTCCTCAAGATGATATCCCTCCTACATGTTTATTTGTCAGTGCTCACCCTGTCAATCTCCTTCTGAGATCTTCTATACTTGGTATTTTTATAGGGACATGGAATGGCTGATACACAATTGTAATGGGAACGCTGAAGGATGCATCAGTCCGGTGAGGCATGGGGGTGGAATTCCGATAACCATCTTTCATAGGTAATCAGATTTTGCCAAAAATCACCAAGCAATGCTTCTAAATAGCTAAAGGGAGACTTTAAGCTACTAATCATGTGGGAATACAGGAAAATTTGATCTCCTGGCTCCCAGAAAAGACCATCATTTATTATATATCTGTTTCTTTGTATCAAATTTTCTTATATGATTAAGTCAGGGAAATGATTTTATTCAAAGTAGCCCAAAGTTCCACTTTTCTGCTGCCCAAGTAGGTAATATCTTCATATCTAGAGTATCTCTCAGGCAGAATTAATAGAAATATCCATGTAACACAGAAACCTTATCTGAACACCTGTCATGCTGCATGCCTACAGGCAAATGTCAATTGGGCCATGCCCATCCAATTTCCATTTGTGAGTTTCTATTCTATCATAGGAAAAAAAAATATCCTTTTGACCATTAAACTTTCAGAAGGAGAAATCTCTTTTCTCCATTTTCTTTTGCTCTTTGTCCCAACCTTCTTGGTACAAAGCCACATGAGGTGAAATTTTGGGATCCCTTTTCCTAGAGATAGAACATCTAGGTGACTGCATGTGGCAATGGCAGACAGTTGTTTCTCTTATGCTGAGAACAATAGCAGAGCTGGGATGGTACATGAGGAACCAGAGTGATAGCTATCTTGGAGTTAGATTAAACAGTTTTCAAGTCAATCAGACTTGTCTCCCTCCCAGCATTATACCTTGTTTCTTCACACCCCCCCTTAAAAAATCTGCTCCTATTTGTACAAGTCACTTTACTTCTTCAGTCTTCAGTTTCCTAATATGGAAGATGATAGGGATGAACTAGATGCTCTATGGTCCAGATCCAGATTCTGGAAATAAATAATTGCAACTTGTATTTATCCTATATTTGCAATGAAGGTTTGGTAGAAAGTTATATCCTTCATTACATGTCCTAATGCTGAAATGTAACACTAAGCTAAAGAACTCACTGGAAAGATAAGGGAAAGAAAAGGAATTATTGGCCTCAGGAGAAAGAATTTTATAGACTATACCAATTCCTTATTGTTGCAACTTTTTATAAGAAGCCTTCTCACAGAAATTGGGTATGTAATTCTATTCCTGAAAAAACTTTTGCTAAAAAAACTAATCTCTTGCCATAAATCATTAATCTCAGATCTAAACATGCATTATTGAAGTAGTATTATAAAGAAGAATTATGAATTTTTATACTGTAGTCATCTTTCAAAAAAGATAATTTGAAGACTGAGTCTTTTAAAGCAGGGAGTCTATTTCTAAGACTAAAGACTAAATTAATTTTGAACTTGAGGTTATATCACAATATAGTATTCCCATATATAATATCATAGTGAACTCTCACTCTCAAACTAAAAGACTTGTTAATGAGTTTTGCATTTAACATCAGCAGTAACTTTCCAGTTTTTCAATTACCCTTGGACATTTCACTACTTTCAAAATTAAATTCTTAGATGATTGTAATTTTAATGGCAGCCACATTTGAACAAACTGTGTATCTAACCTAGGATAAAATACGTGATGTATTTATAATGAAATTAAATTATGTAAATATCTAATAAATAATTAAAAAGGGGGGAAAGTAATTATCAAATAGAAAATAGTTTCTTCTTTTATAAAAAGAAAATGAAATGTCTTTTTCTGATTCCACATTTATTAAGGCTTTAACAGTTTGTGATTGTTTCTTTAATTTCTATTTTTACTTTGTAAAGTCTTTCCCAAGTCTGTAAAAATACTCCCTTATATGAGCTTATTCTCTTATGAAATAAGAAATTTCCTCTTCTAAAAGACCCATTCTACGAGAAAGTCCAATTAATCAAATTTTCTGATAAGTTGGATTCTTGTTAACTGCAATCAAAAAATATTTGTAGGTTGTATAGAATAAAGAGTATCTCATTTATAATAGATTAAGGACCAGTTCTGTTTAAATCCAGTTAAAAGGTTCTTTTTTATTTGGTGAATGTAAGAGAATGTCAGAAATAAAGCCCCACCAGGCTCTGAGTAAGTCATGGAAGCCTGAGGCAGTCTCCTGGGCTTTAAATTGCTAACTGATTGCTTAAGGGGGATTTTGATTAAGGTGCTTTTACATACCTTGCAATTAACTTTATAAAAACCATCCCAATCAATCAACCAACATTTAATGACTTAGTAAGTGTCCACCTCTGTGCTGGGCTACTTCTTAATGCCAGGAAGGCAAAGTAGATTGCTATAAAGTTTAGACATCTCTAAATTACTCTATATTTTTTCCCCTCAGAATGATAAGCTATGCCATAATTTTTAGCTGGGCTAGAATAAATAGCATAAATACTGAGAGTATTCCACAATGTTGCAAAAATAAATAGATTCAAGTTACACGTGAGATGCCTTTTCCTAGTATTTTATGGGTATTGTTTTGGAACACTTAAAACATAATTTTAATGTAAAGGTATACACTGCTTTTACACAAAACAAGCACAACACAAACAGAAATTATAGGATGAGGCATAATATTGGAGTGATAAAGGTATTACATATGAAGTCAGAGGAGGAAGTTTCAAAATTCAGCTCTCCTATTTATTGTCTGGGCCAGTCATTTCAACTCTCAGAAAATTCCAGAATCTAAGATTTGGAAGAGAACTCAGGGATCACAATGTTTAGCTTATATATGAACAAAAATCTCCTTTACACCAGAGATGGCCATTCATCATCTGTTTTTCTTCTATTCTTCCAAATGATAAAGACAATTCTTGGAAGATCTCTTTGGAAAGTGAGATATTTTGATTTGATAAGATCATCTCTAATATTTTTCATTATGTACTGAATTTGAATTATAGAATTAGACTATTTAGGTTAAACACACACACACACACACATTGGGAAAGCATATTTATTTGATATCTGTATATTGGTCACATTAATCAGATTGATGCTGGAACACTATTAAACGAATTTTTTCATAATAGACATAATCGTAGTTGGTTTTGTATGCCTCTATGTGGTAATAAACTAATGTCTTCATTAAGTTGCATTAACATAACTCTCAATTCAATTTATAATTTCTATATAGTTACTTTAAATAATTGTTATTTTGTATGCTACAAAAGTTTATATATTAATTTATCTTTCTCAAGATGGTTAGTAGATCTTGAGGAAATTGGTGACAGATAGCTCAGTGATGTCAAACAAATATATAATGTGCATGTATAGAAAGGTTATATACAAAATGAGAACATTATAATTAGTGAGGAAGGCACCATTAACATTTGGGGAGATCAGGAAAGGTTTCAAGTGGAAAGTGAATCTTGAGCTAAGTTTTGAAGTGAAGCAGCAATTCTAAGTGGTCAAGAGGAAGAGTATTTCAGGTCCTCTATGTGTGTGTGTGTGTGTGTTAATGGTGCTGTATCATTGCTAGTGAAATTTTTGACAAAAGACCCAATTATGGAGAGAACTAAAGAAAACCAGTTTGTGGGATGTTAGAATTCTGCGTCTCTTGGGATTTAGGAATGGACTGGGGATAAAGAACTGATTCTTTGTTTTTTTTTCTACTATCAAGCCAGATTTTTCCTCTCTGCAATTTCCATTCATTGCCCCAAGTTCAGTCCCTTGGAGCCAAGCAAGATAAGTTTGAATTCTTCTTTCATTGCTCCATTAAAAACATAGCCCCTCCTCCCCATTGGGTGACAGTTCTCATGTTCCTCTCAGCTGTTGTCTTAAGTCAAAAATCCCCAATTCCTTTAACTGATTGTCATGTGTCATAGTTTTGAGTTTTGGTCCCTTTAAAATCATGGTGCCCTTTATCTGTAGTCAGACAGCAGAAAACGTTTTTTAGCCCTTTTGTAGCAATGTTCACTATTAAGAGAATTAAACTGATTTAGGTAGAATACACAGTAGTAATAGAGTTTGGGATAAAATGCAACATAAAAATGTATGGTTTGCTAAGGAGAAAAAAGTAACAGGTTGCTTGATTCAGGTTATAAATAGTAGACTAAGTGTTTCTTTTTCTCCTCCCTCTTCTCCTCCCCCTCCTTCTCCTCCTCCTCCTCTTTCTTTCTTTCCTTTATTCTTCTTCCTTTTCTTCTTCTCCTTCTCCTCTTTCTTCTTCTTCTCTATTAGATCACTCCACAAGCAAGAGTTCATAAACTGTTGACATTAGTATTTTGGAAGTTAAGCAATAAGTATAAATGTTAGATGTGTGCTAAGTCAGTGTCAGTTACCACCACGACAAAAATCTGAGAGTCTTCTCTGCTTTGCTTTACAGAAATCTCGTTTTGGAATAAGTATTGCTCTGAGGAAACTGGAATTGTGACATAATGAAAAGTGATTTTCCTCCAGTGAGTCTGGGGTCTACCTTCTACTCCATAAATATTTATTTTAGTCAGGGGTCACTTCAAATAACTCATATTCTGTAAGGATGGAGAGATCACACTGCTTTCTTTCAGAATAAAATAGACATTTTAAAGGGTCTTGTTGTCCTTTAAGCACTATTTACACTCTCTTAACTTTATGCTTTGGTTCATGTCATTGTATCAACTCATGTCAGTCTCTTCCATTCTCTCCTCTTATTCAAAATCTTTCCCTCCTTCAATATAAATAGTATCCCTTTCATATAAATTCCAGGCATACCAGGATCTCACCTTTCCCACAATTCTAATGTATAACCATTGTACAATTTATTTGGCATATTAATGTATTTCATTCAGCAATTACATATTTATTAACATCTGATTTATGTAATGCATTGTGTTAGAATAAATACAAAATTTAAATGAGATATTCTTTGATGCTCTTATGTGGCTTACAGTATATAGATATAAAATTATAAAAATAATAGCTTTTATGTAGATCTTTCAGATTTATAATGCTCTTAACATATTTTGTCTTATTTTATTCTCATCACATTCATTAGAGATTGTTTTACTATAATTTTCCCCATCTCACAGGTGAGAAAACTAAGACTGAGAAAGGTTCAATAATTTACCCAGAATCACATACCTTTTAAGTATCTAGGATTTTATGCATTGTTACTAATAAAATAAATATCCTCATAAAAATTGTACATATATGCATTAGAAAGTTTCAAAGAACTATGTTCTCTTGTGTTAAAATTTTCATTGTTGTTGAACTGTTATGAATCTGTGATTTTATTTTTTCACGTTTCTATTTTGTACCTTGACAGCAAGTATGGGAGACTTGTGGGTTTCTCATAAAATCTTTTTCTTCTACCAGGCAAGTGCTCAATAAATAGTTGCTGATTGGTTCTGAGTTGTATAGAATAGGTAGAGACCATATTAGTTTTACATAAGTATTTAACTTTGAGAGGCAGCTAGGTGGTTCGCTAGATAGAGTTCTGGGCCTGGAATCAGGAAGACTTGGGTTCAGATTCAGTCTCAGACACTTATTAGCAATGTGACTCTTGACAAGTCACTTAACCTTTGTTTGTCTTAATCCACACAGAAGAAATTGGCAAACCAGTCCAGCATCTCCTCCCTGATCCAAAAAAAATCCTATGAATAATATAGCCCATGGTATCATACAGAGTCAGACATGACCAAATGACGGAGGAACAACAAACAACAAAATTATAACTATAATATAAATCAATATAATGCAAGTAGAAGCTCTACCTCTTTGTGTTTTAAGTAAATATCAGGATGATCTCTGCCTACCTGTATGGCATACAGATCAAACTTTCTCACAACAAATTACAGCTGAGTTGTTTAGTTGTTCTGTACGTGCCTTATATAAGCCTCCAGGAGATTCATTCAGACATGTGGACACTGAAATCTTCTCCTGGTCCTAGGTATTTTCTGGGTCTTTGGATTGGGGAACCTATGGCCTCAAGGTAACATGTGGCCCTCTAGGTCCTTGGATCTGATCCCTTGACTGAATCCAAACTTCACAGAAGTTATTAAATCCCCTTAAAAAAAGTACTTGTTCTATAAAATTTAGACTCAGTCTAAAGGTTGGACCCAAGAACCTGGAACCTGTGGCCTCAAGACCATACATTTCCCACTCAGGTATAGGTCATCATCTACTCAAAAATATAGTTTCTGATTCTCCACCCCCACTAATCTATTTCCTTTATGAGCTCAGTAGATGATACATTAGTTTTGACTAAAATAGCTTAATTTAAAAGATAACAATTTGAGTACAAATATTACTCCCTTACCACAGGAGATATGTCCTCTTACAGGTGACTCTATAACCAGTGGGTGACAGAATACATAGGCAACACTTGTAAGCTAAAAAGCATGTGGATCTAGGGGAAAACTACAAAAAGTTCTTCCTGGAATATGTGTCCAGGAAGCACAAAAATCAAGTACAACTCATGGCTCTGATACTCCTGTTTGCTCCACCAAAAAGCTGCCAAAGTCCTATAATTATATGATCAGAGATTTTGCTTTCTCGATTGACTTAAGGGTCTCTTCTGCTTACTTCCCTCTGCTAAATTGGTTTCTCTGCAAGCATCACTTCTAAGCTTCAAGATTATCAGAAATTATGCAGTCTCTTCCTGTACAGGGAGAGTGGTCTGTCAGCTCTTACACCTTATAGCCCCAGGGGTCGTTTCCCTTTCAAAGATGCCATATTCCATTAGACTTGCTAGAGGAATCTATACATGGTTAAAACTCTTTTGAAAATTTTCTCACACTGTCATTCAGGTTGTCTTAATTTAAATGTTTTACTTAAATAATTGAATAAAATTCCTTTTAACTCCTCTCATAACCCTGAGTTGCTAGCCTGGATCTCCTTCATAACACCCAGGAACTTTGATGAGCAAACCTGAAAGAGTTGGGAGAGGAAATTCATTTCAACAGACAAAATGTCCCTGATGACCATGCAAATCAACTGGGGCACAAAGCTTAAAAGGGCTAGGTGGACTTGTTGAAGTATATAATCTTTGCTCTATTTCCCACCCAGCAATTAAAATTGCAGTTGGTCATCTCCTCTTAAGTGAATTGAAATTGTCTGGGGATTGACAATATTTCCATTATACTTTGATTTTCATTAGGATTATTTTTTTTTTGCACTGAGTTTTCTTATACATATACGTGTATACAGTCTATGTGCATATTCATAAAGTGTATTTTGTTCCTTACATGGGCTATAAATAGCCCCAGAGATTCTTATTCTCAGAGGACCTGAAGACACAAATTTTTCAAAATTTTGGGTTTACTTTATGTTTAAATTTCCTGTTAATATAAGTAAATATGCTTTGGGGCAAGTGATCCAAAGAATTCTTGTTTAATTTGTTTACCTTAGTCTTCTTTTGACAGGGAAGCAAGGCAGAAATAACTCAAGTCCAACAAGCTATAGGAGGGGAAAAATGTGGCAGCTAGAAAAAAGGAAAGAAGTGAGAAAAATAGCTGTTCTTTATTTTAAGAGTTGTTTCTTGTGACCTGGGAAGTATGTAACCTGCTTTGAGACTGTAGGAGTTCATTCACTTTACATTTTAATCAAAATAGTTATAAGTATCAATCTGCTTCTTTAGTTTGCCACAACTAATCTGGACTCTCGTGAGAGAAAACATACTTTTAATCCACAGAGATTCAATTACCCTTTCACATAGCTCACCATATCAAATCACTGCCAACTGAAGAAAGCAAGGTGTAAAAAAATGAATTAAAAGAGAAGAGTTCAGGATAATGTCGAAATTAGTTTAGGTCTATAACATATTAATTAACTTTAGGTGCTTGAGATAATATGAAGGTTAATAATATTCAAGCTGGCTGGGAACTCATCTATTTTATATCACATGTGAAGGAAAATCCTTTGGAGAAAATTGATATTTCAAAATAGACTCAAAAATTGGATAGCTAAAACTGTTTTATTCTGAATCCAAATAATTGACAAGAAGGAATAGTCGAGGCTGTTTGGTTAATGAAAAAAAAAATAGAAACACTAGTACACTATTGATGAATCCATAAATTAATCTGACAATTTTAAAAAGACATTTTAAATTATGATAAGAAAATAACTAAGCTATCCATACCCTTTGATTATGGTCTCCTGCTAGGCCCATCCCCTTAGAACAATGATAAAAAGTTTTATATGCTACAAAATGTATGAACAATATTTTTTATGAGAGTAAAGCAGATCAATATACATCAATTGGGAAATGACTGAACAAATTACATTACGTGTGTGCGTTAGCATGTCACTCCCACAAAAGAAACAAAAAATATTATGAATATAGAGAAGTATAGGATGACATATAAACTGATATGAAGAGAAGTAAGGAAAAGCAAGGAAAATACAGTCACAATGATTACAATGTATAAATATATAAATAAATAAATGTCATTGATCTTTTCAATGACATCTGAAAAATCAAAATGCTGTGAAATGGTAATTATGACCAAGTCATGTGAGATATATGAACTCCCTTCTATGCTTTGCAAAAATGGGTAATTATGGGTGTGAAACTGTATATGACGTAAGTATATTTGCTTGATATTTTGCAAATCTTTGTAAACTTAGTGTCCTTTTCTGCCAAATGATCATTAGAATATTTAATTACATAATCCAGGAGTTTATTTAAATGAAAATTCTTGTCATCTTTAAAGCATTACATATATGTTTTATAATTAAGAGATGTTCATGATTTTTAATTTAAATATTAAGAATGATTTCTTTATGTTACAAATGTAACATATTATACCCAGTATCAGTATGGATCATGGACATTATTTCCCATAAAGATCATATTTTGTGGTATTTACAGCTGTAATAATTCATTATTTTTGTTCATTTTCTCTTTGAACAAACCTCTGAAATGGTTCTAAGAACTACTAAACACATTTCAAGGCCAACTGGTTTGCTGATCTATTCACCACTATCCTTACATTATATTCTTTTATTTGGTAAAATTCACAGTGATTCATTTTGGAGGCTGGCCTAAGATTGACGTATTTGGCAGGATTTTGACACTGCATGATACCAAAAGTAGGCACATTTATTTTCACTGATTAACCAGAGTAAGTGTTAGTAAAGTGTCTGACCTCAGCTGCTTCTTTCATTGACTTCCCTGGAAGCTCTGCCATGAACCGTAATGATGGTTCAATGCGTCCTTGAGTGATTAATTCAGAAAAGGTTTTGAAAGCAACAAAAGAAAAAAAAGAAATGTGTCAGTTTCTTGGTCTTTCTTTGCAATAACTGTTTGCTGGAAGGCAGCCAAGCCTAGAGTGCCATTTCTACTAACCCAGGATTAAGACATCTGAGTCACACCTTTTCTTATAACAATGGGAAAAAAAGAAAACAGCATCTTGACTAAGAAAGAACTAAATCCTTAAAAGAAAATATAAATCTAGGTAATAGTAATCTGATTTTGATGGTTACAGGTATCCTGTTCTAAGGAATAAAACTCAAAAGGGAAAGAAAAAAGAAGAGATAAAAAGAAAGAGGGAGAAACTATATTGAAAGGGACATTATCTTCAAAAAATGATTTTAGTCTACTTTTTTTCTTCCATTTTCTTCAGTAGAAATATATTTTTTCCAAAGTAAAATAAATATTAATGTAATGCAGGTTTATATCCTGAATTCCCTCAAACTGGTAAAGGTCTTCTATAAAAAAGGGAGCTGGCCTGAACTGGACATGATATTCCATAGAAGATCTGACCAGACAGTCTACAGGAAATCTATTGGAATCCCAAACATATATATGAATTGCACAAAAATCTATTGGAATCCCAAATCTATATATGAATTACACAATAAAAACCCCAGAATTCATGTGGAAAAAGGAGTAGGGACACAGTAATCAAAAACTTTATGAGTGACACATTATTAAAAAAATAAAAAGCTAGGAACCTAATAAAAATAGCAAAATTTTATATGCATAAAATTGTTGAGCAATTAAAAATTAATGCAATAAATAGTGGTAGAATCTGAGGCTGTAGGCTGCTGTTTGGTCTGTACCCAAGTTCCCAGTGACTAGACATTTTATTCAACTTGTTCAGGACAGAACTGCAGGTCTGTGGGCCTGGGTTGAGAGAAGGGACATCATGGGAGAATGGGTGGTATGTAGCAGGCTAGCCCTTCTTTACTCATAGCTCCTACTGCATTAAAAGGTAGACAATAAATATGGCACATTATCTTGCCAAAGATCAGAAGTTTATTTGTGGCAGTAGGGGTCAGAAGAGTTGCAACTTGTGGATTATTAAGTGGCACAGTTGTTTGTATTCAAGCTATTTCTTCCAGAAGCAATCATGATGAAGCAAACTCAAAATTTGTAGTATACTTAAAAACATTTCCTAATATGTCAATGACATTGGAACAAATCTTCTTAAACACACATTATAGCAGAACTGACTATATATTAACTATTGAAGTCTAAAAATGTGTTACTTTTTTTCTCATTTTTGTAGACACAGTTCAATATTTGCTCATATGAAGCATGTAATTCAATTACATACCTCTTAATGAAGTGCTACAAATCCAGATTTTCCTCCACAAATATATGGAAAATTATATTGTGTTTGTAGGTTTACTTCTCACTTAAATGCAGGGCCAATAATTTAACCCTGCTCAATTTCATGTTGTTACCCCTGTTCTAGCTGTGGTACTACAGACAAGCCATTTCATCTCTTGGGAGATTCAGTTTCTACACCTGTAAAAATGGAGTTCCAATACTCCCACTACTTTTCTCATGTGCTTGTTATAAGAAAAGTGATTTATAAAGCTTAGAATTCTATGGAAATGTGATTTCTTAAGATCATTTTGATTGTTTATTCTGCCAGAGTTATCATTAGCTCTATTTTCTAGTTTTCTGTCATCTACAAAATTGATAAATATGTATTCTATACTTAATCTAAGATAATGAATTGACACTCAAGTTTTTCATGACCTGGACCGAACCTACCTTTCCCAAAGTTTTTCACATCACTTTTCTCTAGGTCCTCAAGTGGGGTCCTTTGACCGAATCCACTTCACAAAATAAACCCCCTTAATAAAAGGACGTGTTTTGTAAAACTTGGACCACACCCAGGGCCACCACATATGGCCTCAAGGACTCCTGACCCTTGGTTAAACCATGGTAATTGGAGTGAGAGCAAACAGCTGCATGTATGAAATATTGTTGAGATGGAAATTATTTGACATAGCAAATGATTGGATATGTGAAGTAAGACAGAAAAATGAGTCAAAGATAAATCCAAACTTATAGACCAAGATGTCCAGGAAGCAGTTATTACCATGTTATTAAAGATCGAAACATTAGAAAAAAATGGAAATTTGGAGATGAAATTCGAGACTTTGTCAATTTAAAATATTAGTTGTAAAGTTTGTCATTTAATAAATCAACAAGTCTATTAAATTCCTATTACATATCATATAATTTGAGAAGGAAAGAGCTGATAAGCCTTCATGACTTTGAATCTCTTCTTGATTCTGATTTATTTCTTTATGTTCTCTGAGCCAACAGGAACTTTACTTTTTCCCAGACCTGGTACATAACACCCATGTTCTCTAACCCCAAGTTCTAAAACATTGTCAAGGACTGAAATTATCTGGATAAGTAGTGCTACATGAGGCCATAAAATTCAGTCAAGAGCAGATTTTGACTTTCTGAAATTACTTTATATTTCTGCTACAGTAATCAAGGTTTTCCTTTCCAATAAAGTTTATAAAACCAAGGAAGATGTGAACACCATGATTCCAAACCTCCATAATTGCCAGATATTCCTGGTTGCCTCTTTTTTATGCTAGGCTGCAACCTAAATTTTAGAATTCACATTTAGGGAACTGAATTCAAAAGATAGTCTACTTAAGTCTGCTTTCTTCTGCTATGTGGAGTAAAGAAATTTAAATTTAAAAAGTCTGTAGCAATAGTGTTTATAAGGTACTCTGCTTTCTTCCATACTATTCTACTTCATGGATATAATTTGTTTAACAGTGACAATGTTTGCTGCAGGAAACAATAAGAAAATAAATTAAAAGCATCAAGTCCTATCTCGGCAAAACACATCTATGCTCCAATGACCAGTAGTAAGCCATGGTCCAGCTTCATGATTTATGAGTGACATGTGACATTTTATATGATATGGCGAATATTCATGTTGATTGTTTTTCTGAAGATATAAGAAACATAGGAATAAATCTTACATACTAGAAAATGAATTTGATTTGCCTTTGCTCAGATTTTTATATCTGAATGTACTACACAGGAAAATGCCAAATCAAGAACAAATTGACTCACACTTCCAAAAACAAAACAAAATCATGAAATAGAGAGTGTGTCTGGCCATTAATCAGTTTCAAAATGATTACAACTAATGTTAACTGTTGACATATATATATATATATATATATATATATATATATATATATATATATATATATCTTGTTAAAAGTGGATCCAATGTAACATTAATAACAATAGGAAGAGTAAAATAGTAAATAATACTACTAAATAACAAAAATAATAAAAATAATCTAGCCCATGGTCTGTATCATAAAGGAATGTGGGAAATGGTCAAGTGTGTAAATACTATTTGGGGTAGAACAAGGATGCTCCACGCCTTGTGATGGCTACTGAAGTTTTGAAATTCTGGCCTGAACCCCTTGAACTCTGTATTCACTCCGTGACCACTGTGTTGTCACTGTGCCTATGAATTCCATACTCTCTAAGTTCCTTTTTTTTATTTTGAACAGCAATAATTAAAAAATATAAATATTTTTATACATAAGAAAAATCACAAAAAGGAGGCTGTAACGAACATTTATGAAATTTGTTTTTAAAGAAGCATCTGTGTGTATATTTAAAGTAATGATAATACTACTTTTATGGTAGCAATAATACCTTATATCTTTATGTAATTTGTAATTTAGCAGAGCTAATGGAATCATTTTTGTTGTGATGCCACAATATGGCAAAAAAAAAAAAACAACAGAAGAAATAAAAACCACTACTCCGTTACCTGCTTATAATGCTTCAATGCAGAAGGTGTTGACAACTGAAGTGGGAAAAACAGGACTGCACATGGAATGCACTGAAGGTTTTAATGATCAGTGAAAATAGCCCTTGATCATCATAGGCTTGGGATAATCACACACCCCCCAATTCCCCCACACACACATACATATAGTCTTGAAGTAAGCAGACCCCCTCCTCTGTCGTAAGTCCAAAGTTAAGAAATTGTTGTTGTTTAGTTAATTATTCAAATCTGAATCTTCATGACCCTATTTGGTGTTTTCTTAGCAAAGATACTGGAGTGATTTTCTTCATTTCTCCAGTTCATTTTATAGGAAATTGGGTCAAACAGAATTAAATGACTTGCTTAGAGTCACATAGCTAGTAAGTGTCTGAGACATAATTTGAACTGAAGGACTCCTTACTTGAGGACTGGCATGCTATACATTGTGCCTTCTAACTGCACTTTGAGGTTGAAACAAATAGGCTAAAAAAATAAGCAAGCAACAACTACATAAAAGGAACCTAACCATAAAAATTTACTACACTGACAGAGAAGTTTGAGACAAAAACTCAGAAGACAATAACTTGAAAAGATCTACAATTTCGAAAGCAAATCAACAAAGAAAAGGCAGATTGGACATAAGTCCAATAAGAATTCCTAGAAGACCTAAATAAAGAGCTAAAATGGGGGGGTGGAGCCAAGATGGCGGAGTAGAAAAACTCACATTTGCTAGCTCCGAACTCACAGCCCATGAATTTCCTCTAAAAAGAACTCCTGACAAATGCTGCAACAGTGGAAGCCGCGCAGAAACACAGGGAAGGAGATTTCTGTTGCAGAGAGCCCTGAAAAACCAACCCCAGGGGCCCATTGCGCCCCGGAGTGGAGTGCAGCCCTCCCCTGCCCTGCCCCGGTGCCCAGCAATGAGAGGAGAGAGCAGATCCCAGCGGGCTTCAGGGACCGTAATCTCCGGTGGCCACGAAGGTCCCTTCATGCACAAACGCACAGGTCAGTGAGAGAGATGGGCTGAGAGGGCAGCGGGGTATCTCCAGGACGCGGATGCCCTCGGGAGGTGGTGGCGGAGGCAGAGGCAGAGGCAGCTCGGCAGAGGCTCCCAGAGCAGGCAGGAGCTCGACAGCAGCTCCATTACAAAAGGTCTCTGCATAAACCCCCTGAGAGAACTGAACCTGAGAGGCTGCCCAGCCCCCACCTGAGAACCAACAGATGAGCTCCCATTGAAAAGCAGTCAGGCCTGCCACCAAAAGCCCTGAGGCTGGGGAGTAGCATTTGAATCTCAGACCCCAAGCACTAGCCGGGCAGATCTAGGCTGGGCTGGAGAGGACTCTCAGAAGTCAAGTAACTGGCTGGGAGCATTTGAATCTCAGACCCCAAGCACTAGCTGGGCGGATCTAGGCCAGGGGGTGGAGAGGACTCTCAGAAGTCAAGTAACTGGCTGGGAAAATGCCCAGAAAAGGGAAAAAAAATAAGACCATAGAAGGTTATTTTCTTGAGAAGATGATTGCGCCATTCCTCTCTGACGACGAAGAGGTCTGCTTACCATCACATAAAGACATAGGAGTCAAGGCCTCTGTATCTCAAATATCTGAAATAGATACCCCATGGGCTCAGACCATGGAGGAGCTCAAAAAGAATTTTGAAAATCAAGTCAGACAGGTGGAGGAAAAACTGGGAAGAGAAATGAGAGAGATGCAAGAAGAGAATGAAAAATAGTTCAATACCTTAATAAATGAGTCCCATAAAAATGCTGAAGAAAATAACACCTTGAAAAATAGGCTAACTCAATTGGCAAAACA
>CM053772.1:199075595-199092175 GCA_028658325.1 Potorous gilbertii
AAGAGAGGGCAGATTGGTGATATGGGTAATTAGAATGTCCAGTGTATTGGGGAGGGGAGAGGGAACAAATGGGGAGAAAATTTTGGAACCCAAAATCTTGTGAAAATGAATGCAAAAAGTTAAATAAATTTATTTAAAAAAAATGTTTTATGATTTTTGCCGGAAAAAAATAAAGAGTTAAAATAATAAAAATCAAATAAAATAGGTAGAGGAAAAACTGGGGAAGGAAATTAGTGATGTGATTAAATTATGAAAAGAGAATTAACACCTTGGTAAAATAAGCACAAAAATATACTGAAGAAAATAAATTCTCAAAAATTAGAATTGACCAAATGATAAAAAGGTAGAAAATTATACAGAAAGAAATAATTCCTTAAAAAACTGGAATAGTCAAGTTAAAGCTAGTGAATCCATGAAAAATTAAATAACTCAATAATTGAAGAAAATACGAAACATCTCATAGATAAAAACTGGCCTGGAAAATACATCAAAGAGAAATAATTTAAGATTTATGAGACTACTTGAAAGCCGTAATTAAAAAAGAAACTGTCATATTTCATCAGGAGGGCAGTTAGAAGGAATCTACTTGGACAGAGATAATGGGTACATCTATTATGTTAGCATAGTCTCAAAAGAAAACATGAGGTGCATTGAGACAAAGAAGATGGCAGACTAAAAATGGGAGTGGCAGTTTCCACACAAAAGGAAATTTGGAATGGAGGGGAAAATGGTGGGGGAAAGTGAGCAAAACTTGAAACTCACTGTCATCTTAACTGACTCATACATATATGTATGCACACACACACACACACACACACACACACACCTATAAAATGGAAGCAGATGGCAAAATAGATTAGAAACCCAAATCCAACAATATGTTGTTTATAAAAGACACTCTTGAAATAGAAAGATACACACAGACACAAAATTAAATGGAGGAAATGGAAGTTAATAACTTTATGAGAAATCAAGAAATCATAAAAAAACCAAAAGAATGAAAAAAAAATAAAAGAAAATGTGAACTATGTCATTGGAAAAGTAACTGACCTGGAAAATAGATCGAAGAGAAATAATTTAAGAATTATTGGTCTACCTGAAAACCATGATTTAAAAAAGGAGTCTAGACATCAACTTTCAAAAAATTATGAAGGAAAACTGTCCCGATATTCTAGAACCAGAGGGTAAAATAGAAATGGAAAGAATTCACCTCCTTCAAGAGTTACACAAAGGTAAACTCATAGCAATATTATAGCCAAATTCCGGAGTTCCCAGGTCAAGGAGAAAATTTGCAAGCAACCAAAAAGGAACAATTCAAATATCGTGGAAACACAAGGAAGATAAAACAGGATTTAGTGACTTCTACTAAAGGATTAGTCTGCTTGGAATATGATATTCCAGAAGTTAGAGGAGTTTGGATTAAACTAACAAACACCTACCCAGCAAAACTGAGTATAAAACTTCAGGAGAAAAAACTGAATTTCAACGAAATAAAGGACTTCCAAGCATTCTTGTTGAAAAGACCAGAGCTGAATAGAAAATTTGACTTTCAAATACAAGAATCATGAGAAACATGAAAAGGTAAACAGGAAAAAGAAGCAATAAGGGGCTCATTAAAATTGAACTGTTTACATTCCTGCTTGGAAAGATGATATTTGTAATTCACAAGATCTTTCAGAGGGAATATATGTGTGTGTACATACATACATATACACATGTACATATGTATATATGCAAGCATATACACATGTGCACATACATATATGTATACATATTTATACATATATGTATGTATAAGTGTGTATGTATATATGTATATAGATAACCTGAGGGCAGAGAGTGAGCTGAGAATGAAGGGAGGATACCTAAAAAATAAAGTTAAGTGTATAGAGGAATATACTGGGAAAAAGAGGAAGAGAGAGGTAGAATCATCTCACAGAAAGGAAAGAAATAGCTTTTGCAGTAGAGTGTAAGGGTGGTATGTAAGAGGGAATAAGTTAGCCTGGCTCTCATCGGATTTGACTAAAAGAGGGAATAACAGATACAATTGAATATGGAAGTTTTTATGGAGGAACAGGTCAAAGGAAAGGATAGAATAAATGGAGGGAGGGATATGGGAAAGGGAAATATCATTAGTTTTTTACAAAGTGACTGTTATGGAAGTGTTTTGCATACACATGTATGACCTGTATCAAATTGCTTCCTTTCCCAATGAGGGTAGGAGGGAAGGGAGGAAGGGAGAGAATTTGGAGCTCAAAACTTTAGAAAGGAATGTTAAAAACTGTTTTTGCCTGCAATTGGGAAACAAGTTGTACAGGCAGTGGGGTATAGAAATCTATCTTACCCTATAGAAAAAAGAGATTGAGGGAAATGGGTGAATCAGGGGGATGATAGAAGGGATGCCAGATTGGTGAAAGAGGTGATTGGGGGTTCATGTTGTCCTGGGAGGGAGAGATGGGGAGAAAATTTGAAATTCAAAATCTTGTTGAAATGAATGTTGAAAACTGAAAATAAATATATTTAAAAAATAATAAATCATTGATCTCAATTTCATCATATCTCCTCCAACATTTCCACTTTTCCACAATTTCTTTTCTGTCATATTAGTCAATCTTATATATGTAGAGTTGTTTTGCAGGGTGTTTTAATTTGCATTTCTCTAATCAATACTGATCTAGAGCATTTTTTCATGTGACTATTCTTAGCTTTGATTACTTCATCTACAAACTCTGTCTGTATACTTTGACCATTTATCAATTGGAGAAAGTCTCTTTTTTAAATAAATGTGATTCTGTCCTCTATATATTTGAGAAACGGAGCTTTTTCCAGTGATACTTACTATAAATTATTTCCTCACAGTTACAATTACTAACTGTATTTCCCTCTATCTCATTGTTCCTTTGTTTATCCGATTTCCCCTCTCTTTCACTTTGTCCATCATCAAAAATGTTTTCCTTCTGCCTATTGCCTCCCCTAATATGTCCTCCCTTCTATCATTCATTCCCCCTTCTTTTATCCCTTTCCCCTCTTATTTTGCATGTGGTAAGGTAGATTTCTATATCAAATTGATGTATATATTATTTCCTCTTGAGTCTATTCCTATGAGAGAAATGTTCAAACATTCCTGTCCACTTCTCCCATCTTCCCCTTCATGGTAAAAGCTCTTTCATGTCTCTTTTATGTCAGACAATTTACCCCATTTTACCTCTCCCTTCTCTTCTTTCCCAGTGCTTACCACTTAATTTTATTTTTTTACATCAGTCTATTATATTCTACTCACACCTTTGCTTTCTGTCTATGTATGTTCCTCTAAATTAATGATGAGAAAGTTCTTAGGAGTTAACAACTATCATCTTTCTATATTAGAAGGTAAAAAGTTTTACCTTATTGAATTCAATATGATTTCTCTTTCTTGTTTACCTTTTTATGTTTCTCTTGAATATTGTGTTTGAAAGTCAAAGTTTGTATTCAACTTTAGACTTTTCAACAGAAATTCTTATAAGTCCTCTGTTTCACTGAATATCCATTTTTTCCTGTTTTGCCAGTTTTGCTGAATAGGTGATTCTTGGTTGTGATTCAAAATTCTTTCCATTTCACAATGGAAAAGTTGACCTCTGCTCCCAGAGTTGAGGGAGCAATATCCCAAGCTTCAGATTTCTTATTCAGCTGTTTTTAGAACAAGTTCTGGGTTTTCTATTCTTCCAAACTGGTACAAGGAGAGTGGTACAGTTCTTACAAAGTGATACAAGAAGTTTATTTACTAGTCTCCTGGCCTGTCCTCTGGTCTGCAAATGACTACAAGTACTTTTTTTTCTTCCTTGGAACTGTGACTTGCCTCCTTGCTCCACTTTGACCACAAACTCTGATGTGCTAGTGCTCCTCCTTGCCCAAGGACTAAGACTACCTTTTTCTGTCATCTTGGCTCTACCCTCCCAAAACAAAACAAATGCTAGACTTAATTAAAAGATAATCAGGGAAACAATATTTTTTTTCTAGAAAATACCATAGGTACATTAATCCAGTGATGGTGGAATTGTGAATTGGTCCAGTTCTAGAGAATGATTTGGAACTATACTCAAAGGGCTAGAATATTGTACCTGCCCTTTGACCAAGCAATAACACTACTAGGTCTGTACCTCAAAGATATCAAAGAAAAAAAGAACCTAATGTACAAAAAAAATCTCTAGCAGTCCTTTTTATGGTATTGAAAGATTGTATATTGAATAGAAACTGATCAATTAGAGAATGGCTGAATATACTTGGCCTTAGACATTTTCTAGCTATAAGACTGTGGGCAAATTATGTATCTCCCAGTATCTCAGAGTGTCTTCATCAGTAAAATATTAGAATTGAATTTGATGACCTCTGAGATACCATATAACTCTAAATCTATGATTCCACGAATGATGTGAACTTTTTCTTTCTCAGTTTTGTTATCCTCCTATGTAATAATATTTACCCTACTTACATCACAAGATTAACATGAGAAGCAAATGAGATTCTATATGGCAAGTGTAATAGCAATGTAAGCTGTCATTGAGAGTATTAGAAATATTCAGGTAAAATTGAGGAAATTCTCACATTCCTTAACAGATTTACATGCTTTACAGAAATTTGAGCAAGTTCATGTAGACTTTCCAGAAAGAATGAACTGAGTATTTAAGAGGACAGATGAATTTCAGGAAGTTGTTGAGTTGTTGTATGCCCATATAAAGTTGCATAAAATTTTGAATTGCCTATATGGAAGCGGTTACTAGCTACCTGTTGTGTATGGGATCATTAAATCAGTCACAATAATAAACGAATGTTTCTAAGTGTTAAAAACAAATGCTTTTCCTTTTCCTATATTTATTCATTTTGGGACTTGCCATCTTTATACAACTAAGCACATTCTTAGTTTCCAGACCAGAGTTATTATGCATTATCAGATTCAGGATTTATAACAAACACCACTTCTTTTTGTATCCTTGCTCAACCTTTAGCTTTTTATATAAAAAAAATTGTAAACATTCATTTAAAAAATTTTGAGTTCTAAACTATCTCCTTTCCTCCCACTCTTCAGCACTCATTGAGAAGGCAAGCAAAACTATATCAATTATACATATTAAATCATGAAAAATATATTTACATAATAGGCATAGTAGAGAAAAAAAGAAACCAAAAAAAGGAAGAAAGCAAGAAAGTTATAATTCAATTTGTACTCATTTCATCAATTCTCTCTCTCTGGACATGGATGACTTTTTTTTTTCCTCATGAGATTGTAGGAATTGTCTTGGATCATATTATTAATCAGAATAGACAAGTCTTTCATAATTGAGCAACATTACAACATTGCTGTTTATTGTATACAACTATTTCCTAGTTCTTCTCCCTTCACTTTCAATCAATTGTCATTCCTATGGAATAGTACTCCATAATAATTATATTACAAAATGTGTTTAGTCATACATCAATTGATGGACATCCTTTTGATTTCCAATTCTTTACCACCACAAAAGGAGCTACTATAACTATTTTTGTACATATAGGTACTTTGCTTTTTATGTCTTTGGGGTACTAACCAAATAGTGGTATTGCTAGTTCAAAAAGTGTATACAATTTTATAGACTTTTGTGTATAGTTCTAAATTGTTTTACAGAATTGCCTAGTTCATAATTCCACCAATAGTGTATTTGTGTACCTACTTTCACTCAACTCTTCCAGGATCTGTCATTTCTGATCAGTGTGAGGTTGTTTCCCATAGCTGTTTAAATTTGCATTTCTATAATCAATAGTGATTTAGGGAATGTTTTCATATAACTATAAATAGTTTTGACTTATTATTCCAAAAGTTGATTGTTCATATCTTTTGACCTTTTAACAATTGTAGAATGGCTCTTATTTTTTAATTAAGTTGACTCAGTTCCCTATGTATTTCGGAAATCAGATTTTATCAGAGAACCTTGCTTTACATTTTTTTAATATTACTTTATCATCTCTGGTACCTTTGAACAAAATGTAGTTTTCCTGATTATCTGTTTCAATGAGGTCATTTTTGCTTTTACTTTTTGTGAGATCAGAGATTACTATACTGTCTTCTTTACTTAGGCTGTAGCATAATAGATTATGCTGCAGGCTTTTATCTTAACTGTGTGTCTTTATGTTTCAAGTGTGTCTCTTGTACACAAGATATTGTTGGATTCTAGTTTCTAATTCTTTCTTCTCCCTAGCAGCAGTAAGCCCAGTACTCTTCTTGGTCCTTGAACTGTGTCCAGGTCTCCTGCTCTCCTATAACCACCATCCTCGCCGTCCTCTCTGCCTTGGGATTGGGACCAGGACTCCTGCTCCCTTGTGACCGGCCACAAATGCTTCTCTCCACCCTGGATCTGCAAACCACAGCTGCTTATGTTCAACAGAGTTTCCAATCAGCTCCAGCTGCACCTAGTGAGAGCAAAGGATTATCTGTATTTTCATTCTGATCAGTTACCCAATCCCCTCGCCATCTTTAGGTCGAGAGCTCCCAAAGCTGCTACTGCCTTCTGAGTCACTTATTGTGAATATAATTATCTCTATGTCATATTGGATCAGGAAATAGAAGACTAGAGGTTAAATGATAATAGCTACCAATTATACAACCCTATGTGCCAGGCACTGTGCTAAGTGCTTTACAATTATTATTTCATTTTATCTTCACAATAACCCTAAGAAGTGGGTGCTTTATTATCTACATTTACAAAGGAGAAAATGGAGACATACAGAACTTAAATGACTTACATAGGGTCACTCAACTAGGCTAGACATGAACTCTGACTAGGGCCAGAACTCTTATCTACTGTGCCACCTAGTGGCCTGAATAATCCCACACCTAGTCAATGTTCCAGTCAGCACTCAAACTCAATACTTTTGACTCCAGGCATGATGCACTTTCCATTAATTACTGTCTGCTTCTTAAGATATTCAATCTCAAAATGTATTTAACGTATTTATTTTGTCTCCTTTGAAACAGCGGTATGTACTCAAAGATTCAAAGCCATCTTGTATGCTGAGGAGTGACAGATTTTATTTAGCCAAATTGTAGTGAAAGGAAACTTTGTGATGGTGCTATACAATTGAAAATTTAATATAGGTGGGAGAGAACACTGAGACAAAGATCATAAATCACACACCATCCTGTGTATGGTCAATACATATACTTAAAGGATAAATATCATAAATTGCACTGTCATTGAATTTTTAAATTAATTTTTGAGAGATGGTTTATTTCATTATATTGGTTTTCTTTTATGTTAACCTTAAACATGTTTACTTTTGATAACACCAAATGTTTAGGGAATGATATCTTTATTTAATTTTGGGATTGACCCAGAAAACATACCATCCTTTAAATGAGCATTCTCAATTAAATTTCCTAAATTACTAAGCATTGGCACAGTAAAGCAATGGATTTTTTCTTTGAAAGATGTATCAATAAGCACCCTAACATACATAGGGGGGAGGGAGGACTGCTGTCACAGGTTCTTTGATCTGCTTTTCTAAAAGGAAAGGCAACTTTTGAAGGGTTAACAATGTCCTTTAATCAAGCACGTGTATCATTCACTTAGTTCTGGAGAAAAAGTCAGTACCCTGAACATCAGAGAAAATACAGAGAAAGTCAACAGACATACTTCCAAATGTCTGACCATTAACATCCATCCATCTGTCCATACATACATCCTTACCAGAGAGGGAAACCCCAGCATCTGGGTTTTCAAAGCTGGTGCACTGCTTAGCCGCTTCCCAGAGTCTCATGTGGCACACAAACCTTCTTCCAAAACTAAGCCCCAAAGAATAACAGCCTCTCAGAATCTTTATATACTTTTTTGAGCCAGAGATTATCACATCCCTTGAGAACAAATGTCTCATTAACAAAAGATGTAGGCCTTCCTACAAATCTTCCAGGACCCAACAATGGGGGGGAAAGAGTCTCCTTAATCATATTATTCAGAGGCATTATACTTCTTGGTATAAACAAAAACAGCAAAAGATCCTACTTTGCTTGCTCTCACAAATGAGTATCTTGGCATTTCTATTTGCTTGCTATCTGAATGTAGGTTGTGATCATATGGGGAGGGGTGTGGTGAAGTGTAAAGAATATAGGATTTAAAGTAAACTAGGACTTGAATCCTAGATGAGTTTAATTTTTATGACCTTGGGCAAGTCACTTCTCTTTGTTTTGTCATCTATACAAAAAAGAATATTTGACTAGATGACCTCTCACTCTTCTAACTATAAATCTGTAGTCTGATTATGTTAAATGAAGTTATAAATGGTTGGTTTTAATCCTTATAGACCCCAGGACAGTCCACGGAAGGGGGTGTTTTGGTTGTTGTTCTTATTTATATTGGTGGTAGTTGTTTTAATAAGTAATATGAATGTACCATTTTACTATAGACATTTATAATAAGACTAGCTTGAATCTTCTTGAAGTTGAGAAATGCTTCCAAGTGAAATTATATTTGGCCAGCTCATTGTAACCGCCAATACCTCTGGTTAATTATGGCTTGGTATCATTGTGGCACTGGTAGGAAGTGAAAGCTCCAGAGAGTAGCCAGGTCCTCTGTGGAACTCCCAAAGCTTCTAGAGATGCATGAGTACCTCTTCTGCCAGGGAACATTACCATAAGAAGAAGGATAACTCAACCCTCAATTCCATATGGTTGCAAATTCAGGCTTCAGAGAATGCAAAAATTTGATTTGATACTTGAGAATTTTATGAAAATTATAAAAATAAGTTTCTTGGCAGATGAATCCACTTTATCCTTGAAATACACTTCCTAAATCCCACTGCTACTGTGGTTAGAAAAGAGAAGCTGCTAACAAAAGCAATAAAAGCTGAAAAGTCTTGAGCATCCTAATTACATTAGTAGCTATTTTAGAAGAATCCTACTTGGGCATTATCTCAATTTCCAGACACTAGTTTGATTAAAATATGGTTTAAAAGCAGACAGGAATTAACAGGGTCAGGCAAATGAGCATGTTGCCATGATGCCTCAGGTTTGATTAATCTTAATGGATTTCTGCTCAAATGAGTTTATCTACAAAATAAGACAGGTATCCCTGAGCTTGGCGGCTCCCTACTAACCTGGAGGTAGTTATTTTGAAAAAAATAGCATTAATTAGTTAACTAAAGCCGTTATTTGAGAACTATTCAATTGAATCTGTTCTCAAATTGGGCAGTGAAAGAGGATTTTCAAATTTATACTGAACATAATGGTCCTCCAAAACCTGTGGAAGTTTGTGCAGTTTGACAGTTACACTTCTACCCAACTCCTCCGGATTTAAGTAGTGTGTCAAGTGACTTTGTGAAATGGCTTATACATGGTTATATTTCTCATGATGCCCAAGAGTTAAGTTTTTAAGTGTCCCATTGAGAAGGAACAGTGATTAACACTACCTTGATTACAGGACTAGGCTTGAGAACTGCCATTGCTGAGGTAAACTCTACCTGCCATGAGCTTTCTGAAACACGAGAAAAGAATATTTGTTTGTTGTTGTTGTGTGTGTGTGTGTGTGTGTGTGTGTTTATTTTAGGAAACTAGAACATAACAAGAGAAGGGCCATGTCTATAAAATAAGGAAGTTGTACTAAATGGTCTTTAAGATCCCTTCAATCACTAAGTCCTTCAACATTTAGTGCCAATCTAAGCCAAGACTACTGCTTAATAATCCTCACTACAACATAAGGTAGCAACTAGTCTTCAAAATTCTGCTTAGAGACCAAAAGTGAGTCAGAACCTACTCCCACCCTAGGTAGTCTATCCCATTTCTTAAAGATTCTATTTTTTAATATGTTTTTCACAATGGCAAACCTAAATTTTACCGAATGTTCCAAGCTCTGTATTAGACAGTCAAATAGAACAAGGGTACCCATGTTTCACAGAACAGCTTGTCAGAGTTGAAGATCAAGAATATGTCCTATCCCTCACACCATGGTATTCTCTAAATAAACATCTCTACCTCCAAACTCCCATCCAATCTGAATATAAACTCCCAGGGCATGGACATAAGACCCTTCACCATTGTGAATGACTTCTCATCATTGTTCTCCAGCTTTTTGATGTCTTTAAACTACAGCACCCAGAATAAATCATAACATGCCAGATGTGGTCTGACTAGGCAGAGAAAAGAAGGATTATCACCTTTTCATTTCTTGAATTTACTACTTTATCAATGCCAACCAAAATCAAATAGATTTTTTTTGCCTATTACATGATACCACTGACATTGTTTTCATTCTGCTAAACCTCACATCTCTTTGAATACAAAATTCCTACTCTACTATCTTATTTTTTCTTATACTTGGAAAATTTATTTTTGAACTTAATATCAGTTCATTTAAGCTAGTTTAGGCAATGTTGATTTTTATTAATTAGTGGGCAAGCTAATTGAGCCTGTTGGCATATCTCTTGGCTGTGTTTGTAAGAGTAGACTCAGTAGATCACTGGAACCATTTCTGAAGCCACTCTAGAATTGGAGAATCTGCCAGAGTTTTGTTTTGTTTTGTTATGTTTTTCTCACTAGCCTTGCCTTCTAAACCTCTGCAGTATAATGAGGCCTGATGTTAGTGATCTGTGGAGTTATACCAAACAAAAGCAACAAGTCAGCACCCTGCACAAAATGCTCTGGTCTTTCCTGAACAAGTAGTTCAGATTTGAATGCTACTATCCAGACAGGTACCTGGAGTAGATTATAGATGATCTGCATGTCCTAACTGGATAAAAAGTTAGATATCTGCAGAGCAATTTGAATAACCACAGATATATAGAATTGTTTTAGCTAAAGACTGAGACAGAAAAAGAGATAGAGTATAGATGGTAAATACTATATAGGCAACTATAATATTTTTAAATATGATATTCCCATAAAATACCTAATCCAAAAATCTGAATAGAGCTTGGGGGCATTCAATAACTAAAGCGTCCTGAATCGCTATATGTTTCACACTCATTAGGAAAGACAGGTATACAAAGTGTTTCCCTACAAATACCCAAGTTATACTCTCTCCTCTGAAACAAAGACTACAGGAGTGGGGATGAGGTGAATGGTAGCAAGACCTAACACCAGACATTCCCCAACATGACACAGAGCCATATGCTTCTCATAAAAGATTAAAAATAATTTTAAAAAAGACTTTCTTGAGTTTACACTCAAATTAACAATTACCAAAATAGACAGCTGCCTCTGTTCCTGTAGTATCCATGCATCTGTTAGCAGCCATTGCTTTCCAGACAGCATCTGCTTTACCCTTGCATACAGAGAAATGTTTTTCAAATCAGTACTCTGCTCACATTCTGCAAAGTGGAGATCTACACAACTGAGAGATTCTATATCGGAATTTCTTGGCTTCTAAGATACAAAGGTCACTCACTATTATCTTATCATTTATACATTATCTTGGACAACTGATTTCAGAGTGAATAGTACACAACTATAGTCCTCTAAAAGCTTTTCCCATCTTACATTTCCTTTTCTCATTTTGAAAAACAATTTGGTAGCTATATATTTCTAACTATTACACTACAGCAAGGGTTTCCTAACCTAGATCCAAAGACTCTCAATCAGGAAACATTTATTAAACACCTACAATGTGGTAGGCATGTCCTAAGCCCAGGGGATTCAAACAAAAGAGGGAAGGCAGTCCTTGCCCTCAAGGAACTTAAAGGTCCAAGGATAGATTTCATGAGGTCTATTATTTGAGATAAAAATTATCATATCCTTATTTTCACTAACATCAAACTGGAATTTCCTGCCATTATAATTTTTACAAGAGGTTATCATTCTAAGAAGGGGCTTAGCAGATTGTCAGAAGGATTCATGATGTAGATAAAAGAAGTTTAAGAAGTCATGGCCTACTTGGAATCAAGATGGCAGAGTACAGACTGAAACTCAGCTGAATTCTCCCAACATCCCCCTCCAAACAACTTTAAAAGAATACCTTAAATTTTGGAGTGGCAGAGACAAAACAAAGGCCAAAGGAAGATAATTTTCCAGGCTAAGACAACTTAGGAGATCTATAGGAGAGGTATGTGATACTGTGTGAGTTCAGACCCATAGCATTGCAGAAGCACCACCTTTGGGTCTTGGAGATGACTGAGATATCAGCAGAAGTATCAGCTTTAGAATCTCTCAGTCCACAGATGGTAAGAGGTTTGTACAACTGTCAGAAAGGCATTATAAAAACCCCTTCCTGGCTCTGAGTGTAGCTGGAGCTGATTACCTACTCTATTGCCCATAAGCCATTCTGGGACACACTTACATGGTGGAGAGAAGTGCTGGTGGTCAGCCACAAGGAAGCAAGGTATATAGTCGCAATTACAGGGCCTAGAAAAGTGCTATCACTTGTAGCTAGAGAGGTGTAGAGGCTCTTCCTAGATAAAGACCAGACTGAATATCAGGGGAGTAGTGTCTATGCTTCTCCCAGGATAACACTGACTTAGAAACACTGAAAATTGCTGACCCCCAGAATTAGCTTGGAAAACAGTTGCACAAAAACCCTGAAACTTGGCACAGTACTCTCCTCCCAAAGTGAGCCTAACTTTCACATGAAGTTCTACAGGATGGGAAAATGAGAAAATATTTAAAAAATTGATCAAGGGAAAAAATGGTCTCTAACAGGAAAGACAAAGGCATGAACTTAGAAGAAGATATCAAAATAAAAACAACTATAAGCAAAACCTCAAAGAAAAATACTAGCTGGACCCAAGGCCAGAAGGATTCCTGGAAGAGATAAAGAAAGAAATAAAAGAGGCAGCAGAAAAATTGGGTAAGGAAAGGATAATGGTGACAGAAAATTATGAAAAGAAAATTAATACATTGGCAAAGGAGGCACTAAAATATTGAAGAGAATAGATTAAAACCATAATTGGATTAATGGCAAAATAGGCACAAAAACTCATCAAAGAAAATAAATCCTTTAAAATCAGAATAGGCCAAATAAAAAGGGAGGTATAAAAATTCACTTAAGAAAAAGACATCCTTAAAAAGCATAATTAGCCAAATGGGAAAAAAAGGTCCCTAAAGAAAGATCACTGAAGAAGATAATTCCTTAAATTTTGGAATTATGCAAGTAGAAGCTAGTGGTTCCATGAGATTTCAAGAAATAATACAACAAAATCAAGAGAATGAAAAAATAGAAGAGAGTGAGTAATATTTCATTAGAAAAACAACTGATCAGGAAAATAGAATTTTTGGACTACCTGAAAGTTATGATGAAAAAAAAAGTCTAGATACCATATTTCAAAAAATTTTCAAGGAAAATTGCCCTAATAACCTAGAACAAATAGATAAAATAGAAAATGAAAGAATCCATGTATCATTTCCTGAAAGTGATGTTAAAATCAAAACTCCCAGGAATAGTATAGCCAAATTCTAGAGCTCCCAGATCAAGGAGAAAATATTATAAACAGCCAGAAAGAAGCAACTTAAATATCATAGAGCCAAAGGCAAGATCACATAACATTTATCACTTTCCACAGTAAAGAATACTTGGAATATGATATTCCAAAAGGCAAAGAGGCTAGATTTTCAATCAAGAATAACTTATCTGGCAAAACTGAATATCAAGAGGACTTTTCATCATATCTGATGAAAAGACTACAACTGAATAAAAAACTATATTTAAACACAACATTCAAGAGAAGCATAAAAAGGTAAACATGAAAAAGTAAACATAAGGGACTCAATAAAGTTAAGCTTCTCATTTCTATATGTAAAGATGATACATGTAACTCCTAAGAACATCATTATGCCAGTGAAGAGAAATCTACATAGATAGAGGGCAAGAATGTGAATTGATTATTCTGGCATCATCTCAAAAAGTATAAGAAAGAGGGATACACTGGAAGAAGGGGAAAGGGAGAGTAGAATGGGGAAATTTTTTTCTCATATAAAAGGGTTGTGAAAGAAAGATTTTTTATGTTGTTTAGACATTTTCAGTCATGTCCAAGTCTTCATTACTCCTTTCGGTGTATTGTTGGCAAAGATACTGGAAAGGTTTGCCATTTTGTTCTCCAGTTCATTTTATAGATGAGGAACTGAGATAAATATCTAGCATGTATCTGAGGCCACATTTGAACTCATGAAGATGAGACTTATTCACTTTAATCCCAGCACTCTATCCACTCCATCACCTAACTACTATAGTCATATGAAGAAATGGTCTAAAATATTATTGATTGGAGAAAGGAAAATTAAAACAACTCAGATAACACCTTTTACCTATCAGAAATGGCAAATGCTGGAGGGGATGAGGGAAAATAGGTACATTAATGAATTGTTGGTGGAGTAATGAACTCATCTAACCATTCTGAAACTATGTCTAATGGACTGTAAAACTGCATATCCTTTGACCCAGCAATACCACTATTAGGTCTGTAACCCAAAGAGAGCAAAGAAAAAGGAAAAGGACTTATTTGTATAAAATATTAATAAAAAATATTAATAGAAGTTAGTTTTTGTGGTGGAAAGAAATTGGAAATTTAGGGAATGTCTATCAATTGGGGAATGGCTGAACAAGTTGTGACATGACTGTGAGGGAGTACTATTGTGCTGTGGAAAATAAGAGGGGAATGGTTTCAAAAGCATGTCAAGATTTTCACACACTGATGCAAATTGAAGTGAAAAAACCCAGGAGACCATTGTATACAGTAACAACAATGTTGCAATGATGATTAACCATGACAGACTTGGCTACTCTGATCAATACAATTAAACAAGACAATTCTAAAGGACTCACAATGAAAAAAATGCTTTTGATGTCCCGAGAGGGAACTGATGAACTCTAAGTTCAAACTGAAGTATAATTTTCTCACTTTATTTTTTCTTTTTTCCAATATGACTTATATGGAAATATATTTTGCATGATTTCACATGTATAATTGTATTATATTTTTTGCCTATATATTTGCCTTCTCAGTGGGTGGGAGAGTTGTGAAAAGGAGGAAGAGAATCTGGAACTCAAAATTTAAAAAAAGAAAAAAAGCTAAAAACAACAAATAATAAATTTTTAAAATAAACTAAAAAAAATTGTTGTTTAGCACATTTTTATAAAGAAATGTCATGATTAGTCAAATGTAAAAAAAGCAAAGATTATTACTTAGGAGAAATCAAGATCTATAGTGAATGAATCCAAATATGATGTATAACAAGAAACAAGGAAGAATAAAAGGACTAAAGGATATCAAAGAAATGTTTAATTAAAAAAATGATTGGTAATCATGTGGAGAAAATGAAAGCTATAAGGCCGACAGCCCATGGGCTCCACTGGCATCATCATGGTAAGAGAAGAAAGCTCCTCCGGCCAACTCATCATTAGTTTCTATAGCATATTTGGGGAGGATATGGACAAGCAGGGCATGATGAGGTAAGAAAATATTGATGTATAACTGAAGATGCAATCATCTTGTTGTATCATGTGATGCATGTATTGTATCAATCACATTATTGACATAACATGCACAGATATCTTCAAATCTGTATGTCTTTGGGGTATAAAGTAAGTTAACTGTGGCTTATGAATAGTGAGTTTTTAAAAGATGGTGCCAGATGCTCAATGATACTGCATTTTATAATATATTCAATGTGAGTGGTCCATATGCCAAATTACTTATCTGAGTCACTTGTGACAAAGTTTGCAGGAGAAACACTTATCCTTTTAGTTACCAAGCCACAAATCCCCAGAGAGCTATAAAAGTCTAACTTCAAATTCAGATAAGAAAGGGCCCATTTTAAATTCTGTACTTCACGTACATACAGTTGGATTAACTGTGTAATTAAGTCATTAGTAATGGTATTCCTGGGATCGTCACTAGTGAGTCAAAATAACCCCGGTAAATATTGCCCTCATTTCAGGGCATACTAATCTTATAACCTTGACCAAAGAAATTTAAATTGAGAAATCAGATAATTCATAAGACAGAATTAGTGACTTTAAGTACTCCACAGCCAATTAACTTAGTGACCTTCATGGCATGCCATGGGTAGATTCTGTGAGATGAGGCACTGTGAGGGCATGGGGCATTGGGCCTTCACCCTTCAGGATTAAAGAAAATTCTAATGAAGAGATTTACATTAGAAGATAATTCATGGATTTCATTTTTTTAGCCAATTAAATTACTGGAATAATTATTAAATTCTGACTATTCCCTTTTTTCTTTTAACTCCTTTTGTATTTATCTCTTAAGTATGTATAGTCACCACTTATCTTCTGGAAACTAGCTTGTATTATTAATATAAGCAAGTGGAGATATATTAATGTACATATATATGTACATATATATAAATGAAGGTAGGTATATCTATGTCCTTAGCATGCATGCATATGTGTTTATATATAAAGATATGAATTTATTTGCTATATATTCATATTTTTAGCATTTATGTACATTTGTTATGTGTATCCACATTTTTAGCATTTGTGTGTGTTCAAAGACTCTTGATTCTTATTTAAATAAAAATAGTAATATATGACTTATTGGCACATCAGGAATTTGCTCTAAACATATTAACTTATAGCTAGCTAGATCAGCCTTCTGAAACAGTTTTAAGGAGACAGGAAAGAATGTAT
>CM053772.1:199109118-199126459 GCA_028658325.1 Potorous gilbertii
AAAAAAAGAGTTAAGATGAAGGAGAAAATAGAGTTATCTACTGTATAGTCTTTTCAAGGAGTTTATCTTAAATAGGAAAAAGATCTGGCATGATGGCAGGAATGAGGTCTCAATTATTTTCTGTAAAATATACCTCCATTTAGCAGCATGTATGTGGAGTGAAGGTAGTGAATGGTTGGAGTGAGCAAGGCTAAAGCTTGGCTGAGTATTGGTGATATCATAACGGAAATAGGAATTCAAGAAAGCAAGACAGTACAGAGTATTATTGGTTCATCAAGGGATCAAGATGGCTTGGGAAGGAATTGAGGAGTCAAGGAATTAGAGGTCATGGTGTGGACAAGGAGCAGGGTTTTCTATTGAAAGGCAGACGTGAAAAACCAATAAGTTGTGGTCAGATGATGGGATTTCAGAATTCTTGAACATGGAGATGTTACATTTGTGGGTGAGGCCACGATCAAGGTCATGACCATCTTTGTGTATGACTGAGATATGAGAGATAAGTAACTCATAGGGAATTAGCAGGTTGAGGAATTGAGTAGTTATGGTGTTTGAGGTAGAGTCATTATGTATGTCTCCCAGTAAAAATAGGATTTGGAGAGAAGAGAAATATTGTCAGCCATATACCAAAGTCATTGATGAAGGAAGGAGAGTGACTTGAAGACATGGAGACAATAGCTACCAAATTTTGGATTGTGTGGTACATAGGAATAGCATGAACCTCCAAGGGAAAGAGGTTATTGAGTGATATAAGTAGTGGATAGAGCCTTAAAGTGGCAAAAGGAAGCAAGAAGCATTCCAATTCCCTGCCTTGACCACTGGAGTCGAGGAAAATAGGTTAAATTGCAGCCAGTAGTGAAAAGGATAGCTGAGGCAGCTACTTCAGTTGAAGGGAGCCAGGTTCCAACAATAGCTAGTGGATGAAAGGAGTAGAAGAGAAACAGATGTAGGATGAAAGAAAAATTGTTGTCTATGGAACAGGCACTCTAGAGGAATGGGCTGTGGAAGGTCTGAGTGGTGGCTGAAACTTTGGATTAGGAGAACTAAGAGGGATGTGAACAGAAAGTTAGGTGATGAGGGTGAGGGACGTAGTTTGGATGATGATCTACAGGAGAATCAATGGGATGTGAAAAGTAGGGCCAGGTGTAAGAATGTTCTTTATTGAGCCAAAGAAGCCATTCTTCTGAATGAAAATTGGAAATCAGTCTGGAGGTAAGTGAACCATGATTCGGGAGCTACATGGTCAGATGGGACCCCTGCTTGTCATTCCTCTTTTGTCAGAAGGGTGGATATCAAGCAAGAAAATAGCAGAGTAGGAGAAGGAAGTTCAACATGAATATCAGGAGAAAAATGTCCTGTCCTCCACCATCTTTCCTCTCATTTTTCCTCAAGGGATAGGAGTAGGAGGAGAAAGAAGGCCTGAAAGGTAAGCAATTTTTCTTTACCTGAGATGTTCTCCACATTTTGCTTGGAAGATCAGGCTGGCAGCAAGCAGGTAAAGGTTGTATTGAGATATCACAGAGGAAAGCCAATGCTTTGGGGCCAGATGGAAGATTCTCAGTCCATCTCCCCTCAGGGAACATTATTCACCCAGGAGACAACGGAAGGCACAAGGGGCGTGGTCAGAGTAGCTTTTGGCTTTTAGATAATTCCTCTTCTTCTTGAGAGGACAAAGAGGAATATTAAGAATGGACAAGAATTGAAGTAGGTATTGACAAAATGAACACGAGACCAAGGTTCCATTCTGAAGTAGATGAGAGGTCAGGACACTCATCTAATCATTAAGAGAGGTCAGGACACTCATCTAGTCATTAAGAGAGGTCAGGACAATCATCTAATCATTAAGAGAGGTCAGGACAATCATCTAATCATTAAGAGAGGTCAGGACACTCATCTAATCATTAAATCTCATCTGAGGCAATGTCATTTTTACAAATGAAAATTCTCCTCAAATAAGAATAGTAAGCCTGTGTAGAAGGTGAGGAAGGGTAATGCAGGTGAGAAGCAATGATTAATCAAAAATACTTCAGTTAATCCAACACTATGGTCTGTTGGAGGGGGAGTTATTGGACTGAGGAGCCTAAATTCATTCCTAACTTTGCTGCAAATTAGCCCCATGATCTTAAGAGTCATTTACCTTGTCCAGCTCCTTCATTGTATTCACGAAGGAAAATCCAGGCCTAAAGAAGGTATCTCTAAGACTCTTGTCATTTCTACCACTCTGATTCAATCTATTGCTTTAGTTTAGTTCTGTGCGTTCAACCCTATTCATAGACATCCTGACCCAATGATATTCAAATGTGCTGCAACCCAAATTAATCATTTTTGAGATTAGCTTTATTTTCTTGCCCATCTGAAAAATAAGGTTGAAGTAATGGAACCATCAGATTATCAAGACATTCCTGGTTTTTCCAGGTTTCCTGAGAAAATACTTCTGGCAGTGATGGTGAAATTCTGGCCAAAGGGCAGCTTCGTTATTGCTGATGGTTTACAACAGAACCGCAGGGAGGAGAGCAATTCACTGAGTGAACTGGGAGAAAGGAAAGGGCATTTCTGTGAAATCAGTGTTCTGAATATGTAATTGACATTCAAAGAGAAGAAGGTAGATATGAGAAAACAACCATACTTCCGATGAAACTCTGGCAATGTCCTTTTTAACAATAAGTTGCAGGAATTTTCTCCCTGCAAAAGCAGCATGTGGAGATAAGAAACAGTACAGAACTATTTTAAATTTAATGGCACGTCTATAAACATGAAAAATGATGTCTACCAATCAATCAACCAACATTGCTTACATTTAATATATTGCAGGCAATGTATTATACAACTTTCCTTCTCATCCCTAGTCATCTTACACTGTCTGTCATAGGAGATAGCATTTCTATCCTATCTTCAGGATAATTAATAATTACTTTAATGCTAGCTTATGCACCAATCTAAATCTTTTAACACTGAACCAGAAATCATAAGTTATGCATTAAAAACCATTGACAATTTCAAAATCAAAAGATATTTTAACGTTTAAAATGACAAATATGAGAAGTGTTTCTGAGTTGCCCTTTAGCAAAAATCTCCCATATTGGAACCTTGTCTAGTCTTCATTTGAACTGTGCAATATTTCAGTGGGACTTAAGGGTAGCATTGGGTCCTTCAGAGAACTCAACTGACAAGCAACTTATCAACATGAGTCATGAAAGACATGAATAAGTGCTGTGAGGAAGAGCAGGGAACATGTAGAGCACATTTACTATATAAATGTGAATTCAGGATGACGATTAAGGAGCTCTGACTCTACCAAGATAAGGCTATAAAACTGAGGGGAATTTTTCTCAATTAAATGATTTCTAGAAAGACAAGAAGAGAACATAAAAAGTCTTTGGGGGATGATAGAGGCAATTCTTAGAATCCAACTTCATCCATTCTTAGCACTTTGCTTTCGACTGGGTGGCATCTCATTTTTCTCATATGACCCAAGCGTTGTTGCCTCAGCAATTTTTACCGAGAGCCTTTTTCACACATTTATCATTCTCTGTATGAAAAAAAGTGACTCGAGACAACTATTTTGAATTTTTCAAATGATCATGTAGGCTCACTTTATCTGTCTTCTGTACTAAAATGAAAATAATTTTTGTGATTATTTTTATTTTGGTATTATGATTTTGTGTACTGCAGTATATTCCAGAGAAATATATTTTATTAGTAAGCATGTACCCATAATTACATAGGCACACATAATTACATATAGACAGAGACAGAAAGAGCTGTTATGCTTAAATTGCAGAAGTCATGGATGTTCTTGCCTCCCTCCTAAGCCTCTTGGCATTAGGTGTATTGTATTTATTTTATGCTTATAATGTAATATAAAATGTAAACAAAAAGCAAATAAAATATCTGGCTTCTTTCATGTGATTTGCATTTTTCATTTTATTTCATTCCAAAAAAGTCAGTATTTACTTCACTTGCAGTGATTTATTATCTCAAACCGCATGCATTGTGTAATTTACTTCCCTTTTTTAAATAAAGGTATACTAGTTGCCCCTTAAGATAAATTTCTTTATGATTTTCAATAATAGTTGAAATGAAAAAATATTGCCAATTATGTGAATTTCAGTTTAAATTGGGAACAGAGATTAAAACATTTTTTGAGTAGGCTTAGGTAGATGAAAAATGTATTGTGTTCAGTATGTGTAGACACAAAACAATAATTAATAATTGCTTATTGAAAAACATTTCATTAGATCAGTGTCTATCAGTACATTGCACATTGAAACCTGAAACAAAAAGTAAATCTGATATGTGACAAAGTACAACATGAATTCCCTTTCCTTTGACCTTATCATATGAGGTCTTTTTCATATTCAATCCAAAATAGTACCTTTAAATAGTATACACATACAAATCAGTATTGTTTAAGTTCAGTGATATGATGCACTTCTGTTTAATTTTGTATTTTATCTAGTGAGTTATTTGAAAAATATGAGAAATTATAATGAGCAGACTTGGCCCTGGTTGAGAAAACATAATTGCCCCTACCCCCAAACACACTTTGAGGAGATTAGAGGACTAAGGATTTAAATATTATTTTATTTTTTGGCACTATTAATATGTTACTTTTGATGAAGTGCTTTTTTCTTTTGCTCTTTCATTTTTAACCTTTGTCACATGGGAAGGCTATGTGGATGCGGAGTAGGAAGGAAGAAAAGGTATCAATAAAAATAAGATTAAAATACATGTTTTCTTCCCATTCCAACCTCTTAAGTTAATTTAAAATAGAGTATTTGAAAATGTCAAATGTGCTACTTAGTTTTCACTTTTAAAATACTTTAAATAAAGTATTGACAAATACAGCTTTTGTCACCCAAAGGCTGAATAAATACATGTGTCTTTAAAATTATATTTAGTCAAGGGGACTGCCTATAAGCAAATGGTCAGAATAATGGTCAAATATTTCTTTTAATTCCAAAAGTTATCTGTTTGCTATTAATTCATTGAATTTTTATTTGAAGGAAGTTGAAATTAATTTAATTAAGTTAATTTAAATATAAAAACCAAAGACCAAATATTGAATAGCATTCATTCATTGAACAAAGAATTAATCAATAAATAGGCTACCATTTCAGATACTGAGTGACGTACAACAACAGTTATGGCATGTTCTGTCCACATCCTGGTGGGAGGAAAAGGTGTGACACAATTAAAAATATAATGCAATTTTATAATGAATATATCATAATTAAACTATAGTTAGGGGACAAGGCAAAAGTAAAAAAGAAGCAAAGCATATTAAATTGGATGTTAGAATCAGTTCTGAGAGATCAAAGGAAAGATGGGTTAAGTTTCAAAAGAAAGAAAGAGATAAAGTTTGAAAACATTCTCAAAATAGAGAATGGAATAAACAAAGACCCATCCAAGATGAGTCTTTTAATTGGAAGAAATTGTACTTTAAAGTGACTAAATAATAGCCTGAGATTAATCATCTATCAACATAAATACACATCTACAAAACTGCATTTATATAGGTATATCAGAAAATTAACTTACATGACTCTCTTATAAGATATATAATTTCAATCTCACTAATGTGCAGCAGCTCTGAATTGAGTTACTCTTAATTATTAATAAATGAGGAGAGCTAGTATGAATATTTGATGTTTAAAGGGGGTAAATCTGTGATCACCAAACTCTTAAAAGACATTACCTTCCTAAATGCATCAGTTTGATGATGCACAATAAGTAGCAGATATCACAATCACCTTTCTAAACCTTAGCAAAGATCACAGAGCACAATAGAGTTTTTCTGTGTTGCTCATATGATCTTATATAATAACAATAATTCATCTTCACATGCATATATTTTCATCTCTTTCAACTAGAGTGCAATCTGGCAATCAGTGTCTTCTACTCTTTCAATCACTTATTGACCTCAGAAGTACGCTCTCCTTGAACATCAAAGCTGTTTAATACACATTTATAAGTGATCTATACATCATTCATTTTGTTAGCCTCCCTGCTCCACCTCATGACTTCCCATTTCTAAGTGCTGGTAGGTGGGAAACAAAGTCCATCTAGCTGTTTGTTCTGAACCCAACAATGACTGAATAGATGGATGTTCTATTACCTAGCATAATGCTTTGTGTGTGATAGGTACTAAATAAGTGTATGTAGTGGATACTAAATAAACGCTGAATTTAATTTAGCTAGAATAATTTTGACCAAACATTTGATTTAGTGGCTCTCTGGAGAAATTTTTTTTTAATTTAAAAGAGATCATTTTTTTAAAACTTAAAAAAAGAACAAAAAAGAGGAAGAAAAATCCAGTTTCTTAGCTTCATTATTGAAATGTTTAATTGAAGTACACTTTTTCCAAAAGGAGATATATTTGTAAAAAGTAGAAGAAAATAATTGAAGTAAGTACTTGAACTCCTAGAGAAGGAGAGATTCTAAACCTAGGGTAAAAATGTTTATTTTTCATTGAAAATGATTTCTCATTAACTTTCAAGTTGGTTTAAAATAAAATTCTTTTTGAAATTTAATCTAGTCTTGGAAAACTATCACAGAAATAGTCTTTAGTATTCTAGTAATCGTCAAGTGATAGACAAGTAAATTCACATATCTAACCTCCTGCCCAGGGCTTCTCAATATATATATGTATATATATATACATATATATACATATATATTGCTCAGGGCTTCTCAATGCACGCACACACACACACACACACACACACACACACACACACACACAAATAAAACTCATCTCTAGGTTTCCCCAAATGTAGATAATAGTGTTTCTAGATCCCATTAACACTAATTACCTAATACATTTCTGATATAATATATTTTGTTTTACCCCACAGAAAGTTCATAAGTTCCAAAGAACTTAGAGAAGTCTCTGACTAGATATTGAAACATAAAGCATTCAGATATCCCATAAGTTCCTACAAGAAAAGAACTGAACTTAGGGGACAACCCTTTGACATTCTGATGCATTTTTGTTTCTCAAAGAGTCATATACTATTCTCCCAAGACTTGTACCAGAGTCATAAACAGTTCCCCCAAGACGTAACAGAATCATAAAAGTTCCCCAAAGGCCTGTAGTTTAAAAAATATAAACCATGGGTTTCACTCAAAAGAGAAATAAATTTCTTGAACTGACAAATAAATATTCCTCTTTATTACACACCCACACTATCAAAGTAAATCACTAGCTTTGTTTTTCAAATAGGACAATGGATGGGAGTTCTATGGTCTTACCTCTTCTTTCTCTCAGGGGCACCCTGAATCAGGAGATTGCTTCTTTTCTCTCTCTCTAGATCATCTAATTTCAGGATTCAAGAAAGTGGGGCTAAGTGAGTATATTCATGTATGTTTAGGCTATGTGTTTCTTTAATAATTTTCTCAGTGGGGAGGAGAAAATAATTGTTCATTTTTAAAAAATATAATTTAGCTTTTAAAATAATTATATTAGTATATCTTTAGATGATAAATTCCATTTGTTATCATGTCTCTAGTTTCTAACAAGTGCTCTAAAAAGGAAACAGAGAAGCAGAAATATTTAGAACTCAAGGTCTAGGAATTCTATTAGCAAAATGAGTAGCTCACTAAATGGCTTTGCAACTAATCACCATTAAGGTTGAGTGGGGAATGGGGACCTAATGGTACACAGGCAAAATCCCTCCCTTTGAACCCCTCTCACCACAAGCACACATTTCAGTGCTACTTTGAAGTCTCTTCTAGAATTGGAAAGGAAGTTGGGAGAGAAAGAGGGAGAGAGATGTTTTATATACTGGTGGGGGGAAGGGCCAAGGGATGATTCTCATTTAGTCAACTATCTAGACTTCCCTATATGATATCAACAAGGCATCAATGGGAAGTGTCCCCTTAGTTTCTTCTAACCAATGGTCTATACCCTCTAATTTCCTCACAATTATAAGAGAACTCCTTAAATTTGTCCCCTCCCTGAGGGTCTTATACCTATAAAGTTGAATAATTTTAAATTGCCTACATCTGATTTAGTATGTATTTTGGGGAAAATATTTTACATATATTAACATGTGATATAAGAGATTAGTACCTCACAGAAAATGTGGAAAGATTAAATAGTAACAAAATTAGCTTCTAAATGAAGTTAAAATTAGTCATTGACCTGATTGTCATTCTGTTGTCTAGTACACATAGTAGACACTTGATAAATATGGATTGAACTGAATTCCACTAGTATGCTAAATGTCATTACTCTTTCTTTAGTGCAGAATATTTTTCTTCATGACCCCTTCAACTTCTTTCTATATTCTTCTACAAATATCTTATTATGCCTAAAGTTTTATCAACTCATAGTCATTCAGAATGATCGACACATTCCTTAAGAAGGACTTCTGCCATGCAGTCAATCTGGAACATGATGAGCATTGCCAATATGCTTCCTTAGCCACACGCCATCTCCTCCCTAATGCATCAAGATGAAAGTTATCTATTCCTTCTACAACTGTCATACCAACTTTTTTGACCTCTTTTATGGATTTATCTCATTGGATATACTCATAGGAAAGAATAAAACAACACTAATTAAAAATCATCACCTTAATTTAGTTTCTACTTAATTTTTTAATCTTCCTTTTGCTACTAATGGACACAAAGTAACCAGTTTCAGTTTCTACCGGTTGGTACTGTTAGTCAGTTATACAAACAATTGATCAAGGCACTTAGAATGCCAAGAAAGGTAACAGACAATTTATACACACACACACACACACACACACACACACACACACACAAGCTATATATATCCTATATATATATAGGATAAATTAGAGACTGAATAAGCAGAGATGAGGATGTAGAGCATAAGCATGGGAGACAATTAAGGAAAATTCCAGAGTAGGGAGATGGGTTGTCTTTTTTGAGCAACAATAAGGAAGCCAATGTCACTGGATTGCCATGCATGGTGGTATTAGCGCTAGTGGTGGTTGTTAAGATGTAAGAAAACTAGAATGGGAGGATTCTATCATATGATGGAATGGTACTAAGGTAGACAAGCAGAAAAGTGGAAGGGAAAAGTAAAAGAGTAAGTACCTCAAATCATTGTCATCAACAATAACTTAAAAGATGCGTGAATTCATTGGGGCAGGTAGTCTCACTAACAGCATCTATTCCATTCCAGCTCCTTAATGCCTCCTTTCACCAGTGGTTATCATGTGTGGTTATGCCTACAATGTGTATAAATTAATGTTCAATTCTCAGGTGATAAACCTTTCAAACTTTGTCTAGATAGTTCGTTTGAGTTAAGATATATAGGAGATACACACATTACTGGTCTCATATCTAAGTCTTTCGAACTCGAAAGGAGAGTTATGCTTCAGTGGTATTATATTCTAGAGCTCAAAGTTACTTAATAATTAATTATTATAATTAATAATAGTAGGGCAACTAGGTGGTCTGGTGGATATAGCACTGGACCTAGAGGTGAAATCTAACCTCAGTGATCATGTGCAAGTCACTTAACCCTATTTGCTTCAGTTTCTTTATCTGTAAAAGGAGCTGCAAAAGGAAATGCCAAAGCACTCCAGTCTCTGTGAAAAGAAAACTCCATAATGAGGCTATGAAGAGTCAAACACAACTGAAACAACTGAACAGCAGCAAAGTAATATTAGTAACTAATTGCCTATCACTTTAAGATTTATTAATAATTTTTCACATCTCATCATATTTATCTCACAAGTAACCTGGGAGATGGGCACCATTCTTATCCCTATTTTGTAAATAACTAATGTGAGGGAGATAGTGGTTCAAAGCCCAGGAATATTCCTTAATAAATATCTGAAGGTTCATCTGAATTCAGGTGTTTCTGACACTAAGTCCAGCACTCAATTCTTCGTGTAATCTAGCCGTTATAATAGAGGATTTGAGTTGGATTTTGTCATTGTAACAGTAAGTCCCCTTGCTTCCACAGTCTGAAGACCAAGTCAATTAAATTTCACCATTTACTCAGGGTTTTTATGGTATCTTCAACTGAGTTAGAGAATATTTAGTCTTTGGGGCATTGACTTTAGCTACAAAAGCAAAGGAATTGTGTACACAGCTTAGCTCATTTCTTAAACAACATAGTCCCAAGTTTAAAGTCCAAAGTTCCCCTTGGTTTTTGTCCTGGCACCATAGTCTCTTGGGGTTTTCCTGCTGAGCTGCCTATACTATCTATTATGGGATTCTGATTCCAAGGTTACCATGGCTCAAGCTCCTGGGTCTTGGTACTCCACTACCTGTATCTAGAACTGAAAAAGAAACAGACCATACTGCAAAACAGATCCTTATCTCTACAGAACCTAAAAGGTGTGAAGGAGGTGGTCTTTTTCCCACATCCAACTTAGTGCATCACACACATGTTGTTAGTGAATAGGACCTTCATCCCATACATGTTACCAGAAAGAAAGAGGCTGTCCCAGTTTGGCTGGTTCTGTATCCAATGAAATAAAAAACTGCTCCCACTTATGTGGTAGAGATAAACACAATGTTTTCTCCTACAATCAGGATAATTACCTTGTTCCACATGGGTACCTCCATCTTAGGTGATCTGGACACAGTAAATCCCTGGTTACATCATGGTGAAGTTGGAATGTAATAGAATATTAAAATGATGATGATATTAGTGATAACTAGAGCTGGTGATTATGATATCAACTTATATTGGTATAAACCTGGAGAGCTATAAAAATATTGTCCTCACAGCAATACTGTAAGACAGGTAATTCAGTTAACCCAACTTTACAGATGAAGAAACTAAGAATTAAAGTGTTTGTGATTTGTTCAGTATCACAGCTAAATTAGGTAATGTGCTTCTTAATAATCAATGGTTATTTGGATGCATATTTTCCTATGTTTAAATATTTTGTACTTTTTCTTAACTTATATTCTGTGTGAAGAGGCTAGCAAATATATGGATATTATTAAAGAATAGTGATAACTTCATCCACTTTTATCTTGAATTAAAACCTTTGTAAACAACAAAGTTAAATCAGAGTATCATAAGTAGTTGACTACTTTCCAAATCCAAATTTCTTCTCTTTAGTGGGTATTCATAGGTGTTTTGTAATTTTTATAATTTTAATAATGCTTGACATAACAAGATTACTTAAGTCTGGAAGGGATTTCAGTATCATCTAGTGTAACCTACTCATCTAACAGATGAGGAAAGTGAATCTCATAGATAAGATAAATGTGAACTATCTGTAAAGTTTCTAAAGAACAGAGTTTAGTTTTGAGTCACTTTTTAACTGTTTTTGTCTATGCAATCATGTTACTCTTTTAAAATCAACAGTGCATATATTTTCGAGTGATTATGAAGTATTTCAGAATTTTATAGTCTGTTTTCTCTAACAATGTCTCCTTGAAATCCTATTTTTGTGCTGGCAGTAGCCAATGTCAATAACCAAATTCAAATCTTTTAAATTACATCAAATTTAATTGCAATGTGTTTATTTCACTCCAGTGAATAGCTTATCTCATTCCAATTTATTTATTCTATGGTAACAAGCGAGCTGGTGTCTTATGCAAACAGCAACTCTCCTTGTGTGTTGTTTTTAGTCATGTTGCTTAGGGGAGAGATAATTGTTTTGTTACCTTTGACATCCCCATGTCAGATATTTCATTCCCCAAACAGTATTGGGGTGGCTATTTCCAAATGACAACATTAACATTTATGAGTTTTCAAGGTCCATAATATAGCAATATTTATTCCAAAAATGCACAAAATGCAGTATCCCATGTTTCATTATCTCTATTAGAAAAATGAGCTGTAAGTTGTGTAATTCCAATTATTCCTACATTCCTCACCAGCAATATTAATGCCTTTCAGAAGATACTGTTTTTCTCTTAAAAAATAACTTTAGTTAAGATACCGTGTTAAGATAATTAACCCACCTATGAATATTCTGTTAGGATAATGTGAGTGAAATCATTGGAAAGCGATATTATTGCAGCTTTATTTGAACTATCATCTATCATCGTCATTGTCAATATGTTCTGCAATGGTCACCTGCTCTAATTTGTCTCAGTAATGACTGAATTTCCTTTTGTAAAACAAAATTGGGAGATAAAAGCTCTAATGAGCGTAATCGTATCCTTAATACCTGCTAAAGAAATTAGATAACTGACTTCTTAATTGCTTAATTCTGCATTGTTAAAAGTAACAAAAAGATCACCACTAATGGTCATCTGGGGAAAAAAATTACAAGTTTAAAAATATTTAGGACTTTTTTGAAGGTTAATTTTTTTTCCCTCAGACAGGATTATAGCTAACATATTTAAAGTCCACATTTCATAAGATCGTGCTATTTCTGCTTTATAAGGAGTTACTTTCTTCAGTAATATTTTACCTCATTTACCAAGCTGCTAGTTTTCTTTTCTTAATTTTTTACATAGTTCTCATTTATTTTTCATTTTCCCTCGGCCATTCTTGTGTTTTTAAATAATCACTTTAAATTAGTTTTTAACTTTTTAAAAAAAACTTGTATCAGTCTTGTATCCAATTTGCATTTTTCTTTGAAGTTTTACTTACAGATGTCTTCAAGTCTTTTTTTTTCTGCTTATGTGTTGAACTTTCCTGTCATCATAATAACTCTCTATAATCAGGTTCTTTTTTGTTCATTCTTTGAATTTACTTCTTGATTGTGGACTTTATGTTGGCATTGTGCTCTACTGACTTCTAAGGGCATCTTGATTAGTTTCTGTACTTTTATGTCCTGTTCTATTGTCCTTCTATCCTTTTATGTCCCCAGCATAGTTTGGGGACCTGTGAATTTTCAGTGCTTCTAAGTTGGTATGATCCAGGGAGAGATTCATTCACTGTCTGCCCCACCCCTTGAGCTCTGCAAGCTTCTAAAGTTCTAGATTTCTGTTGGATCATGTGAGGTTGAATTTCATTGGATGGCTGATATACTCAGTAGCCTGCTGGGAAATTCTGCAGGGTTAGAGCAATTGAACTGTTTCATTCGGTTTAGTATAAGTTTATTACTCTCGTGAATCCACTGTAGACTTATGCAAAGAGCTAAAGCTTAGAACTGAATTTTACTCCACACATTCTGCTTTTGGATTTAGAACTATACAGCTAAGATTTTGGCACTTGTTCCTGTTTTAGTACACAACTAGGGCATCTCTTGCAGCCAACTGTGACCATTCGTCTCCTTCCTGGAACTATGACCCAGAAAATGGTATACTGGGCAACAGAGCTGCCAGCTGGCACCTGTTTATGTTTCCAGCGCTTGTTTTTTGAGTCCCTAGGATCTCTTTCTGCCCTCATACTTCCAGCCCTGGTGTTCAACATTAATCTCCACTGCTTCTTGCAGTCCTTGGGCACTCAAATGTTTCCCACTGCTTTAACTTCTATAGTCTCAGCTACCTCTGCTAGCACTGCTCCGTCCTGGCTATCACCACCCCCAGTGTCCTGAGACTTCTTTGTCTTCCTATGGTGCCATCAGCTGGAAAAATAACAGACTATGAGCTTTCCTGAGTGGCATTTGGTATAGCTTATGTTTTTAGGTTGCTGCGGAAGAGGTAGATTGGTTGAACTGCACCAAAAAAACCCAAAACAAACAAACAAAAAAAACTGATTCTCATTCTGCCTCTTGACTCCATCTCTCAGATAATACTATTTCTGAAGATAATATATTTGGGAAATAAGCACATTTCTTTTTTTTACTCCATTTGGTAGGTAACCACGGTTGGAAACAATGGTCTATTTCAGTCATTTGAAGTAGTAGTGAAAAGCTGTTTTATAATTACAAAATTATCTATTCTCTATAGAATAAACCTAATGAAATAAGAGCCTACAGGGTGGAGAACATATTATATGCGTATTTACAGTGCCTATGAATGTTCTTTCCCAATGTTGTGTCCATAATTGACATTGAACATTTTTTTTTGTATCTTTGAGCCTATGGCTTCTTTTCCCCCAGCAGAAGAAACATTTCCTCTGATTATCTGATCATACTAGAACTTTTTGTAAAGATTGAACCTAAAACAATCTTTCAGAGACTGAGTATGCAATGTACTTTTGCTCCTAATCTTTGAAAATACTGTTATCTTCACCTCCCCTTGGAGGATTATATTAATGAAGAATTAATTTATTTTTTACCTTTCTGTCCCCTTAACTTTTTCACTACTCCTTAATCCAGTGTCCTGCACTTTATCTGCTCCTGTCTTCTGACCTAGCTGGACTTCTACTTTTTGTAGCATTTCCATTATCTTTTAATTCTTTGCACATTCCTCAGTTGAATCCACTTTATTTTGCTGGCATTTCTCTTCTGCCACTATAGGTGCCCAGGGAATTATGTTTGCATCCATAAAATTTTCTTAAAGCCCCTGTGATCATTTTCTGTTTCTTTGTCTCAGTTTCTCCCTGAATCCTTCCTACCAGTACTTCAAATCAATCTGGTTTGAATAATTCCATTTTCCTTTCTTCAATAATTCATTACACAAGGACTTTGATTACTGTAATAATATCATTGCTTCTAGCAAGGTTTTCCCAAGAATTCAAATGTTTGAAATATTCTTAGCACATCCTCAAAAATTTTTTGATATTTATGGTCTGCTCCATTGTTTTTATAGAAGGCATATGAAGAATTAAGTTATTTTGAGTAGATAATATGGTGCACTGGCATGAGTTCTAAAGACAGAAGTCAGAGACTGAAATCTCACCTCTAATACTGTGGTATCACTTGTACAAGTCAATTATCCTGGTTAACATACAACTTAATCAATTACAAAGCAAAGGGGATGAAATAGTTACACTCGAGTTCCTTTCTACTTCTAAATCTATGATGATATCTCAGCTCAGTGTAAGTCTAAAGGATGACATGTTAGTTATAAAAGCTAATACAATCTTAGCTAGTTTGAGGAGGCTTAGATGTCCAGAGCTACAGAGGTGATAATTTTATTTTTCTTCTACCCTGGCTGTGCCATAGCTAGAGTAGTATCTGTGTATCATGGTTAAAACTAAATATCTCTATTACTAAGGAAAACATTCAGAAGACAGTGATCAGGATGATAAAGGGCCATATGAGGATTAATTGAAGGAATGGAAGTTGTCTAGCATGTAGAACAGTAGATGAGGGAGGAATGCAATTGTAGCTGCCTCCAATTATTTAAAATTTTGTCACTTAGAAGGAAGTATAAATTTGTTCTGTTGTGTCCTATGGTGCAGAATTAGGCACAAGAAGCAAATTTGGGCTTCATTTAAGTAAAATTTTCCTTATAATGTAAGCTATCCCAGAGTGGAATGGCCAGCCTTGAGAGGTAGAGTGAGTTTCCCAACTTCCATGAAATTCTTCAAGCACCAGTTAGGTGATAATGATGACTTGTTCATTCTATTGGAGATGGGACTCTCATTTATAAGATAGATTAGATGATCTCTAACCTCTGAGATGACCTCCAATTTCAAAATTCTGTGACAACCTCCAAATTCAGAATTCTGTTATTACCATATCCTGATCACAAATGTTATTAAATGTTCAAATAAAGTCTTAGATGCTTTTTACTCTCTGTTTAGAGAATTATTTCATGTTATTTTTCTGTTTTACATCAATCCATACACTGACCTTTCCTTGGCATTCAAAGCATTCTTTATTCCTGATATATAATATTTTTCTCATTTCTATAACCTATTTATCTCTTGGAAAATGAGATAATACTGATCTTTTAATTGTTATACGTTTTGATGCTTTCAGCCTAACAAGTTCAGTCTGATACATTGTGGAATAAGGCATTACCTCTGTGGCACACGTAAGAGGCTCTGTTGTAAATGCCTTTACCATGAGACCATTTTAGGATCAGAACTTTCACTATTAAAAGATACTTTTAAAATTAAAAAAAAATTCAGCTTTTTTACTTTATTGGTTTCTGTCCAATATAATGAGGGACTAAAAGGAGAATGGAAAAAAGACAAGTAAGTTCTCATTATGGGAACATGACTAGGAAGAGTTGGACTGATGTGGGAGATGGGATGGTCAAAAGGAAAAATGAGTAGATTTGGAGTCAGAAGATGGGTGTTCAAGACATGGCTCTCCAATTACTCCCTATGTGACCTGGGGCAGTAATTTAGCTTCCCTGGTCCTCAATTTTTCATCTGCAAAGTAAAATAAATTTAAAAGATATCCTCTTAAGTCCTTTTGAATTCTAAATCTGTAATCCAAAGATGTCCTTGTACCTGGGTCTAGCCTTAGGACACAGAGAAGAACCTAGAATAGTGGTGTGGGGGAAGGGGAGTTGAAAGGAGAAGTAGGAAAGTATCAAGAATCAGACTCACCTACTTGGATGTTTTTGCATATAATCAATACAGTAGCCTGTTGCAGCAGCTTGTTATAGTGGAGGATTCTCTAAATTTTCTCCGAAAGTTTTCCCAAATCTGCAAATTTTTAAATTGTCTCTTATTGAAGGTCAGTTCTGTTTTCTTCAAACTCTAGATACATTTTTCACTCCTTCCTTCAGAAGGTAATTGTGAGATTTAAGAGATTGTATGTGGAAGCACTTTATCTTTTGAAAGAGCTAAGTAAATATGCTTTAATTTTCTTGATTTTATATGATCTAGAAGAACACAGAAGGATACAAAATTGAGATTCCCAAGGAAATAAGAATTAGTGGGTAGGCCAGGTTATGAATTAATATAAATGGGATTAACCATTCTAGAATCAGCAGGATAGTAACTGAATACCAGATACTAACCACAGATCAGAAATCTAATTTGATATACAAGTGCTTATTGAGTAACTACGTTCCTTGGGTCCACGTATGAGGACTGGAATAGAGAGGAAGAATGATCTTTGTGCCATTACTTCCAGTCAAAGAGAATAATAGCTAATCACTGCTGTTTCTGTATAAAATCAAGTGGGAAGAAACATGGGTAGAGGGCATCCTGGGATTCTCATCTAAGCCAAAGAACATGGTGAGGTCAGTTCAAGGTCAATTAAATTCAAGAGACCAGAAAAATCCTGACATAGGCAAAGAATTTTCAAATTTGAAAACATCATTTTCTCAAATTGTGCATCTTGGTAAGTTGTGTTAAGACCATTATCTTTTCAAACTCCTGATCCAAAAGCGAGCTAACTATATGCCCGAACCAAAAAGTAAAGAGATGAAAGCAAAGTTACACTCTGCTAATCAAAGCAGTTACTAATTTTCCAGACATTCCATTTTAATTTTATCCAAGCTTTCCAATATGTTTTCTATGCTGCTTTGGTTTAATGGCATTGCAGCTATTTCTCTCATGCTCAATGCTTCCAAATAGAGATGAAAAATCAATTACTTTTGAATTGAAAATGCTAAATTGTTGAAATGTGATGTTTCCATCAAATAAGTC
>CM053772.1:199126959-199157818 GCA_028658325.1 Potorous gilbertii
TCAAGTGTATTTGATAAGATTTTGGCAAGTACTTTAAGAAAGCATATTTGGCAAGTCAATTCAATACTTTAAATATTTAGTAGTTATCACTATGTATAAATCAACATGCTATCTTACAGAGAATAAAAGATAAAAAAATAAAATAAACCTTGTCCTCAGGAAGCTTGTATTACATTAGGGGAATACAACATATACACTGATACCTAGAGATAAGCTAATTATTTTGAAGCACAGAATATAATCATAGAAGTTATGCATGCCTTTATATGCATAATATAATAAAAAAAACAATACTTTGATGTAATCAATCTGAAGCAAAAATTTTTTGAAAGGACAATGATAGGATAGAAAACATCTAAAAATTAAGGTTTGAAATAAAAAAAAATTTTTCAACAATTAGAGTCTTTGAAAAGTAGAAAGTTTGCATCAAGTGCTACATAGGGCCTCCACTTGAAAAAAAATATCAAAAAAGTCAATAATTCTTTAAGGGGGGCCATTATTTTAGGTGTATAGAATGAAATAGATAACTGTTGACAATTTGACAGGAGTAATAAATGAAAACGTGAAAACTGGTTAGGACACTATTGTCATAGTCCAAATGAAAGACGATGAAAGCCTGAACTAAGATGTTGACAGTGAAAAACTAGAGAGAGGATGAAGCAGGGAGTTATTCTACAGGCAGAATCAGTCATCAAAATTGGAAATTAATTAAATGTGAGATATGAGGGAAAGGGATGAAGAAAGGATGATACCTTGTTTTCTGTTTCCTAATGAGAAACAAACTCTTTTAAGTACTTTCTTTTCTACATTTTCCAGGAAGAAAAAGGTTGGAAACTCATTGCTATTTTAAGGTTCATTAAGGAGGATGGTTTAATGTCACTATTATTGTGTACTCCCATTTTTGTATTTGACCCTTCTGAAACTAAACAAGCCATAACCCAGTGTCAACTCAATTATGCTAGCTCCTGAACAGTTTAACTTGCCCAGTGAATTTCTTTGTGCCAAGACTATCAGGCAAATAGATAGGTTTCTGTGACGATGGGCAAAAATGATCAGCCCTAGAGAGTAAAAAGGTAGTCCCATTGAGCTGCTTCTCTTCTGGAGTCTGTATAGATGGAAACTTAATGCCATAAAATTGAGCTTGGCAGTTCCTGTTAGCCTGAAGCCATAGCAACACCTTTTCCCCAGCAGGAACTGTTGTAGAGCAAGGAACCGTAGCAGCTGGAGGGAAGTACCAGGAGAGGGTATTATGAGAAATATCTGTATGCAGCATTGTCACTTGATGCAGTGTGCTGAAATGTAGGATGATTTTTCCCCCACACAAAAAAATCTATTAAAATTAATTCAGAAATACCTCGGGGATAGATTTACTGTCGTAAAATCCTACAAGATGTGCAAATACTTTCTGCTTTGATAAGAGAATTTATTAAAAGCTAGGGGGAAAGTAGGAACCAGAAAATTTAAACTGGCACAAATTTCTACTATGGGACCAGGCAGAGTAAAAAGATATTTTCTCTATCACACCCACAAACATACCACTTTTATTGGGAAAGTGATTTTTACATTATATAAGCATTCAGATGAATCCCAGAAAGATTTAATTTGATTAAAGATGAACTAGTAAAGGAGTAGAAGCCATAATTGAAAGCAAACCATCTTTAAAAAGAGACCAATGTTCAAGAAATTTTATGTTTCAGGAGTCATGGAATAAATATATTTAATAAATTGAACTGATATATCTATGTGGCTATATGCAATCATGCCAGTGTTGGCTTTTACTTTTAATGGTGGAAGTTGTAGGCCATGCCCATAATGAGGAGGTGGGTACTGTATTATTCTACTTTACAAATACATACATATATATATATATATATATATATATATATATATATATATATATATACAAACACATGGCATTTTAACCTCCCCAAATTAATTGATGGAACATCCACCTTATTCATCTAATCTTCTCCAAAATGACCTTTAGTTGTTTCTAAAGACTCTAAGTCACCCTCAGTGATCTTCTGCCACTAAGGTCCTTAAGAAAAAGTAAGTATAAAGCTCCCAAGGTGACTACTTTGAAAGGAATAGCTCATATTTGGAGATGAAAAGTCTAATTTTTCTTTAAAATGACCCAGTATTTATAGGCATACCTCATAGTAGGAGGAAAAAACAGGTGGTGCCATTTTTGACAAATTTCTTAAGGTATTGCAATCTTTCTTTGTTAGGTAAGTTGCCATGTGTGGCAAATGATGAGTGATTCCTTTCCATGATGCCCCAGCAACCCAACAGGAAAGCCACTATTAAAGGTTTATTGTTTCTCTTGTTTCTAATCTTTCATTTTGACTCCATACTTATTCTTGTTCTCAGTCTCTTAGTGAACATGGAGGCATTGCTTCAAGATGCATGAAAGATCATTTTTAAGCCAGAAATAACCTTTGGTTAATTTTGAAAGTGAATGAGCCTGAGATTTCTAAATAAAGTTTATATAAACATAAAAAAGAAAAAGTGCAGGTGTGCATGTGTGCATGCACTTCTGTGCATGCATGCGTGTGTGTGTGTGTGTGTGTGTGTGTGTGTGTGTGTCGGTACTTCCAGAATTCTATCACCTTCTGGAATAGGTTGGAAGCAAGTATATGTAACTCAGAAACTTCGTTATGTAAATTACTCTGTCCTAGGCAAGATGGTTATGGACATAGAGGTATAACTTATTATAATGTTGCTCTAAAGAAAGTTACAGATTAATAGAGGAAAAGCAATGTGCACAAAGATAACTTGAACTGAAGATAATCAATGCAGAGATTAGGAAAGTGCTATGAAAAAACTGGGAGATAAAGTGATCAATTTCATATTCCTGGATCGAAGGAGATTCCACAGAGGAGATGGCATCCATCTGCAACGGGCCCTGAAGGAAGTTCTAGAATATTGTGTGTAACAATAACAGTAGCTAGCATTTATACAACATTTTAGGATTTACAAAGGTCTCAGGAAATCTTAGGGATGTTCAGAGCCATAAGTGCTATAATGACTCACATTGTAACACAGGCAGAAGTTGAATGACTTGCCCAGGATCACACATCTAGTAAATGTCTTAGACCAGATTTGAAGTCAGGTTTTCTTGACTCCAAACCCAGAGTTCTACGTACTGTAGCAACCTAGTAACCTCATTACTCATGGATATCTTTGGTGGTCCTGAAACCTCTGGATCTCTTCTCCGAATCATTCTTTTAAATTTGTATATATATATACATATACATATATATATATGTATATATATATATGTATGTATGTATTATGTATACACATATATGTACATATTACATACCTACTCACAAGATTGCAAAGGAAATCTATTACATTGAATGCAGTTGTCAACATATTAAGAAAAATTCACAGATACCAAGATGAAAAAATCTCTGCTCTGGATACACTCCAAGTAACAGAAATGCGGGCAGGGAGAGCAGTACATTTTAGGCAAACTAGATCTGAGAGGATTGGATGGAAATGAGGAGAAAGAGTGAGTAGAGAAATTTGACTTAAATGCTGAGAATGTGACACTAACTAGTTTATAACAGAAGTTATAAATCTGAGTCAATCAATCAACAAACATTTATTAAGTGTCTACTATAATTTTAGGTACTGTGGTAAACGCTGGACTAAGTGTTGAGTAACTAAAAGAATACTGGTTTTCTAAACAAATATTGAGAAAATAGTATATGAGTATCAGGTTTAGGGAGAAGCACAGTACAGGGAACATGGTACTTAATAAATGCTTGTTGATTGACACATTCAGACTAGGAGAGTTTGAATTTTGAATCACCGAAAAGTGCAGGTAAAGACTTTTTTCCAGGAGACACATTTAAATATAGGACTCAAGAGTGGAATAGACACTAGGGTTGGGGAAGGGAATCAGAGATTTGGCATCATTTGCATAAAGATGATAATTGAGGCCATAATCCCGAATGAGATCATCAAAGGTGAATGAATCTATAGAGAGAAAAAGAACAAAGAAAGAAGAAAAAAAACAAAAATCAAATGTTGCTAAATCCTAATCATGACCTTTAAATATAGCATCCTCAATTCTGAATGATCATATTCAAATTACACCCCTCTATTCAGTATTAATGAAGCACCCATCAGCATATTGTACTTTTCCATTATTACAGTGACATTCAGTTTTATCAATGAGTTCTCAGATGGATGATATGTTATCTATGCTAATTAATGATAGTAAATGGCCCATAAATGTTAAATTGTACTCTTGGTATATTAAAATCAGAAACCTTCCAAGGATTCCTCATTTCCCTCTGCATACCCTCTCCCCCAAACTCAACTCATCTTCAATTTCTTTATTAGCAACACTCTGGGAGAGAAAGGGAAATATGTTGTTCCAGTATCCCTTAAGGTACTCCATGCCATTCAGAACCTAGTCAAAGGTGTTCCTTTTTGAATCTTGTCCCAATTCCATTATTAGCGTGGGGCTGAGCATTAGAGGAAGAAAACAAAAATGAAAAGTATCCCACAGATTTGAAATATAAGCCCTATAGGAAGGCTCTGTCCCAGTAGTGTCCAAGAGGTGTAGCTTGATTATTTTGTTTAGCCCTGGAGTTAAGAATAGTATTTACATTTTAAAATAAAGTTTTATTGTAGTTATTAGATTCTAATCCAATACCACTGATTTCTCAGGAAATGAACTAAAGAAAGGAGAATGGAACTGATTTGTTGCAGATATGGGATGTGAATGTGGATCTTCTAATTCCAAGTTTAGTGTTTCATTTTGTTTTGTTTTTCCAATATACAAAGGTGACAGAGGACTCTTTCACTTTACTGGGTCCTTCATATTGACTTTTGATCCTACACACTACATCTTTTCTGTCTGATATTCCCACCCTGACTTTTGGGCATTGACCATATCTAAAGTTTGTCTTATCTACCGAATCTGCCCTCTTCTTGAACACCCAAATAAAAACAAAAAACCGAAATAAACAAAAAGCTTTAAACTTTCTTCCTTTGTCTTTCATTCCTGTATAAATAGTGTGCTTAGGCTCAACCCCACCAGACATCTCATCTTGATAGGTCAGATAGACCTTTGCCTGACTCATCCCACCTCTTTTGTGAGTCACCCCTACAAAGTACCCCAAGTGATCCTTAGTCTGGTAATAAGAATTCTGCCTTCCTTGCCTAAGACAAATCTCCTGCAACTCTGAAAGACATATCAAAGTAAACACAGGAAATCAACTGATGAATTAAACGAACAAAACTGTTCTTTGATTTCAATTCTCTGATTATGAGTTCTAAACATTCATTACTTTCATAGCCTATCACTCTTCTTTGAGATCTCAGTGCCCCTTATCTTCAGCTATCCATATGATTTTGTAAATAAACACATTCTAAACCAGTGTTGCTCTAGATTTCTGTATCTCTGCTTAGCAAGACCAAATATCTTCTGCTTCTTCTAGGTATTTTTTTTTTTGTTTTCCATATGATAATTGTTTTGTAGGAGTCAATCTGTATGGAGGCAAGCGGGTAAATTTTGGAGTACAGGATATCTACATTCAAAGCATATTTTTGAAAAATACTACCTACAGGAGCATGGGCATGAGCAAGTTACTTAACTTCTCAATGCGTAGGGAAATTCTTTGAACTATAAATGGCATTCAAGTTGCTGAGAGTGTGGTATATAAAAAAGCATGAATAAGAATGGGTCTTGGAAGACCAGACCTAAAGTCAGACCTAAGTGAAAATCCTAGGTTTGCTACTGTCAATGTGACCTGAGGCAGTCACTGGAGCTCAGTTTCTTCATCTGTAAAAAAAAAAAAATGGTGTGCGGGATTTGACTTAGATGGCTTCTGAAGTTCCCTCTCAGTCTAGACTCTAGATTAGAATCTAGCATCTACATCCATGATCTGATGATCTGTAACTGCATTGGTCAAGCCTGTTGCACACACTGGAAAAACATCAACCTGATAACATTAAATATCTATTATCTTATCTGTTTTGCATTTCTTTTTGATTTAAGAAGGCAGAGAAAGATAGACAAATTATCTCATTTCTGATTATCTTATAATTTGATACCAATTTTGATGTTTTGGATTCAGAAATTCAGAATTTGGAAAATTGATATATCTTTGTATATGACTTTATTGTGTTATCATCATGTTCTGGATCTTTTGATTCCTCTTATGAAGGAAGGATTCATGTTTCTTTTATTTCTTAATCCTGAATTATATTTTCCATGTAGCTGCCCTATGCTTGCTTTGAATGGACATGATCAAAATAAAAGTATAAGTTGATTTAATATTTAAGGTTTTATTTTTCCTGGATCATTCAAGGTATTTCTCTACCTTTATGTCCTCTACAATGGATATTGACACTTAAGCAGCAATCATCTTCCAGGCAATCTTTTTAGTTGCTTATCATGAATACTGCAATACGGAGGATTGTGTGTCCCATGAAATGTTTCTTTTCTTTCCTTGGACTCAATAAACCCACCTTCTCTTTCTGTTGCTGTCTTCTCACCCAACTCTGGTCTTCCTCCTCCTCCTTTTTCTTTGCCTCCTCCTCTTCTTCTTGTTCTTTTTTCCTTTTTTTTTTCCTCCTCCTAATTGAATGACTCCCAATTGAATTTCTACTTAGTTAAGAATTCAAGGTAACATTGAAAATAATAGATAACGGGAATTGGATCATCAAGATAACTTGGCTTTTACTTCTTTGCAAAGCATAATAGGCACACATACTCTTTTATTGCCTGGATTTGATTATTTTAATTGTTACCAAAAAAAAGAGAAAACATAGATTATTTATATATAAAATAGATATTATGAAATAAAACCACTAACACAAAACAGGGATGGGTAGTGTGATTTAATATCTCCCTGTAGGACATTTTCTATCACATTTCCATTGTGGAAGATAAGGGTTAAAAAGTAATTAAGTGGAGTTTGGAGACAGTAGCCATGGCATCTTAGGTCTAGACAAAAACAAAATTAAAATAACAATATACTATTCTTATAGTACTGTTGATTTAAGTAAGTGTTTGGAAAATTTAGCATCTCAGATGAAAAGATCATTGCATTTTACTACTACTTAAATATATCTTTCTTTTATTGTAATAGACATGACATTTAACATTGACAGACTATATTTTAAATCATAGCTTACCTTTGTTACTATCACTAGTTCCTTCAAGTCAGAGAATTCATAACTCCCAAGAGGAATCACCTTTAGTGAGTTATGATGCATATTCATCCATCATAAGCCAACAAGGATAAAAATACTGTCTCATTGCCATCTCTTCTGTATATTATATATTCAGATAAATTGAGATGAATTGGCAGGATCTGATGTATTGCCTGAAAGCTAATACTGGAAAACTGACTTTGCCAGATTTTTTTACTTAAGCTTCTATAACAAGGCTAGAGCATAATATTTTTCCAGAACAAAACTTGTGCATTGATTGATGAATTTTCATTGAGACATGATATTTCAGAATAAAACCCTCTCAAAGTCCAAGGTTTTGTCATATGTATGTTCTTTTCAACAGCTATATTTGTTCATAATACCGAGCATAATCAAGAAATATTGTGGATCTGTTTCCTACCCATCCCCTACCCAATGGAAAAACAAAACCCTCTTACGAATGCCCTGACAAGTTTTGGAGTAATAACTAAAAATAGCTGGTTTTTTTATCTAGTCTTTGGTGAACTTGAACTCACAGAAGCTGTGAAGAGCAACCAATTAATAGCTGTCATATGGGCCAAGTTTCAAAAAAATGAATAACATGATACTAAAAATTATTTTGTTTGCAGTGGGATCTTTGTTATAATTGATCATTTGGTTCGTGTCATTCTACTTTACTGACTCATTTTACAAACCATGCACTTGGCAAATATTCATCAAGGATTGTGAACTGCCTTCATAAAAATCTTACAATTTAAACTGTCAGAAAAAGAGTGAACTTGGGTTGTCAAAGGTCATTTTTATAAAAGTTAAAGGTTCTGGCATGTCTTGCCATGACTGTCCTATCTCTTGTAACATCATCAGCCTAGCTACACTCAGTGAGATCTAGTACAAAATTGGTAGCAAGTGATAATCTTGGACATAAGAGGTAGGTGATGTTGAAGAGCTCTGGGCCTGGAATAAGGAAGACTTGAGTTCAAATCCCACCTCAGACATTTACTAGATGTGTGAATCCCTTAACCTCTGTTTACCTCAGTTTATTCATCTGTAAAATGGGAACAATGATAGCATCTACTTCCCAGGGTTGTTATAAAGATCAAATGTAAAGCACTTAATACAGTGTCTGACACATAGTAAGTGCTATATAAATGTTTACACACTACTGCTATCATTATTAACATGTCAAGTCATTCACTATGTCAAGAGAGGTGAAGCGAATTCTGCTGGTAAGAATTATCTGCCTGGTCTATTCCATGTAACTAACTCCAATACAGAAGCCATGCATTTGGAAAATTATATATTTAAGATAAATATCATATTCCAAATGATGAATGCTAATGTTATTTTCTCATTTAAAAAAAAAAGCTGCAAGCTGGATATGAAGGTCCAGTGGCCATTAGGATACAACAGTAAAGTAGATAGCAATTCATATTATTTGTATTTTCTACTGATAAAGCCTTTTTGATATCTGATATTAGACCATTTTGTAGTGACAACTTTATTATTGAGAATTTGCTTGCACTGGTATTTAATTGTTGAATCTTCCAAACTGCAATATCTAGAGAAGAAGATGCTAGGTCCCCTCTCCACAAAGATTGCTTCACTGGACATTGGCCCAGGGGGTCTAGGTTGCAAGTAAGATGACTAGTCTGGGAGACAATATTATTCCTAAGAATTTGGGGGCTTACCTGCCCATAGGTGATAATTGCAGAGCAGTAAGTGTTGATGGTGGAGATGGTAGATCCATTCTCCATAGCATTCATTCCCCTAGATGATGGTTATAGAGTTGGGCTAGGAGTGAGTTTGGGAGCAAGCCCAAAAATCTCTAAAGGCTAGTCTTCCCAGGGCTCTAGATTTTAAGGTCGTAGGTTGTCTTTCTTAGGGTCTGAAGAGAGGTAAGAGTTGAGTATTATCAGTGGTTGAACTTACCTAGTACATGCAACCTTCTTCCTACCTCTGGGCACCTTGTTGCTATAACTTACAGTGTGTTTTCTATAATGTGATTTTTATCCATTTTCAGTCATTAGATCAGTCAACAAGAATTTATTGAAGAAGACTTACTGCATGCCAGAAATTCTGCGGCTAATCCTGGGAATAGAAAGACAAAATAGTCTCTGCCTTCAAGGAGTTAATATGCTAATGAAGATGATGACTTGCAAACAACTATACAAGATATAGGAGAGTAGGTGGAAGAAACTCTCAGAGAGAAAGTTGTTAGCAGCATTGAGACTCTGGAAAGACCTATTGTAGAGCCTAAATGATCTCTCTCTCTCTCTCTCTCTCCCTCCCTCTCTCTCTCTCCCTCCCTCTCTCTCTCTCTCTGTCTCTTTCTCTCTTTCTCTCCCCCTCCTTCTCTCTCCCTGCACCCACACATACACACACTGTAATGGTAATTTAAGGCTAATGGTGGGCAAAGAGAAGAGTTAAAGATTTTCTTTGCCCATCAATAGGCCTCAATACCTTTTGTTAGTTTCTACTGAGGCACTAGGTCAGAGGGTCCTGGCCTTTGGCTCTGAAAAGTGTATAAATAGTCTGAGGTTTTACTTTAGGGCTTAGTTTTAGAAGAAGGTTATGTGCTGAATTAGACTCTGGCAAGTCTCTAAGAAGCCCTCCAGCTTTGAAAACCCAATGTTGGTGCTTCTCTCTCTAGTAACTATAAATGTATATAATGGTCAGATAGTTAGATCTGTCTGTTGATCTGTGATGTATGTATCTGCTCAGGGTCAGACAGTTGCAAGCCCTGTCTGTCAATCTTTATTTCTCTGTATTTTCTCTGAAGTTCAGGGTGGTGACTTTTCCCCCTGAACTAAATGAATGATATATGTACTTGATTAAAATAGACTGTTGACCCCTCAAAATTCCCTTTTATTTTACAAAAGTGGATCTAAGAACTTGTGCAGCTATCCCTCCTGTCTATGCTGGGGTTCTTGCTACTATCCACACATGCTCAGAGTTCAGCAAAGCAAGAGAAAAGATTTCTAAACAGAAGTCAAATTCAGAGTAATTTAAGACCACATAACAATCCCAGACAACAGATAAGGATATCTATTTCTTTTGAGAGCATAAAGAATTGAGTCCACTCAGGAGAAAAATGCTGCCTTTTTTGGCAGTTGAAGTCACTGTTGTCCTTTCATTTTTTAAGGCTTTTGTTGTTCAGCCTTTTTGATCATGTCTGACTTTTCATGACATTGTGTGGGGATTTCTTGATAAAGATAATGAAATGATTTGCCATTTCCTTCTCTAGCTCATTTTACAGATGAAGAAACTGAGGCAAAGAGAGTTTAAGTGACTACTCGATGTCAAAAAGCTAGTATCTGAGGCTGTATTTGAAGTCAAGACTTCCCGACTCAAGGCCCTGTGCTCCAGCCATCACACCACCTACCTGCCCCATTTTCAGGTATAGTCACTGCATAAACTGTCTGACTTATTTGTTTCTCTTTGTTGAAAGGGTGGGTTCTTCTTTTCAAGTGAAGGTGGAATAATATAGAATTGACTGTTATTTAAAAACAAAAGAAATTAATAAACTACATATTATTTTTAAAAAATGGTAGTACTTGAATAATTTCTATTTTTGCTGTGTGTTCATATACCACGCTAAGGATCCTTAGTAATGGTGTTTGTAACTTCAAAAAGTTAGAAAAAGTCACTGAATACCCAGAGATACAAGTCATTAGAGCATGGAATTTTTTAATACAATTATTTAAATAATCACTCACTAATTCTTCTCTTTTTTCCTAATTTTTCTGTCATTTTTATTTTTGTTTACATAAAACGTATAATGCATATATGTAGAAATACATATGAATATTGTACATGTGTATACATACATGTATTTATAGGGTTTTACAACAGGCTTTTTATTCTTCAGAAATTTTATAAATTTAAATATTTATGCAAATGTCAAACTGTCCATTTTAAATGGATTAATCCAGACAAAGAAAAAGTCCAGAGGTGGGATGCATCTGGGAGACAGAGGTGAAGAGCAAAGAAACTTGTAAAATACCTCAGCATTGAAAATGGCAAATGCCAAACAATGTGGATGGCAGTTAAGGTAACTTTTTTTTCTAGAGACCAGAAAACATGAGGTGACGTTTCCAAATATTGTGCTTTGCCATTGACAGGTGGACAGACCTAGCTGTCACTTTAACCTGCTCTTGAATTACTTTGACACTAAAGATTAATCAACTCACATTTTTAATTAGCACATACATATGTATATTTATATAAACCTATATATAAATATACATATATAAAACATTTTTTTAGGATAGGAGCTATTTAAAGTGAGATTATAAAATAAAATATTGCTATTATGACTTAATGATAATAAGACACTGTGGAATGTTCTCTTTGTTCCTTTTTTTCTGAACAATACTGAGGCACTTCTTGGTGGGCTAGCCTGGAAAAGACAGACAACTGATAAAGAGATGACAGGTGACATGCTCTTGGTGGTCTAGGCTAGAATAGACAACAGATAAGAATATGACAGGTGAAGTGTTTCAGGGCAATTATCGGTGTCAAAGGGATTCAGGAATCCTTTAAATATCCTGTAGCATATAATCAATCCATTGCCTGACATTTCCAGGGGATCTGCCAGAATTCTAAAGAGAAATTTTCCTTTTCCATCTCCCCCCTTAAACACATGACTTAGGCAAAATGCATCTCACTTCACAGGATGTCAATTGTCTTAGAAACAATTTAGTTTGAACAATCAATTTATTATTTTTTTAAAACTAAATTTAGTCCAACTATTTAGTATTTTTGTTTGTATGTCTGCCTCTGTGATTCTAAGTAGAATCTTTTTGTTAATTTTCAACCCACTTTTTGATGATCTAAGAATAAATTAACCTTGTGAATGCATTTATGTAACTTGTTTCATATTTATGTACATATATACTGTATATAAATTAGCCTCTTGTGTGCATTTATATAACTATATATATACATATATCATTATGTAGTTTACCATTTTGACTTTATCTAAAATAGAAGTCTGTAGAGTTAAATGCATATAATCTTGTACTTAGGTTTTTAAAATTACTTTAAAATATAAGGAACATGGAGATCTGATTAAAAAAGAGTGCCTGCAAAATAAACAACAAACAAAACAAACAAAAAAAAAACCTTAGGCATATTGATGAAATTCCAGCTCAAAACAAGTCAACATTGTGGTGTGAAAGCCAAAAAAAAGCATATACTACCTTTGGCAATATTAAGAGAACTATAGCTTCCAGGAATAAAGACATGGAAGCCTGTCTATACCATACTTTTGTCAGACTATATGTAGAGTTTTGCACTCAGATCTTGGTATCATAGTTTAAGGTAGGTCTGGAGACATTCTGAAGGTTAGAGATGTTTGAATATGGCCTCATTACATGCTGAAGTTCACACAGAAGGCAACTAGGTTGGTGATAGGCCTTATGTCCATTCTATATGGTGACCATTTAAAGTATCATTAGCAATTTTTATCCTGGAGAAGATAAAATTCAAGTAGGACATAATAATTTTATATTTTTAAAGACTGCCATGTGAAAGAGGAATTACTATCTTTATGTTTAGCCAAAAAGAGCACACATTGGAATGAGGAGTAGAAATTACAAAGATAAATTTAAGTTTGACGTCAGGAAAAATAACTACAAAACTTCCTAACAATTAGGGCCTATACAGTAGTGAATGGGCTAACTTGAGTTACGGAGTTTCCTCTCTCTGAGAGAATTTATTCAAGCAGAGATTGAATCGTCACCTGTAAGGTATGCTATATTTGAGATTCTTTTTCGATTTTTGAATCAAAGAAATGCCTATTGAAGTCCCTTTAAACTCTCAAATTGTGTGAATATGTAATTCTGTCAAATAACTTTACATTCTACTATGTATAGGGAAAGCCTGAGCTCCAAAGTAGGCCAGATACAGGGAGGAAAGATTGTGGCCATCGACCAAAATTGTCATAAACCACCTGATCACTGTCTTGGTTAATAATCATAGCCTACATCTGAATAATGCTTTTTGATTTCTAAAATACTTTACATGCATTGTCTCCTTTGATTTTCACAATACCCTATGAAATAGAAGGCAGAACTATTCAAATCATTCACACAAACACACTAAATCTATATTTCATACAGAATTCTCGGCACAGGCGATATAAATATGTAAAGATTAAAACAAAATAGCTCTTGCCTTTAAGAATTTCATTATGATATACCTGCTATAAATAAATTGAGGTTTAAAGTGGTGAAGTAATTACTCATGATTATATGCCTAGAAAGTATCAGAGATAGAAATTAAAACCAAGGTCTCAGTCTCCAAATTTCATGTTCTTGTCATTTTCACGGTGGCTCTCTGGAAACGTGAAAAGATGTTTCTTGATAGAGGAAGCACATTTCCCCCTTCTACTGTGCTTACCTAGTTACTGCTTTGCTTGACATGCAAGCTCTGGGACAATCCTAGGATGAAACTGATTTCATAAAAACCAGTAAAATCAAGCTTAATATAAAACACGTTTCCATGTTTGCTGCTGGCTGTTTCTTTCAAATGAAATACTCAACAAAAATAATTATGTAAAACTGTCCCCATTGAATTAATGAGAAATTGGTCCAAAGAGAGGTAATTTTCCAATTCTAACTATATGAGGTAGAGTTAAGATCGAACTTGCCAACTGCTTACATTTCTAGCAAAATATTTATTCCAATCTCAGATGACATGTTGAAAGAGAGAAATATGATGGGATGGAGGTTGGGAGAGGGATAAGAAGTCCAGTGCATGCTAAGTAAATTGCTTCTTGCAATTTGTAACACAAAATTCCTTTAATAATTATATTTAAATGAAGGTACAAATGCTAAACGCACAGACAAAAATCAGAAGGTCAAGGAAACAAATTAATTGTCTAACTCCTCATAAAAATTCATGTTAATAGGGTTTAAACACAGTAACTCGAGGTTACTGTTTTCAAAGGGGCATAACTTTCAAGCCTTTGTCTTAAATTCATTGCAATTAAATTCAACAAATAACTATTAGGCATCTACGATGTGCAAGGAACTGTGTAATGCAGTGAGAATACAAAAACCGAAAAAGAAAGCCCTTCAGCTGAAAGATTTCATATTTTACCATATTGTTTGTTCCAACAGTTCAGTGGGACTGGAAAAGATAGCATAGAGGTGCTAACAGGTAGAAGTTTGCTGAGTTGCTGAACCCAAAGTTACCCCCATTGTCACTTCCAGAGTTGCGTTTATCTCTGTCATTCAAAAATCTTTCTTCCTCTGAATTTTGTACAAAACTTGACACTCAATCCAAACTATGGTGGCTGTAATATATTGACCACCAGTTTGTTCTCCATCATCCATCTTCCTCTGCTGCCTGCCTTCTGATTTTATATGAAACAATACCTTGTTATTTTAAATGGACATTCTTCCCAATTTGCTAATTTCTAAATTCCTAAACTTCCTTGAAAGTCATGACCTAATCCACCATTTCACTTTAGCCACATATAAAGACTCAGCACCATTTGCCCACAAGTGTTCTAATTCACTAATTAAAATCTCTAACATCATCCAACCATCAGCTCCATTCTTCCTATGCCTCTTTCTTCTTAAATCTCTTCTTCACTTTCATTTCCACCTCCACTCTCTCTACCCTTCAAATGCTTTCTTACACCTTTGTCCCTACTCTGATTTTACTTTTTTCCCCTTTCAATCTCAACCCCAAAATTAATTATTTCATTTCTATTTGGTCCTCTGTTATACACTCCTTTGTCTCCCTTTTCCTATAACATCTCTTGAAAACCTCCTTCCAGAATCACCCCTTCTATCAGCTTCTTATGGTCTTACTTATGAGGGGCTAAACAAAGCTGGAGGAATTCTCACAACCACAATGATTGGGCATGTTATAAATTCATGCTAACATCCCACCTAACCTAGGCTCTCAACATAGCAGGACACTTCTTTTAATTCTTCTTAATGAATTTCCTCTCTCCCTCTACTGAGAAGATATTACAAACAGTTTTTCCTTCATCTAGGTCCCCTCCTTCTCTTTCTGCTGAAGACCTTGCCTTTTACTTTATACTGAGAAGACTGAGAAAATCACTTAAGTCAGTTTCATGTTCTCTTCCTTTGCCTCAGGGTCTGACAAAGATGTAGTTTTTCCTCTTATGGAGGTCAACCCTTCACAAGTACTTAATCCCATCTCCTCCTGACTTCTTCAAAAGAATGTATCTTCAGTTCTCTCTCTCTCTCTCTCTCTCTCTTTCTCTCTCTCTCTCTCTCTCTCTCTCTCTCTCTCTCTCTCTCTCTCCACACACACACACACACACACACACACACACACACACACACACACACACACGGCTTCTAACCTTACATTTTTATCATTTAATTCAAACGAATCCTTCCAAAGTTACCAGCATCTCAGAACTGCAATATTTGGAAGCCTTTTATCAGTCCTAATTTTTCACAAACTATTGATGCATTTGTCACTACCAAACACACATTCCTTTAGTATACTGTTTATTAATAGAGTTGTTCTCCTGCCTGTCCTAGCACTGCTACTCAGTAGCTTTTATGGACTAATGATATCATATGGTCTTTTCAAATATTTGAATTCCCCAAGGTTCTGTCTTTGCTTCTTTTTTCTTTTCCCCTATATTCTCTCTGTTGGTAACCTTATCAAATCTCTGGGGTCAAGTTATCATATCAGTTGCAATAACTCTCAGTTCTATTCTTACTGATATTCAGTGAGATCTAATCCCACATCAACTGTCAATTGCATTTGAAAATTGGATGTCCTCATGACATTTCAGATTCAACATGTCTAAAACTGAACTCTTTATCTTTTTCCTCCTAAACCCTGTACCTTTCCAAGTTTCTCTAATACCCATAATTTTCTAATTTCTAATCTGAAGAAGACACAACCATGTTTTTTTCCCAAGTCCATAACCATTTCATCATACTCAATTGTGAACTCTCCCTTATCTGACCTCTACAATCAGGTGGGAAATCTTGCTGTTTCTACTTCCATATTGCTTCCTGCATTTTCTCTACTCACATAACTCACACTTGAGTTCAGGCCCTCATCACCACTTACCTAGATTATACAATAGCATCTATTTAGTCTCCCTGCCTTAAGATTCTTACCAGTAGAGTCCATTCTCTACACTTCTGCCAAAATGATTTTCTTAAGTATAGATATCACCAAATACATGCAAAATTCAATCAACTTTCCTTTTGCCTCAAGTTTAAATATGATATCCTAGGTTTAGCTTTTAACACTCTTTGCAACCTGGCTTGATCTATCTTTCCAACTTAATGAAACTTTACTCCGCACTGGGAATTTACTTCCACAAAAAATCTAGTGAATAATAAGAATCCTTTCCTAACATGTGGTGGGAAGTAGCTTTTGTGTAGCTGGAAGTGTTGGCCCTCTTAAGATGGTCTGACAACCATTGTGTTTTTATTTGACTTTTGCTGCATTCATGTGTGAAGGTAAAGGCAATTCAATCACTGTGACTTTCCCTTTACTGAATAACAAAATCTGTCTAAAGACATACAGAGAAGATGAAATGTTATGTATAAAATATCTGACCAGTTCAAATTTAAATGATTGGCTTTGAAGAGTGTATACAGAGAACAGGCTAAGCAGCTTTGCTACCAGGACCATATGGCATCTCTTGTCAATGCTAAGTCATGGTGCTTTGTGGTGTCTGGGAGGTCCCTATATTAGAAAGACTTAATTACTGGATTTCTGGATATTAGTATTACAAACATAGGTTAAACCCAGTTACCTAACAGCTCTGTTAAAAAGCTCCATTCATCAATATTGAAAAGTCTTACATCAAAGATCACCAACACACCTCTTCACTAATTTAAATGCCAAGGAACACAAAAGTAAGATAGAAAGGAAAGGAACAGAGACTGAACTCATTTCAACTCACCCTCCACGCTTCCTATATTCTTTAGGTTAAAATATAAATTGTTCAAACTTTTAAAGCCCTTAGTAACCTGGCCCCAACCTTTCCTCCCAACTTCATTATACCTCTCTCCTCAGCTACTGTGTAATTTAGAATCCAAATTGGCATTAACTTTGTTTTTCCAACATGGTACTATATCTTCCTTCTCTGTATCTAAAGTTTAGTTATCTTTCATCCTTGGAACATTCTTCTTCATGTCCCTCTAACAGCATCCTTCTTTTCCTCCAAGATATGGCTCAAGTACCACCTGCTTCTTGCATTTGCATAAGAGCAAAAAACTTTTCATTAGTGCTTCAGTGCTGTGATTCTAAATTCTGAAACTGATAAATAGTAAATTGGAATATTTAAATAATAAACATTTAATTAATATTATAATTAACATATTATTTATTATTAAATCAACAAATTGGGCTCACAATCAAAAGAATAAGCTGAATGTATTGTTAAATTAATAAATTCCATTTTTTGTTACACTAATGCATTTAATTTATTATTAAGTAAATGTTTTATTTAGAAATTATCAATTAGAAGAAGAAAATAGTAATCATCTTGAAGTTGTTTCTTTAATAAACAGTATAATTCACACAAATCAGAGGATAACTATATTTTTTTTCCATTTTCTCTGAATGAAATTAGAATATATAATAGTCATTTTGTCACTGGAACATTGATGCATGATGACTTTTCATTCATTGAATTAAGTAACAAGGGTGGGATGTACTGCAATTCTTTTAGGAAGAATTCACCAGTTTCATGGTTGTTGACCATGCATGTAGGTAATATACGCTAATTTTGGAGTAGTGGAATTTCATGCTTCAAGCGAAACAGTAATTACTACAGATGGAAAAGAAGAATCTTTTCCCCACCTATAATTCCATGGGGTTATCTAGATTTTGGATAAATTATAAGATGTCTTTATATATTTTCAAAGCACAAATAGTTTACTGTTGTGAAAATATCCAATTCCTCAAAGTAATGCTTAAGCAATAATAAATATAGAATCATACCAAGCAAAACATATATTAAATAATCATCTGAATATATATCACATTTCAAAAATAAATATAGAATCATGGAACAATTAGGGACCCAAGCAGTTCTTGAGGTGGAAGGATGATCATAGCAGATAATTTTCTAATTGTTTTTTTTTTTTGCACAAAACCAGCTCTTCATTTATTTATTAGTCCATTAGTTTTCCTATTTAAATTTTACTTCACTCTCCTTTGGTTTTCAGAATCTCTAATTTGGCATTTATTTGATGATTTTTAATTTATTTTTTTTTCTAGTTCTTTTAGTTGCATGCTCAATTCATTGATCTCTTATTTCTCTGTTTTGTTCATGTAAGCTTTTAGAGATATTAAACTTCCCCAGGAAATGCTTTCACTGCATTCATAAGTTTTAGTAGGTTGTCTCATTATCGTTGTTCTTTTAGATAAGGTTATTGATTTCTATTATTTGTTGTTTGACCCACTCATTCTTTAGGATTAGATGATCTAGTTTGCAATTAATTTTTAGTCTATCTTTCCCCTTTATTACAGGTAATTCTTATTGCATCATGATCTGAAAAGGATGCATCTAATATTTCTGCCTTTCTTCATTGGATTATGAGGTTTTTATATGCTAATACATGATTAATTTTTGTGTAGGTGCCATGTACTGCTGAGCAAAAGGTATATTCCTTTCAATTTCCACTCAATTTTCTCCAGAGGTCTACCATTTCTAATTTTTCTAAAATTCTATTTATCTTGTTCACATTTGTAGTTAGATTTATCTAGACCTGAAAAGAGGAGGTTGAAGTCCTCCACCAGTGTAATTTTGTTATCTATTTCTTCTGGTAATTCCCTTAACTTCTCCCCTAAGAATTTGGATACTATACCTCTTGATGCACATATTTTTAGTAATGATATTACTTCATTGTCTATGGTACCTTTTAGCAGGATGTAGTTTCCTCCCCTATCTTTTTAAATCAGATCAATTTTTACTTTTTCTTTGTTTGAGATCATGATTGCTACCCCTGCTTTTTTTTTTTCAGCTGAAGCATAATATATTCTGCTAGAGACTTTTATCTTTAGTTTATGTATATTCCTTTGCTTCAAATATGTCTCTTATCAACAAAATATCATAGGACTATGTTTTTTAATTCTCTTTGCTATCTGTTTCCCTTTTGTGGGAGGGTTCTTTCCACTTACAGTTATGATTGTTATCTGTGTTTTTCTCTCCATTCTATTTCCCTCCCTTCCCCTTTATGCTTTTCTCTCTGCTTTCTCCCTTCCCCCTTCACTAGAGTTTTGTCTCTCAGTCTTGCCTCCCTTCTATCAGTCTCCTCCCTTTTCTTCTCCTTTACTCTAACTACTTCTTCGCTCCCTTCCCTCTTTCTTTTCTTTCCTCTTTCCCCTCCTATATCCTATAGAGTAAGTTAGATTTCTATACCTGATTGCTATTCCCTCTTTGAGCTCAAATGGATAAGAGCAATGTTCAAATAATGTTCATCTCCCTCCCTTCTTTTCCTCTACTATAAAAGGTTATTGTGCCTTTATATGTGATGTAATTTATTCTTTTCTGCTTCCTCCTTTCCTCTTCTCCCAGTACAATCCCTTTTCATCTTTTAACTAGATTTTTTATCATCATATCAAATTAATATCAAAGTGAACTTATACTCACACCCTCTGTCTACATATACCCCTTTTAAATGTCATAATAATATCACTTTTAATTGTCATAATAACAAGACAACTATCATCTTTCCTTTTAGGGAAATGAACAATTTTCCCTTATTAATAACATGTTGTTGCTGTTTTTTCTTTCAATTTACCTTTTCATGCTTCTCTTGAGTCTTGTTTTTGAAGATAAAATTTTCTGTTGAGCTCTGATCATTTTATCAGGAAGGTTTGGAAGACTACTATTTTCTTGACTGTTCTTCTTCCCTGAAAGATTATGCTCAGTTTTGCTGGAAAGCTGATCCTTGGTTGTAATCCAAGCTCCTTTGCCTTATGGAATATTGTATTGCATGTCCTCCAGTATTTTAAAGTAGAACCTGTAAGGTCTTGCATAATCCTGACTGTAGTTCCATGATATTTAAATTGTTTCTTTCTGGCTACTTGCAGTATTTTCTCTTTGACTTGTGTAGCAGCCAGGACCCTGGCATACACAGGCAGGCCTGCTATACAGGTTCTTATATCTGCTTTTCTCAAAGGAATCAATATTTGAGGGGTCAACAATCACTTCAATCAAGCACATATATCATTCACTTAGTTCAGGGGAAAAGTCAGCCCCCTGAATTTCAGAGAAAATACCAATAAAAACCAACAGACAGTGCTTCCAACTGTCTGATGATAAGCAATTCATATATCACAGATCAACAGACAAATCCAACTTTCTGACCTTTTACATACATAGATAGTTACCAGAGAGAGAAAAACCAACTTCTGGGTTTTCAAAGCTAGAGTGCTGCTTAGCGTTTTCTCAGGGACTCATCTGGCACACAAACCTTCTTCCAAAAGCTAAGCCCCAAAGTTTTAAAACCTCACCTCAGAGTATTTATACACTTTTTGGAGCTGGAGGGTAGGACCCTCTGACCCAGTAACTCAATAAAAATTAACAAAAGGGGGAAAGGGTCCCACATGTACAAAAATATTTAGAGCAACTCTCTTTGTGGTGGCCCAAAATGGGAAATCAAAGGAATGCCCATTGATTGAGGAATGACTGAAAAAATTGTGGTATATGAATGTGATGGAATATTATTGTGCTATAAGAAATGATGAACAGGAAGACTTCAGAGAGGCCTGGAAATCCTTACATGAATTGATGTTGAGTGAAAAGAGCAGAACCAGGAGAACTTTGTCCCCAGCAACAACCACAGTGTGTGAAGAATTTTTATGGTAGACTTAGTACTTCATTGAAATGCAAGGACTTAAAAAAATTCCCAATGGACTCTTGAGGCAATATGCCTTCGACATCCTGAGAAAAACCTATGGAATTTGATCACAGAATGAAACAGACCATTTTCTCTTGTGTTATGTTATGTTTTGTTTTGTTTTATGATTTCTTCCATTCATTTTAATTCTTCTATGCAACATGACTAAGGTAAAAATGTACTTAATAGGAATATACGTGTAAAAGCTACATAGAATTTCATGCTGTCTCAGGAAGGGAGTGGGAAAGGAGGAGGAGGGAGGGGAAAATCTAAGATATATGGAAGTGATTGTAAAACACTGAAAACAAAATAATTTAATTAAAAAAAGAAATTAACAAAAGTTATTGATGCCTATTAATATGTGAGGAAGATCTTGACTTTTTCCTCCCATCCACCATTAACCTTAAATTACCATTACAGTCTGATAATTTTGGAATTTGGCTACGTTATTCCTTGGCATTTTAATTTTGAATCTCTTTCAGGAGGTGATCAGTGGTTTCTTTTGATGACTAGAATCTTCTTGTTCTAGAATCTGAGGGCAGTTTCCTTTTTTTTTTTTTAAGATGTTGTCCATGCTCTTTTTTTCATCATGGTTTTCATTCATACCTGTAATTTTTAAATTGTTTCTCACAGATCTATTTTTTCAGATTAGCTGTTTTACCAACGAAGTATTTTATGTTTTCTTCTATTTTTTTAAATTATTTTGTTTCTGTTTGACTGATTCTTGATATCTCATGGAATCAATAACTTCTACTTGCCCAATTCAAATATTTAATGAATTGTTTTCTTCTATTAGATTTTGTACCTCCTTTTCCATTTGGCTCATTATACTTTCTAAGGAGTTTCTTCTCTTCAGTGAGTTTTTGTGCCTCCTTTTCCATTTCACCAACTGTATTTTTTAAAGACTTCTCTATATTCATGTTTTGTCCTTCCTTTTCCAAACTATTGGCTCTCTCTTTCATTCCCCTTTTCTTTTCCAAATTTTTCTTCTATCTCTCTTACTGGAGTTTTAAAATACTTCTCGTTAAAAAATTCCTTCTTGAAATCTTACAAGAATATTTTTGAGGTTTGAGAACAGTTGGTATTCCCTTTTCAGGTTTCATACATGGGTATATGGACAATGTTGTCCTCTTCTGAATTTGTGAGTTGATCTTCCCTGTCCCCATAATAAGAATCTATGTTAATAGCCTATTTCTGCTTTTTGCTCATGATGTTTGCCTATTTCCTTACTTTTAGAGTTGAAGTTTCCTGCTGTAATTCAGGGGCCACTGACCCAAGATTCTTGCACTGGGAGTCCACAATCTGGTCACTGGCTTTGCATGGTAAGATCTCAGATCCTGGCAGCTGGAGGCTGCAGGGGTCTGGCCACTGACCTGTTGCTGAGCTGGGACCAGCAACACTGGTACTCTCAGGGTGATGTTGGGGAATCTGGCCCCTGGGGGATGCCTGCTCACTTTATCTTCTTTAAAGCACTCTAATGTTTGACTGATAAAGGATATCTGCCACCTTGTGCCTCCTGCAGTTGTGTACTAGGCGATTTGGCTTCTAGAAAACAGAACATGTGGTGGTTTTCTGAGCTAGTGTCTACCAGTTCCCATGCCAGTGCTGAAGCACTTGGGAGTTCTGGTGTTGGCACTTGCCTGTTCTACGACCCCAGGGCTCAGGATCTCCCCCTGCTCAGCTGAGGTGTGGCATGTTACTGGCTTGCTGGGACACCTCCTGTCCTGTATTTTTCCCCTTCCTCCGTGTAAGAGGAGCCTTTCCTTTTAATCTACATAGCTTCCTGGGCTACAAGACTGCTGTGTCCCATTTTTCAACTGGCTCAGATATTCCAGGGTTTTTCCAGGGGTGATGTTCTCTAGACTTTTAGAGGTCAATAAGGGAGGGTGAGAGTAACTTACTTCTTACTCCACCATCTTGGTTCCCAGAAGTCCATAGTCACAGCTGATAAATGTTAAAGATGTAGTCTGAACCCAGGTCTTCTACCTCCAAGTGCTTGTCACTTTCTAATAGTAATTTATTGCTAAATGTCTAATAAGTTCCTTTCTGAAAAGACAGGCCAAACTTTTAAGTTTAGCCTACATTATTCACATTTTCTCCATCTAGATATTTTTAAGTCTAAATAAGAAAGAAAAAATAAAGAAAATCCTAATTTGTAGTATTTAATAATTTATGGTATATAAATGATCAGAAAATCTGCTTTGGAAGTTGTTGAGACAGTAGGGAAATAGACTGACACATACATGTACATATTCCAGGAACAGGGGCGGAGTTGTTTGTTCATGGTTCCAGAACTGGAGGTGATAGAAACAAAAGGATGAGGTGGGATAGGTTTAGGTGATGAGGTATAGGTATAACTCCTTTTGAATTTAAAAAATCTTTCCCCTAAAATTCTCTACAGAATTCAGAATGACGTTCAGATAAATTTATCTAGTATTTATGATCTTACACAACCTGGCACCAATCTTTCTTTCAAGCCATATCTTTCACTGGTCTCTTCCATATTCCCTTTGTTTCAATAAACTGAATAATTTTTCTCTTGAATATGTACCAAATCCCCTTGCCTCCCCATTTTTTCCCTAAACCTAGAATGTTCTTGGCTATCTTTTAAATCAATTTCATATGCCCTGAAGCCTTTCCAGATTTATGTTCTCAATCTGTATCCACTCCGATTTATTTGACAAAGTTTTAAGAGACTTCTCATGTAATATTGGGTACTGTAGCTATCTTTGTTTTTGTAATTTCTCCAAGTTCCTAAACCCTTCAAGATTGAGGATTGTCTCTTATGTAGGTTTCATTTTTCCTCCAATCTTCCTCTATATGTAGTCAATGATTAAAGAAGCTTTGTTGAATTGACTGAATAGGACGAATGGAAGAAGGATTAATTATCTTAGTATCTAAACCATGAGTATATCTTACTGAATACATGAAAGTATCAAAGATCTGTAATTTTTCAGCCACTGCACACCACAGATTCTTCTATAAAATCATAAATTGTCTTTTTTAACAATCTTTGTTGAATAGTTTATCACCCAATAGTCAAGATTGTATTTAGACCTTAAAAATTAATTAGGTTGGTATTCAGACAACAGGCATAGAGTGTATCATGAGCTCATATTTTGAAAATTGGGAAATGTAAAAGTAAGGACCCTGAAATACACAAGAGGACCTGCTATCACAGGTTCTTAGATCTGCTTTTCCAAAAGGAAAGCAACTTTTGAGGGGTCAAAAATCATTTTAATGAAGCACATACATTACTCACTTATTTCATGGGAAAAAGTCAGTACCCTGAACTTCAGAGACAGTACAGAGAAACACAGATTAACCAACAGACAGGGCTTCCAACTGTCTGATCATACATACATGCTTCCCAGAGAGAAAAGCACCAATATCTAGGTTTTCAAAACTGGTGAGCTCCTTAGTGGTTGCCCAGATTCTCTTCTGACCAAACAAACAAAGAGTAAGCCCTAAAGTAAAACTTCACCTCAGAATATTGAACACTCTTCAGAGCCAGAGGGTATCCCAACCCTAGAGAACCTTTGCCTCATTAACAAAAGATGTGGGCCTTCCTACTAATCTCCCCTAATCAAACTCCCCTTAAAGGTCAGGCTTATTAATGGGTGGGGAAGATATTTAATCTCATTAGCTTTATAGGATAACCTGCCAGAGATAGTGATCCACTAGAGGAAAAAAAATCAAGAACCTAGAATTACCCTGAGGTAATAATATGGTAGCAGAGCAGTACTTTAATGAAGATTTTAATAGAACAACATTTAGAAATTGTAGGAATATTCATTTGTTAATTAATTTGTATAGGTATTATCATTTAAGATAAGCATAATCAAGTAAATAGGCATAAAAATGCACAAAAAATTTTTATAATCAACCTACATTAGTCAGAAGAATGATAGACTTAGAGATGCTGCTGGCATTTATTACTCTGAGTAAGTTATTTGACCTTTTGATACAACAGGCTAAGATGCATTTACTAATTTATAGATGAGTTCGAATTTTTGTTATTAGAGGGTGTTTTTCAAATTCTTCGGGTATTTCTGGAAGTTTGGGACATGATTGAAGGGTGATAGGACAACTTATTAGCTCTATGTTAGAGAACTTTAATTTCATTTTCCTTTTCTGAATAAAAATGACATTCTAAAAGGTCTCTGATCCTGTCTTAACACCTTTCCTCCTTCTTTCTGATTTCTTCTGCTAGATGGCAATTAAGTGAAGGTGCAGAAATGTTGACAAAAGAGAAAAAAAGTGAATTTCTGACTTCATAATTTTTGTTCTATGCTTTAGCTTGGAAAGGAACTTAGAAGAGTTCTAAGATGGTAGAGATAATAAGAAAATAATGGACCAAAGCAACTGGCAGTATGGTACAATGGAAAGAGGAGTCAGGAAATATGTGTTCAAATCCCACTTCTATTATATGTATATATGTATACATATATATATATAAGTATATAATGTAAGTAGAAAATAATTTAACCTCTCTGAATTTCAGTTTCGTCAAGTATGAAATGAGAGTATTGGACTAGGATATATCAACATTTTTTACTTTTCCAAATCTAGGATGCTATTAATTCCACCACTGTACAAAGTGGTAGGCAGAATCCAAAAGTGTCAGATTGTGAATGAAGGGAAGGAATGGATTCTTTTCAGTTTATTTTTCTTTCTCTTCAACCATGGCAGAGGTATAATAATAAGTCTATGAAGTATCTTACCTTATCATAAAATCATCCCCTTGGGGCTGTTTGTTCCCAAAATTTCCACACCTAAAGGGAAATAATGTTTTCTGGTAAAAATCAACTTTATTATGTATGGTACTCTCCCTGACATTTTGTATTGCATAGTTTAACACTTTATTACATTACTATAAAACCTATCCTGTATAAAGGCATTCCTTTCACTGATTATTTTATATTTGTATGTCTTCTAAAAGAGACATACATAGGTTCCTTGCAGATACAGAATGTATTATGTTCCTTTATGTTCCCTATCCCAGGGTTAGGCAACTGCTGGCAATTAATATCTCATGAATTTATTCACCTCCTCTTCTTCAGCCCTGGAAAAATCTGTTGTCAGACCTTGACCAAGTTGTTTCATTCACTTCAATTTGACCAAAAAAAAAAATCACTAAACACCTAATATGCACCTAATATCTGCAAATGTAAAGGGGATACTGACCAATAGAGGCTATCTGCTTTTACTCGTGCCAATCCACAAGGAAGCTTTTGGAGTCCAATTCCAGAACTGTATAATGGTATTTGATGGAAGACCCTGCCTACCACTTCAGAGGATTCACTTATTCTGTGACTCTTTCCAGTACACTATCTATATAGTGGAAAAATTAAATTGTCCCCTGAGCTAGAGCTGAGTGTGCATCCAAAAGGAAGGAACTCAACTACTCTTTTTTTCTTTTCTGGAAAGATAGCTGGTTGATTAATATGGGGGATTCAACTGACAGTAGATATATCATTAAAGTTTTGTTTCCAAACCTCAAGATTACCCTTAAAACTCAGAGAAATAGTAACATTGCTGTATTTGATGATTGTGCCTGTTAGTGAAAATGTGGGCCAGTAGATTGATTCAGAAATTATAAAAACTACTCATGATTCTGTATTGGATTCTAGAGATATAAAGATTCACAGTAATACAACCTTTCTGACTCCAGCTTGCTATAAAATGAGATGGAAGGTTGTTTACATCTCTATTTTCTTTACATGGAATTTTCGTCCCTTCTTTATTTCCCTGCCTTTACAAGAAGCATATGAGAAATGATTAGGGAGAGTTCAAGATAAGGTGGAAGGTAGGAGGAAGATTAGATCAGAGTCAGATTAGATCAGAGTCATATAGGTGGTTGGATATGGGTGGGTAGGAGGGGAGCTTTGAGCTAGTGCACTAACAATGAGGGATGTATTTTTTTCTCCTCAGGGTAAAAAGGGGAATGTGTTTCTTATGTGATTTTTAGTTTCTTTGCTGACCTATAATACACGCATCCCAGTTCCTAATGTCTTGTACCATGAGGAATCTCTCCTTCCATTCTCAATGACTGTGGTGGTGACTTCTTCAATTTGTTGGATTTCTACAATCTTTTTACATCACTTAAAATCATGTTATCCTCTGTACTCCTATGCCTCTCTCCCAAATCTGTTTTTTCCATTCTGCCCCAGCTGAATTTACATGCATAGTACAGTATTTCTTTTTCCCCCTATGTAAAGGGAATGAAAATCTCTCTCAAAAATATCAATTTACATTTATATCTTACTCCACCATGCCTCAAAACCTGAGGGGATTTTTTTTTTATTTCAAAAGTGAAAGCTCTTTGGATGCATGAGGTGATAACAGTCTGAGTTTCTTGGTGATTCTGTCTTAGTTTTGTTTATCTGAATGGTTTATTTGAAAATAATTTTAAAAAAAAGAAGGAAAGGTATACTTAGTGACAATCTAGGCAAATAAATAGACAAAAAAAAATTTAGAGAAGTGACAAGTTACATGAAAATCGTGACTTTGTGAAGCACCCTATGAAGTCATGAGAAAAACTGAGCAACAATGAAAAAAAAGTTCTTAGGAACAAATGTCATTGGGACGATCCTGGGTGGTTTATTGCTCTGTTGTTGACTTTCAAATGTACATAATCGGTGGACAGCTGTCTCCAAGTCTTGCACTGCTACAGTGATTTTCTGGCAGGCTCTTTAATAGAGGAAAAGCAATACTAAGATGCCATGTTGTGGATCTACAAATTGACAAAGAAAAGAGGATTTTCTTTTTTTGGCAATTGTGAATCCCTGACACCATTTGTAGCAAAACTTTTTCTGATTATAGGACTACATAGCACAATATAAATACAAATATAGGATAATATATTTACTTGGGATGTCATTTAGTCCAATACTATTATTTTATCAATGAGGGATTAAGTAGCAAAACTAGGAACCAAACACAGGTTATCTAACTCCTTTCCAACTTTTTTCCCAATATTATTCAATCCTTAGAAATATACACAAATGTATACATGTATACACATGTTTGTGTACATGAGAAGCTGTGTGATACAGTGGAAAGAATACTAGAAACCTGGAGTCAGAATACCTAGATCTGATTCTTGGTTGTTCCAATCATTAGCCTTTATGGTTAGCGTGATATTGCATTAGTCATAGTCTCTCCAAGCTTCAGCTTCATCATCTATAAGATGGGGAGAATGTTACCTCCCTTATGTACTCCTAGAGTAGCCCTGTAATCTACCAACTACAATAAAATTTGAACTATTTTCTAAATACTTTTTTTACTTTTAATTGTTTTCACAGCTTCTGTCATTCACATATCATTAAATTTACCTTTCTAAATTTAGAGATTTGTGACAAAATATAAGATCTCCAGATTAAGTTCCAGATTATATGAATGTCTTTACATCACATCCCAGTGTATTCTGAGATATGTAATTAAACGTGACAATAAGAAATTTGCAAAGATACTACCTTGTGGCGAGCTCTGATGTGGACAGAGTACAAGTCCACACAGCAAAGAATATTAAAGAGTGAATGCTATATTTCTGTTATAAGCTATCTTTCTTTGAGACTATGGATTCTGATTCTTATTATTTCATATCTTCACATGTTGTTTTCCATTAGATGTGGAACGTCTTTTCTTGTTGTTTATTAATTAACTTGTTGAGAAGAGTTCTGATATTTACTGACTTATTATTTATGTAAATTTCAATTTTACATTAAAATAGCTCTGTTCCTCCAATACCCACACAAAACAAAAGCTCTGATAGTTAGAATTTTTTCCCCTGAAGTGTTATATGAGCCTAAGCCATGATGGTTATGATAACTTGAGATAGCATAAGATCTGAAGGTATTATGAACACTGAATTCAAAAATAGGAGACATGAGTTTGAACTCTATTTTTGTTTCTTTCTACTTGTGAAGCTCAGAAGAACCACTTCTCTCAGTTTCCTCATTCCTAAAATTATGAAGATGACTTTCAATGATCTCTAAGATTTTTAAATACTCAAATCCATTTTGAGTATCCATTTCTCTAACATAAATGCAGATCCCAACTCATTCATGGCTAATCATCCCATGTGACTCTTGTTCATGTATTTTCCATGGGCTATCATAGGCATCTCAGTGGCATGAAGATGTCATTTTGGTCTTTGAGAATACAGAACAACAATCCATCAACAATCCATAGGTTGTCTGTTCAATGTTTTGTCAGCCTTCTATTTCTCATGACATCATGACATCATCTATGTATTCACAGAATACTTGACCTTCTCTTGTTGTTATCCCTTTAGTAAGAACATTTGGCCACCTCTTATTATTCCTTTCTCTTTTCACATGACTAAACCCATCCTTTTAAATGAAACATTTCTCTTTACCTAGGGGAAAAAAATTATCTAATAAAAAAAGGAAAAAGAAAACTGGACAGTACTATGGCACAAATAAGACTTAGACAAACATCTTATACAATAATCCTAAATTCTATATTCTAAATGGATATATGACTTTATTCCTATATTCTAAATGGATATCTATATATTCTTATATTCTAAATGGATATATGACTTTAATATGGAGTCACCCTATAAAAAATAGAAAAGAAACAGGTTATATGCCTCTCACAATTATGGGTAGGAGATGTATCTTATCCAAACAAGAGATAAAGTTGATTCCCAAAGATAAAATACATAACTTGATTACTTGAAACTGAAAAGATTCTGCAGAGACAAAATTAATATACATTGGATAAGAAAGGAAGTGGTCAAATTGGGGAAAAAAATTGTATCAGATTTCTCTAATAGCGATTGCATAACAGATAAATAGGGAAGCTATGTAGGGTATTGAATAGAGCACTGGAATTAGAAGTAGGAAGCTTTATTCTCATGAGTTCAAATCCAGCCTCAGACACTTACTTACTGTGTGACCATGGCCAAGTCACTTAATCCTATTTTCCTCAGTTTCTCATCTGCAAAATAAACTGGAGAAGGAAATGGCAAATCACTTTTTCTTTGCCAAGATAACCTCAAACGTGGTCACAAAGAGTCAGACATGACTGAATAAAGACTAAAGCACAACAATAAAATGTCAAGGGATAAGAATATTTTTCAAAAGAAGTGCAAAGTATTCATAGCCACATGGAAAGAAATGCTGCAAATCACCAGTAACAAGAGAAATGCAAATCAAAACAGCACCAAGGTGGTACCTTAACACTTTCAAATAGGCAAAAATGACAATAAACAATATTGGAGGGCTCATGGAAGGACAAGCTCATTAATACACTGCTGATGGAGATGTGAAAGGATACAACTCTTCAAGAAACCAATATGGAATTATGCAAATAAAATAACTATATTATTTATGCCCTAAAATGTTTATACTCCATTGCTGGACTTATTCTCCAAGGAGGCCATCAATATGAAAAAAGTCCCCAAGTACTGAAACATTTATAGAGTAGCTGTTACATACAGCTAGTAAAAATGGTAAATAAAGTGATATGCATCAGTTGGGGAATACAAATTGAGATACATGAATGTAATGGAATATTATTGTACTGTAAGAAACTATGTGTGGGATGAATAAAGATAAGCATTGAACGATCCTTATGAACTGATACAAGGTGAAAGGTGTGTGTGTTCATCCTTTGTTGCCGAAGAAGATCTTGATATCAGAGAAATAATGACATGACTTACACTTGACTTTGTTTTGAGTGAGGGAGGGCTGTGCAGGTCACCATCCTCACTTCTCCTCCAGAGCCATCTGAATCCAGTGACCAAATATTCATCAGGATGACTGGAGATGACCCAG
>CM053772.1:199157918-199169140 GCA_028658325.1 Potorous gilbertii
AAGTGAAATAAGTAAAGTGCAGAAAACAATATGTACAGTAATTCCAACACTGTAAATAGAAAGCACAGCTATATACCAAAAAATCAAATGTAAAAAATATTGTAAAGATCAACTAGGGCTGAAGTATGAGATATGAGAAGACATTCCTAACCTACTGCTTCACTGATGTGAGAGGACCATAGGTCTTATACATCACATGTTTGAAGAATTTATCAACACCCTGATCAGTTGTGCTAATATTTCTTCTGTAAGAAATTCTATTTGTCAAGTAGAATAGCTCCCTGAGGTAGATGGACACACTTGGTGTAACTATGGTAATATAAAAAATAGAAAATAGCGATGAAACTATTTTTAAACATTTTTCTTCAAATCTCACCTTTCCTTGATATATTTCACTTCCACTATGCAAATATCCCAGTTGGTGTATTTTGTGTCCTGTTTTTAACCATCATGTATTTTTCTGCTGACCTCTCTGTGGTACTCATTTTAAATTCTCAAAGATTTCAGTATTTTATGCTAAATGACATTTATCATCAGAGGAATATTGTCATTAAAATAGAGGCCTTCCATATTGGAAAGAACAAAAAGCAAATTCTGAAAAATCTAGGGAGGCTTGTATAAACTGATCAGAAATGAGCGAATGCAATTGAGAAAATAAATTATACTATTATTATAAAATTATAAAGGGAAAACAATTTTGAAAGACTCAAGGACTCTAATTAATGTATGATCAACTACACTGATAACTAATATGCCAAAGATCAATGATGCCCTAGATTTTCCTCTTAGGGTACTTACGTTAAGTTATACATTACAATCTTATACGTCCTGGATAACTTGACAAATTATTTTTTGCATGTTCTCCAACTAGAAAATGCATCACCCTATAATCAACCTGCAGATGAAACACCTCAAACTTTGCTAGAATGGCCCAGTATGGTAGCCAGGCCTATATATCACTAATCACTAATCTGAAGCCATTTCAGCTTAGGAGGACCTACTTCAGCTCTCGCTATACTGGCATCACCTCAAAAACCCATGGTGGACTTCTTACATCAATGAAGAAGAGAACTTTAATGGAGGAAGAAACAGTCAATATTCCTTATAATGCTAGCAGGAATATACTTCTACCATAAAGTGGTAAAAGCCGCATATGTAATTACAATAAAAAGTACTTATCTTCTAAAAATAAATAACTACATTAAATGTAGATCACCCTATGAGAAAGAATTTTTTATGTGGAGATTATATTCCATTAAGCAATAATAAGGAGTTGATATATCTATATCATGAAATACATGTTATTGGCTCTTTCATGTGTTTATTTATATTCATTTTAAATGAATGTCAACTCTGTATTACCTGAAATATATGACAGGGTGCCTCATTTCTCATTATATCTTTGAGCTGGGCAGCATCAGTCAACTGTCCCCAAACAAACTATTGCCAAATAGATTCCCCTATAGTGCATTAAGAGAGAGATTTCAGGTATTCAGAGACAAAAAATATTGCCACGTTTGAAAGGTTAAATTATTTTACTACATATTGCTTCTGTAAGAGGCATGTACCACACACCAACTAATGAATATAGAAAGCTAAATACTCTGTTCTCTGTTACCTTTCTCAGGTGAGACTGTCTTCGATTCAGTTATGGAATCAATTAAAATATGCAAAGGTGTGATTAATTTCTGCATATCTCTATTGAATCAGTTTGTCAATTAAAAACAAAAACTAAGGGTGAGCAAACTAATTAATGTATTTAGAAGGAAACACTCCAAACCACAGGAGGAAATCAGATGTTGACTGCTGGATTGGCTAGAAAGAAATTAAACTGGTTCTGTGTCCTTGTGTCTGACAGAAGGAGATTTCTGCATTCTAACAATTTCTTTGAGTACTAAGTTTTGCGAGTACTTTGAGGGGCTAGACCTTTATCCGTGGAAATCATGGAGTGGAGACTGGCATGTGTATATAGAATGAATCTAGAAATGAATGTTACACTAGCCACCTTCTATTAAGCATTGGAAAGAATGAATTACTAACAGACAGTGCTACCATCTGGGACCTGAACACTTACTGTCTCCCACCTCAGATTAGCAACGGACGGAACTATAGAAAAAGAGTAGCTGTTACATACAGCTAGTAAATGTCTAAGATCTGATTTTAATTCTAGATGAGGTTTCCTGACTCTAGACCCAGCACTGTATCCCACTGTACCACCCAGTTGCCCTATCTGTAACTAGGATATGGAAATTAAAATTTCAGGTCTTCTTGATGAATTCAATAATCCTTCCTCGTAAGCTCTTATTATCTGCTAAAAATAAAGAATTGGTTGTTATAAACAAGTTAGAAGTTTCTGAGCTTCCCATACTTCCCTTACATCTGAGAATCCAACTCTAGACTGAGCAAAGTATTCTACCATGTATGGTACCAATTTCAAGTCAAATTCAACAATGAAAAGGTTATAGATGCCTCTTAGTCACCAACCTGGGGAGATACTGTTGTTTTGGAAAAGGTGAGCTCAAATCCCAGGGAGTAGTAAAAATGTGGAATTACTCTTGAGAGTAGTAGAAACAAAAATGCATAAAATCTTGGGATCATAGATTTAGAGCAGGGATATGAAAAATAATAACTTGCATGTCTATAGCAATTTTTATTCTGTGATTTTACAGAAATTTGATCCTCGTATTTCAAGAGCCACATAACATAGGTAGGAAAGGAATTTTTTTAGAGCTATAGATCTTTATTTCATAGTATGAAAAAAAATTGACACCAAAATAAATTAAATAATTTCCTCAAGGTCATATGGCATGTGAGTGACAGAGGCAGAGCTAGAACTTGTTTTTTCTTCCTCCTAGTCTATAGCTCCTTCCACTACACAAGCTAATTTCTATGATGAGATCGTAGAAATAATAAGTAATAAATTACAAATACTGGCTATATTGGGGGTGGAATAAGGGGAGAAGAGCCAGTATCAGTCAGTAAGGAAGACAGTGAATTATCACTCAGTGTTTTATTTGTAGTCAAAAGATCTGGTTGCAGATCAAAGTTATGATATTACTACGTGAGTGACCCTGAACAAGTCTCTCTAGTCTTGTTTTCCTCATTTACAAAATGAGAGCATTAGACCGGATGACTGAAAGCTAAATGTAATAAGGGGAGGGAAAAAACAAAACAAAACACTGAATTTGGATTTAGAGGACCTGGGCTGTAATCTTGGACAAGTAATTTCACCTCTTTTGGCCTCAGTTTCCTCATCTGTACGATGAGATTATTCAACTAGATCACCCCCACATTCTTCCTAGCTTGAAATCTAAGATCCTATGAAGTATCCAGATTATCAATCTACACTGATCTGATTGGATACTCAATTATCCTTTTCATTCTACTTGTGTAGAAAAAAGTAACAAAAGAATCACTGGAGGCAAGGGCTAATTTGAAGACCATAATGGAGAAAGGGAAGGAAAAGGAAGGGAAGAAACATTAAGTACTTAGTATGTGCTAGGCAGTGTGCCTTAACATATAGGCTCATTTGATTTGAATAGACATATATGTACATGTATATACACACATAAAGAACATAAAGCCTTCAGCCTCGTAAAGAACAAAGGAGGCCAACAGAAATCTCCATTACTGGTTTTCGTGGTTGGTAAAACTTCCTCCCTGGTACATATTCTGACAACATCAAAGTAATCTGAAGATGGGAGTTACAAGGAAATTGAGTGCATTGACAAAGGCACTTGTCACTCAAACCTCTGATTACAGTGGATAGAGTTGACTTCCAAAATACACCCAGCAAGCAGAGACTGCAGTAATTGTTTTGTAGAGGGGGTTAAAATCGCTGAGCCAGCGGTGTAGTATGAATGTCGTCTGGAACTGAATAAAGCTTGGCAGGATGAAACAGGGTGGAAACGTTTGTTAACACAAGCTGACCTCATAGACAACAAAACACTGTGACACTCTGAGTTCTCTGGTCTGCACAGCAAAGCTTTTGGAAACTAAATTTGTAGGCAAAATGAAATATATCCATAATAATGTCGGTGTTTCTCTGATCAGCATCTTCGTAATGGCTCCCCTTCCTTCTTCCTCTCCGCAAAAGTGTTAAAGGAAACAGCAAATAAAAATAACAACAGTCTTATTTCTCATGTGAACCTAAGTGTTAGTGTAGATCATTCTATGGCTATGCGACAGAAAGCAAAATAATTACCTACATCACGATGAGTATGGGTGAGCAGATTAGCTACACATACACTATTTTTATTGGTTCTAATAATGATAGCTAATGATATAACACTTTATTAACAACTCATTACCTTTATGCAATGCAACCTTGCCAAAATGACACATTGAAATTTTATATATTTGATATTTATATACAGTGATGTTAAAATTTCTGTTTTATATAAGCATCAAATGTTCATGGTCCCCACCTATATGTCAGTATAATTTGGGTCCATTTACTGTGATCCAGTGTAAATGTTTTGCAAGCTCCTTTGTTTGACCTAAAATTCTTTACAATAATGTCCCAATCTATATTTCCAGAGTTAGTGAATTTTGATTGATTGAAAATTACCCTTTATCATTTTACAGATAAGTCAGGCTAGTAGTGTTTTATTGACAATACTAGTAATAGGTAGCATATATTTAGCACTTCAAAGCTATTCTTGTTAACTAATAGTAACAACTTAATTTGATCCTCATGAAAAGTCTGTGAAGTAGGTGTTAATATTACTTCCTTCTTGCAAATAAGGAAACTGAAGAGAGGTGTGAAGTGATTTGCTCAGGGTTGCCCAATAAATAAATATCTGAAAGGACCTTAAATAAGATCTTCCTGATTTCAAGTCAAACATTTTATCAACTTTACCACTTTATTTAAATGATCAGATGTTTACATAGTTTTATAATAGCACAGATTTACATAGTACTTCTATGTTGTGAAAAGGCTTTGCGTAGAGAATTTCACTTGATTCTCACAACAACCCTGGGAGACAGGTGCTGTTATTAACCCCATCATAATAGATCAGGCAAATGATTCTCGGAGGTGTTATGTAACTATTCCAAGGTCCCAAAGATACTATATATATGAAGCATGATTAAAACCCATTTCCATTATGTCATGCTACCTTGCAAAAAAATGATACTTTTCAATTTTACATATTTGATACTTGCATACAGTGATGTCAAAATTTCTATTTTATATAGCATCAAATGCTTATAGCCCACACCCATATGTCAGTATAATTAGGGGTCAAAGACTAGGGAACAATGCAAATGTTCAGCAAGCTCTTCTGTTTGACCTAAAATCATTTACAATCAAGCCTCAACCTACATTTCCAGATTTAGTGGATTTTGATTGATTGGAGATTACCCTTTACCATTTTACACACCAACAAAGCTTACTGTCCTACTCTTCCTTATAAAAGATACTTGACCAGGACATCCCCTGTACCTGGAAAGTATGCCCACCTTACCTTCACTTCTTAAAATCTCTTGTTTAGTTCAAAGCACAGCTCAAAAACTATGCTCTATAGGTATCATTTTTTTTCTCCTCTCCTCAGCTGCTAGTGCCTTCACTCCTGTGGAAGCAGGTTATTTTTCCCCTAGAAGAATATAAGTTCATTGAGTACAGTGACAGTCTCATTTTTGTCTCTGTAGCCATAATGCCTTGACCAGTATCAGTCAAATGGTAAGTGCTTAATAAATGCTTATTGATTGATTTTTTTGTCCCTGTCCTAGGTAGGGGGAGTCACTTTAGACAACAGAGAATCTAGTAAATTAATGATTTATAAAGGAATATGTTACCATTGTCCATGAACTTTGATATTAAATTCCATTACTTTGACCCCAAAATAAAGATATTCTTCTGAGTTTTTGTGAACTGTGGGCTTCCAGGAAGAGTAACAAAAAGGTGCATTTTCTTATATTGTAAAGTGTTCATATTTTCTATGTGGAAACAACAAATACAAACAAAAGTAGAAACGTGGGGACATACAAAATATACACAGATATTGAATGTTATGAAAGAGTCTCTGACACTTAAGAACTGCGGAATATCCCAAAATACTCTAAAATTTGCTAGAATAAAAGTTTTCCAGATACTTTTGCTTTTTCCGAAAGGAAAGGATAATGTGTGAGAAAATTGCATGTCATCATATCAATTAATTGTGATTGGTGATGCTGATGATACAACCAATACTTTCAATCCATTACATCTGTATCTTTTAGACTAGGACAGAATCCAAGGCCAAGGAAATTTGTATGTTGTTTGCCAAATTGCAAATCTAGATGAATATTTCTGATTAGGTGAAATTCAAACTCTAATATATGTTCAGCAAGGGCAAGGGCTCTGGATAAGTCCATATGGTGATTAATAACACCGAATGCAGACTAATTTCAATGGTTTACTCAGTGACTGCTATTTCACTATGGTAAATGTATTATATGGTTCATAATGGAAAACAATTATGTAATTCAGTGTAGTCTAAGATTAAACTCTTCATTCCACTATACACATGGATAGGAAGATTATTTAGGCTATTAAAAGGAAAACTTGAACCAAAGCAAAATAATCATAGATAGATATTCTGTCAATGAATGTCAGATTTATAGTTTTAGGTCATCACCATTCCCTTCCCTGTTTTACCAGCTGCTACATCTGTGCATGGGCTGGGGGTGGGTGGAAAGTAGAACACTTCTAATTTATGATCTACAAAAGCCTAATATATACATTTGCTGCCAAAATGGCTAATGGGGTAGGTTATTAAAATTATTGTCAAAGACTTGTAATTAATTTTGCAGGATGAAATGTGTTTGCTTTTACAAAAATAATAATTGATTTTTATGTTGTCTTTAAAGTTTGCAAAGAGGTATGAATATATCATCTTATTTTAGCCATCCCATAAAAAATGTATTAAAAGTATTCCTGTCTTCATTCTACATATAGGGAAACTGAGGCACAGAGAAGTTAAATTTCTTGTCTAGGTTCCCAGAAGTAGTGAATATCAGAAACATGATTTGAACACAGAGATTGCTAACTCAAAGTGGAACATTCTATCCACTATATCATCTTTCTCTTAAAAAATAAATATTATAAAATGCTTTTTTTTGGTAAGGAATTATTTTAATTTATTTTTTATACAGTATTTAGTTATTTAGATGATCCTGATAGTTTACTGCAAAGAAACAGATTTGAAATAATGTTAGAGTCTTCCTATTTATTTATTCTTCCTAAATTTGCCCAGTCAAGTCCATTTTCCATCAAATCATCTGTATAAGAGAAGTGAACAAATGGCGGATGAATTTTGGTACATACCAGGAAATTTGTGCTGTGAGTTATTCATTTTAGTGAATGGTTTGCAAAAACATTCCAATAGCATTTGCCATTATCTTGTTAATAGGCCCTCCTGCTTTAAATCTATAAGGAATGCAAATAACTGATAATTCCACACTCATTAAGGAAATCTCTAGTGGCTTACTTTGGTTAAATGTTCCAACAGGCATGTTTAGCACTTCTATTGGGATTGGTAAAGTTCCAAAAATCTGTAAATTAAAGTTCTGCAGAGTACCATAAAATATGCATAATGAAGCCCTGGATGTAAATTAAGAAGATTTATATTGCTGCATTCTGCTTACGTTATTCAATCTGAATGCTTCACAGGTTTTTATGAAGCAAATAAAGTGTTCTTTTTCTTGAATTTCATTTTAAATGGTCACTATGGATTCATTCTTACATTACTTGATTCACCCATTAAGGACAGAATTGTTCTTTTTAATCTATATTTCATCCTAAAGTTTTATAGCACTATGCTTTCAAAGCCTATGCAACTTTCCAAGCATACCCCTACTAAGTATAACTCTGTGGAATATGTGGACCGTTCAATATCCTTTGAACAAATATTTGTTGAGTCTGTATGTATGAGTGTGTGTGACTTCAACAGGCATTAAAGTCTACCCTGTCGATTATGGACAGGCATTTAATCCAATAGTTTGTCCTTCATTGTTAACCTTAGTTACATTTAAGCAACATTAACTTTGTAAATACAATTGTAATTTTTATGGGAAATATTGAATCTATAGATTGAACTATATAATTCTTTTTTATATGTGGATGGATCACTATGATATATTTCTCTTGATCCAACAGGGATCTGATTCTAATTTTATACATTTTTACCTCTTAAAAATCAAGAAATATATACTTTTTTGACAACTGTCTGAGAATAGATCAATAATTCAAAACTAGAATCATGGAGTCTAACAAGCACAGAGACTACAGCAATGATTACAGTGGTAAAACACAATGCTCAGTTATAGCTAATAAAACTCTTTAGAGTTTGTAAAGTTTACATATTTCATCTCATATCATCTTCACAACAACCCCAGAAGTACAGCAGATACTGTCATCCTCTCCACCATACTAATAAAGAAACTGAGTCATAGAGAGTTTACATTATTTTGTAATATTTAAGTTTCTGAGGAGATTTGTAGCCAATTCTTCTTGTCTCCAACTCCTGGAATCTCCATAAATAGGGTTGTCTAGTATGAAGAACCCATTTTGAGAGACTGTGAGAAGAATTATAGCCTCAGAATTAAAAAAACAAAACAGTTGACCATCTCCAAGAGGTAGCCATATTTATTGCATATTTATTTCTTCTATCCATCAAAAATCCACTGTTCATTGCTTGGGGGTGGTGGTAGAAAATAAATAGTTTTCTATATAGTAATGAAATCCAAATATCTAAAATGAAGTTTATTTTTGGTTAATATAATCCAAGGTAGAAGCAGTAAAATCATGGTGAAGACCTTGAAGCCAGAAAGGCCTAGATTCAAACCCTAACTCAGATACACACCAAGTGGGCAAAGCACTTAAACTCTTAATGTTCTAAACCAGAGGTGTCAAACACAAAAGCTGATGGGTTACTTGGGGTCCACAACATTTCCACATGTGTCCTGAACTAGATGACAATGTAGCTGAAAAATAACTGTTTTTAAATTTAATTTAATTCAAAATATTTTCAGTTCTGAATTCTCTCCCTCCTACCCTTCCCCATCCACTGAGAAATCAAAAAGTATGGTAAGTGGGAAATATTTAAGAAAATAAAAATATAACAAAATATAAACAATATTACATTTTAATACTAAGTCACTCTGAAGCCCACAAGGATCCTTTTGTATGGTTTAGTGACTCCTATTTCTCTTTGAGTTTGATACCACTTCTCTAGACAACTAAGACTATAGTTTTCAAAGAAGGTGCTAACTTATATTAGATGAGGAAATTTCCTCACCTGTGAGTTCCTTATAGCAATGAAATCAAAGTTATAGTTGCTGTCACTATCACATAACCCATGACAGTGAGATATAAAGGAGATTCTGCAAGAATGAAGATTCACTGTTACTTGTACCTCTCTCATAGATCTAGTACTCATATACAAGTAACTCTTTGCTCACACATACATAAGGTTGCAAACCACTTCTCATATATTGCGTATCCTCACAACCATCTTGTAAGACTAATGTTATTATTTTCTCCATTTTACAGATTAGGTAACTGAGATTCAAAAAAGACTCACCCCATGTCAGTTCGTCAGAGATATATATGACTTGAAACTGACTCAATCTAGCACTTGATCCAATGTCTGACTTCTTCTAGGAAAATATCTATCACTTAAATCCATTGTTTCACCTTTAATGTTCTTTTATAAAAATTCCTTCCAGAAGCAGGAATTGCAAAAAGATTGCATAATTCATACAAACAAGAGCATAATAAAAGAACAGACATGCTACCATGCTCTCTACCTGTGGCATAGTACAAAAGGGGGTCTAAATTTGGAGCCAGAGAAGGTAGGTTTGAACTCCATTTCCATTATTCATTCCCTGTGTAATCTAGAGCAAACCATTCATCTACCTAGGTCTTAGTCTCCCTATTTGCAAATTAAAGGAATTAGAGTAGATTTCAGAGTTGTCTCTTAGCTCCAGATGTTGCCATCCTATTTAGCTTCAACATCCATCTTTGAACAGCACAGTACATTGGAAAGAACATGGTCTCCAAAGTCAACAGATTATACATCTAGACAATAGAACCCATATGTTTTGTTTTCAAGAACATCTGCTGAATTATCTCCAGTTCAGAAAGGATGTTTTATGCTTTGAAATTCACAACTTCAATCTTTAAAAATAATGTATGAAACATCATATAATGTATGTGATATTTTATTATATAATATATGCAAATTTTGTATCTAAATTCTGTACTCAAAAATTGGTTTTCTTTCACATAAATGTTATTTCTAAGTATTATATAAAATATACTTTAAATATATATATATATATATATGTATTTGTTTGCATGTATGTATGTCAATTCATAATACTTGCAGATAATTACATTTTAACTTCTTAGGATTTAGCTTACTACAGACACTAAAGAATGTTAAATGATGCTTTAACTGTTAATCGAACTATTTAGCAATTGCTAGCAATTTCTAGTAATTAAATACTAATTAAGTAATGAAATACTGAGTAATGTCATAAGAAATCTGCACAATGAAATAAATGACATCATTTGATAAGACTCATGGACCTTTGTTGCATGTCATTAAATTATTAATAGAATATTAGTGTAATCTCGAGGAAGGGTAAGATCATCAATCAGCCAACAATTACGATATTAGTAGTTAAAATCACTCCATATTGATATCTAAAAACAGATGGGTAGGTGCATCACAAGTGTCAGGTGTGGGGACAGAATTCTCTGCTGTCAGGGGAATAAGAATTCCATAAAGCATCTTGTCAAGTACACTCTCTCACTATACTGCTGGCACACTGCCCTTTTCCCCAGTCACCAGCCACAGAGTTGGGGAAAGAAGAATCAATCAAGGGTGGCTCAACAAGGCCAATTAATGGCAAAGTCAGTGTCTATGGTACAGTTGGCTTGAGTGACACAATTGCCAGATGAGTGGAGGGGGAAATAGCAGGAGTAACAGTATTAATACCATAGAAATGTTGGTGACAGAAAGTGATGGGTGTCACATAGAAGATATTCTACAGACAGGCAACATGGGACAATTGACAGACCACAGAGAACTTGGAGTCAGGGAAGACAGATCATGGCCTTAATTAGCAGCGTGTCTGCGAATGTCATTTAACTTGGCTGAGCCTTCTATTTTTTCATCTGTAGAAATGAGGCTAATAATAGTATATTATATATAATATATATATATATATAT
>CM053772.1:199169640-199197956 GCA_028658325.1 Potorous gilbertii
GCATGCTTCTCTTGTTATAGACTTAATTATAAATCATTCAAGAAACTATTTTTTTTAGTTTATATTGTCAACTTTGCACAAAGGTAAAAGAAAAAGGAACTATTGGTGTTGTCCTTAACTGTCAATTACAATATACTGTTTTCTCCTAGGTGTGGGGAGGTTGAAATTTAAGTTTTAGTATTCTTTTCAAAAAACATTGAGTTTTGGCATTTGTAAGATAATGATGGCTTTAAAGAATCGGGACCACATTAAACTTTTAAAAAATGCTGATAAATTTGGGAAAGTGATGAAAATAAAAATTTTCCAGTATAGATAATTAAAATGTCTTTAAATTTAGCCATGTAAGTGAATAATTAATTAATTCAATCATTAATAAAGGACATTACCAACAGATTTGGTCTTGGAAAGCTTCATAGAAGAGGCATTATTTAAACTGAGCTTGAAAGAATGTTCAAGAATTCAACAGGCGAAGAAGAAAAGAAGACATTCCAAGAAAAGGTAACAGCATATGCAAAATATTTGGAGGTTGAAAAATTAATGGCAATTTTAAGCCACTGGAAATAGTCTAAGTTAAATAGATACTATTCATTTGTTTAACACCACTTCAAATGTTACTGATAGCTTAGTAGGATTTATCTGTGTGTGTGCATCCTTTGTTGCCAAAGAAGGCCATGCTATCAGAGAAATAATGACATGACTTGCACTTGACTTTGTTTTGAGTGAGGGAGGACTGTGTGAGACACCAGTCTCACTTCTCCTCCAGAGCTGTCTGAATCCAGTGATGAAATATTTATCAGGATGACTGGAGATGACCCAAGATGAGGCAATTGAGGTTAAGTGACTTGCCCAAGGTTACATAGCTAGTGAGTGTCAAGTGTCTAAGGTGAGGTTTGAACTCAGGTCCTCCTGACTCCTGCACTGGTGCTCTATCCACTGCACCACCTAGCTGCCCACAATCTGTGAGACTAGGAAAATCGCTATGGAGGGTCCATCTTGCTGTGGATAAAGGGGACCAGTGCAGGACCATAACTGTCCCAGATAACCCCAACTCAGAAAACTGGGAGAAGATTCTAAGCCCCAGGGGGTGAAGACAACAACCACCAACACCAGGACCCCAGGCGTGCCTTGGCACCCCTGAGGAATTGGGGAGACACTATCGAAGATGGGCTCACCAACCACTGAGATTTCTTATGCTCTAGCTCAGCAGAGGAGACTTCCTGTGGCCAAGACACCCCTCCCCCACACTTAAAGCAGCAAATACCAGGGAAAATCCAGAGGGAAAGTCAAAAAGACTTCACCTGGCTTCTGCTTTTCAAAACCAGCAAGTTCAGCAACAAGTAAGCTGAAGAATTTTAGCTTCTAGCTGAAAGAACCAGAGGCCACAGAACAAAAAGTCTCAAGTTTTAAGCACAAGAACTCTGGGAGAGAGCCCCCTGCACCCCAGATGCAGAGATCTACTTACTAGTATATACTAAGAGAGAGAATAAGAACTAGACGTGTGAGTTCATTAATTTACAAAATGCCAGATAAGGAAACTCTTTCTACCAAATATATATGATATGGAAACACACAAGAATGGATATAAAAATTGTTTTACATTTGGATGAGAGTGCTATATGGTGACAATATTTTGAATCATTGGTAATAGCAGTTTGTGTGGTTAATACTCAAATGAATAAATTTTAATCACCTACCCACCTACTTTATCTATTTCTCTCTGTCCTCTTTCCTCTCTCTACTTATCTCCCTCTATTCCTGCACAATAGTGAATTTCATTTAGATATAACTTTACAGTTATTGTTATCTCAGAATAATGCTAGGCAAAATGAGAAAAACTAGAGGAAAAAGTAATATTATACAGGATTTCTGTGATATCATGATCATTTCTGAGCAGTCTGACTGTGGTCCCAAGTACCACACAGGCAAACAAAATAAACAAAAAAAGATTTTTAAAAAAATTCTTGTGTTTTAAGTCCTAAACAATTAGAGATAGTATGGGAAAAATGATATTACTTTAAAAAAAATAATGTTTAGGATCCCTGTTGCTTCTGTCTCTGAAAAGAGACAAACAATACATTTTAAAACAACAACAAAAGCCACAACCCTCCCTAATTTCCATTTCTTTCTGTATCACTTCCACAGAACACCTGGTCTATAAATTTAGTGACAGAGCTTTCCCAAGGGTGCCATTTTTGTACAGGAAAAAAAAAGGTAAAAAAAAATCCTTTGCCTCAATGGAGCTTATACAGCTTAATTTTACACTTTCTCCATCTGTTTGTCTGGCTCAACTGTGTATACTAGTATGTTTAAAGAAAGCTCTACTGTTTGTCCAACAGAAATCTACAGTCAGCAACCTCCTTTCTATTTCTGTCTAGCAGAAGTGGGCCAGAAAGTTTTTCCTAACATGAAAAGAAACTGAGCTTTTCCCTATCTTTTCATCTGACTACCAACCAAAACACATACAAGAACTTTATCCAGGAATCCCAATAGATTAATGGAAGGAAGAAGAAATTTGTTTCTTTATAAAAAGAACCTAAATCAATTAGGGTAGAAACTAATAACTAGCAATAAAAGTGTTACTTTAACCTCTATTGAAGTAACTACCCATGTCTGAAAATAATCTGTCTATTTAATCTACACTCTAAATACCTAAACCAAGGGAAAAAAATTCTTTTCCAGCATATGTTTTCTTCAGAGCCTTAGCAAACTACCTACATGAAGCAGGTGGGTACGGTTCAGAGAGTATTAGATCCAGTCTGAGGATCTCAGTTTGAATACTCACTCTGCCTCTTTGTGTCTCTTTGTGGACATGTCATTTAGTCTTTGGCCTCAGATTACTTATTTGCAACATGAGGAATTGAACTACTTCCTACTTCGCCTCTGGAGTCCCTTCCTCCTTTAAAACTATGATTATGTAGCAAAAATATCTAACATTTTAGTTTGATTTTCAAAAACTATGCAAAGCCAAAGATACAAAGATAAGTAATATTTCTGTCATGGATCATAGAACTTATAACTGGAAGTTATCTTAGTGATTATGTAGTCCAACATATCTCACTCCTATAGATGAAGAAATTGAGATGGTTAAGTGATTTATGCAGTATCATAGGGCTATTTGGAAGTAGACTTCAGATCTGCATTTTTATTTCTTGAATTCCAGTTCAATCGTTCCCCCATTTCCATCAGTTTTCAGGCAAAAATAGTAGAAATCCAGTAACCGTCCTTATGAATATATGTTCTCTAAAAATAGGAAAGACAATATGACTTCATGCCTTCACTCTGTAATTCACCCTGATCTTACAAAAATGAGATATCCACATGCTAGACTAATTCAGCTATGTCCAGTCATTCACAGAAAGCCAAGCTCAATTAGCTTGTTCTATGGCTAATTAGTCATGTGACTTTGGGAAGCTCACTAAACCTCTCTGAACCTGCTTGTTCCACTTACAAATAAGGGTTATTAATACCTGTGCTGCTAACCTTGCCAGATTGCTGCAAAGATAGGCTTAGATTATACGTATATATGTATATATATATATATAATATATATATACATATATACATACTCATATACTTGCATATATATGTATGTGTATGAGTACATTACAAAATGAAAGTGTTAAAAACATGTGAAATCATAATACCATAAGAAACTTGGAAATTATATAATCCAAATCCTTCTTGAAGTCCCACATACAACATCATAGAAAAGTAGACATCCACACTCTATTTGTATATCTGAGTTATCATACTGTCATTTTCTTCACTTTTCATTTATTCCCAAGATTTCATAATATGGCTTTTCTCACCACCATTAATAAAATTGATCTCTCCAAAGGTACTAATAGCCTCCTTATTGTATTATTTTGTAATTTTTTCCTGTCTCCAACCTTCTTTATCTTTCCTCAGAGCATAGCACAGTGCCTAGCACATAGAAGGTACTTAATAAATATTTATTGACTGATTTGGCATTTGTTAACTTTTAATTGTCCCTCCTTTGACATTTGTGATATTGCACTCTTATGTTTCATCTTCCATTTCTATGACCACATCTTCTTTATTTCTTCTTCTAGACTCTCTACTTCCTTCTAACCATTATGTATATGTCCTCCAAGGTTTGATCTTTGACTGCCTCCTCTTTTATTTATTATTTCTCTGCATTGTTAGAGACTTATCTAATCTATTATCCACACTCTTTCCCTCAGTAATTTCAGCAAGCCTTACTCTGATCATATCACTCCCTTAATCTAAAGGCTTCAGAGGTTCCCATAGTTTGTGAAATAAAATATACATTTCTAATCTTGTCATCCAACTACATCTCTTAGCTATGTTCTATCAACTATAGTCATCTACCCTTTATATTTTGTGTTGTTACATGTCTTTATGTATACTATTGTAGCATTCAGAGTGTCTGTGGCAGACGTGAATATGCTGACACAATTCTGAATTGTGAAATGCAACAGACTCTCCACATGGAACCAAAACATTCATCCAAACACCGGAAAGACAAATCCATCATAGCAACAAAGAAATCTATACACAGTAACAATGCAGGAGGTGACACCATTCCCAAGCCTTCCTTCTGTCAGTCTTTCTCCCAAATGAAAACTCACAATCAGCTGCTGCTTCCTTTCTCTCTCAGTTCCGATCAGCCTGCCCAACTTCCTTCTTGATTCTGCTCTAGCTCAAGCAGTGGAATCTCTTCTCATGCCTGAGCTATTTCTGGTCATGAGAAATGACTAAATATGCCCCTTGATTTCCCTCCTTCCTGCTACTATGATTCTTGCTCTTTCCTAAGTACTTTAAGGTAATTCAATGGTCATACACAGGAATTAATTTACAGGCAAAAACAGGGTCAGGATAGTCTCCTACTTCCCTACCCTTTAAACAAGGGGATAAGGTATGACAAGACTTTGCAGCAAAGGGATACTGTTGTTTAATGATAAAGGGGCGTAGGTTTCTCAAAAACTGATATGCCAATTAAGCAATCCTCAGGTGATAAAGAAGGATCCTAATAGTAAAGGGTCGGACTTTTATGATTACTGCACAGAATTCCAGAGAAGCTGGCAAAATGTCAGTACATCTATCTTCCATGAAGCCTTCTCTTAACTCCCTGTGAAAGTTATCTCCTCATCATTCAAGTAGTAATATCACATACTTGCACGTTTCAATGACATTCATTCTTATAGTACATTTAGTATTGCATATATTTATCCACTACTTTCTTTAAAGTAGGGTGTGCACTCTAAATATGTCTAAAACTTTGAACAAAGCAAGAACATAATAAGTATTTGTTGAATTAATCAAGGAACAGTCTAAATGAGAAAATGAGGAATCTGAGAAGAGGAAACGACTTACTGCGAGAAATAAAAATGAGAAAATGTCTATCACAGAGAAAATAAAGGATAAAGACAACAGTATATTTTGTATTAGTAAAAAAAATGAGGATCTTTGCCAAGAAGGAGGCAATTTACACTTTAGAGAGAAAAAAAAATCTGTTTTTATTCTGAGGAACTAGGATGTGAACCCACCAATGTTGTCAGATAAGACATTGCCCAGTAAGGGTCAGAAGGAGAAATGAGTGCTAGAGTTTGGTTACTTTCCCTGAGGGATATTGATATTACTGTCTATTTGATCACATTAGAATTATATGCTTTCTTCTTGAGACATGTATCCCAGAAATGACAGAAAACCTTCCAAGATATGTCAGCTCCGATGACTATAACTCACATAAGCACCAATGATACTGCCAGAAGGCCTCTAAAAAAGCCACTAAGGAGTATATAACATTCTCGGCAAGGAATTGAAGACTTTGGCAGTACAGATGATTTTTTTTTTTTACCAATGTTGCTTTTGGTGGGAAAAAATAGATTTGGGGAGTTAACAGTCTGTTAAGAAGATGATCTAAGCATAGAATTTCAATTTCCAGATAACAAACTTAAAATCCCTGGCTTGGGATGGAAAATATCTAATAAGGGAAGGTAGTGATGCATTTTCTTATAATGCTGCAAATTAATAAAAATATTTTTATGTGAAAAAGGAAAGTATGTACAAAATGTAAAAAATAAACATAATTTCAAAATAAACAATATATAGGGATAAAACCAGTAGTGGGAGTCAAGCTATGACTGAAAATTTACACTGAAATTTTATACCACATCCAAAAAAACTTATAAGTAAATATGAGGGCAGAATAATACCACATATTAAAAACTAGGCTTCAGATTATTCATTCATTACTCATCAAGAACCAGATGAGAAAAGCATGGGAGAGGGAATTTATATGAAAATTAACAGAGGCAGAAACAGAATTAATATTGCCATAGGACAGACACCACTTGGACAGAAAAAAAGAAATAATTTAAGAGTTTGGGAAATGGATCCCAAACATAGAGACATGCAGTGGTAGCGATGGACAACTTAAATTATCCAACAATGGATAACTCAAATTGCTGTTGTTAGTATTAATTATTGTTATAAATAAAAATACAAGCAATTTAGTTGAGGGGGTCAATAACCGTTAAGAAATAAGAAAACATCTTTAATGTAAAATTATATGCAGAGAGGGACAAATGGGCATGGGAAATTTTTTCATCAATTTGAAGCTTTTGACAAGCATTGTATAGATGGGCCCATTATTAATGAAACAGGCTGGATTACTTTAGGCAACTGCAAGTTCTTTCAATGTCTCCAAGCTTCTCAGTGAATTATAATCTCATCTTCTTAAAAGCAAAGTCCCATCACTGTTGTAGGGTGTTCTAAGTTATGAAATTAAAAATGTGCAACACATAGAGCAGGTAATGGAGAGGCATATAGTGGGTCTGAAGAGGCTGTATAACACAAATAAATGAATTAGGAAGACAACAGTGAGTAGATGTCATTAATGAAATGTATGTTTGAAGAACATGGAATGGTCACGTGGCAAGAAGGAGGGAGAAGTGGATACCCTGTGGGCTCCAAAGGAATCTTTTGTCCATATGAAAAGAAAGTGAGCAAGGTTCTCAATATGGTGGGTGAACTTTAAGTGGCCATACTATGGAAGGGTAAGGGCAATAATCTCAAAAATGAATTGGAGTGGATGGATGAGCTGAATGCTTAGAGGGAAATCTTATATCAGAGATATTACAGATGCAGTTCAGTGTTTCAGTCTTGTGAAAAGTGTGAGATTACATCTTTCTGTAGCTCATACTAGTGTGGTTATGTAAAGATGCCTTCTTCAAAGTGCCTTGAATTTCATCATTTAGCACAACAACAACATAGTGGATGCTGAATAAGTGCTAATTGACTAACTGGTTAATTTGTCATTCATCATGCCAGGGTGTTTGAATCTTCAGGTATAAATAAATAAAATTCACCTGATGAACAAAATTGGATAACTGGATGATTGACTAAAAGATCAATTAAGTAACTTGACCAAGCTCAATCAGCAGACATCCTCCAGAACCGCTTTGGAATTCTCTTTCCTTTCAATCATGCTGTTGCTTTGTATCCCTAAAGGTTCCTATCTCAGAGGAAGGAAAACATGTTCATATTGTGTTGTGACCTTAGCATTCAAATGCAGAAACTCTATATATCTCATTCTGTAGTGGTCTGCAAGTTATTGGAGGCATCACAGAAAGACTCAACAAGGTAGAAGACTTTGCATTACTTCATATATATATATGTACAACTGTTATCATTTGAGAAGATAATTCCTTTAACTATTGAAGTTTTTTTTAAAACCCAAACAAATGACCACTCAGAATTCCTGATATCAGTATCCACTCAAATCCTGATAGCTTAAATCTATAAGTAGGTCAGCTGAATTATGAACTGTGGCTCAGCTAGCATGTGTCCCTGGAGTCATCAGTAACCTGAAATTGTCATTGAACTCTTAAAAGAAGTAAAAAAAGGAGAAAAGAAACCTAGGACAGTTTCAGCTGACGTTTCTTTGAGGGAATAAAATCCAAGCCTTCAACACATTCATATATTTAAAAGCATATCTCCACTAGCTTTTGAGGTATAATTCCTGGTATCAATAATATTTTCATTACCATAGCCTCCATCTAATAAGGTGGGTAATAGGGACCACAGAACTTGTAACCAATTATTGAAGAAGAGAAAAACTTTCCCCCTCTACTCTCCTTTAGCTTAATAAGCAATGTTTCTTTATAGTAAAGTGATCCTTTGATAATCTACCTAAAGCTTAGTTGTGGTCTACTTGGAGTTTAACTTGCTGAAAAAGCAAAAATAATTTATAAAAATCACAGCTAGCAGAAGAACACAGAGTTATTCTCTGTGGGTTTGTAAGCAAGGTATTTCAGAAAAGGAAAAAAAACGTCCTTTTAGCCAGTAAATTGAAAATGGAAAAGAATTTCTTTCCTTCTTTGCTTCTTTCTTTCATCTCTGCCTTCCTTTCATGCTTATTCTTTCCTAATAAACAATTCAACTGTAAAAACAAATAGGTATAAATATATAGCAAGAGAATAATATAATGCAATGTATGAAATGGATAATTGTTTTTAAAAAAAGCACTTATTGATTGCTTACAACATGTAAAACATGCTGTAGAAAAGCAAAACAATCCCTTTTTTCAAGAAGCTCACATTCTAATAGGAAAAGAGAATATATAAGTGTATTTTGCTAAAAATCGTCTTTAGAGTGTGAGTCAAGTCAACAAACATTTATTAAGTGCACCAGGGTACAGCAGCAAAACAAATGGCAAATGTCTTCAATGTCGTTCCATTAATAAAACCATATTGTGACATAATTTCAGTCATTTGAAAGTACCGAGGACATTTATGGCAAGAGCATTCTTTTTGGGGTCTTCAGAAGCTGTATTCACTGAGGAGACATGGTCTATAATACTTGCAAAAGACATTGTAAGATGCTAAGGCCTTCCCTAGATTAGGGCCAAGGATGTAGAAGAAGGGTTAATATGGTGAGTACTGCTGTTTGTGGGGTTCTTGGACTTACTGTGATGGCAATCAAATTAGGATCTTTTGCTGTTGTTGTTTTAGAAAAAGTGCCTCTGATTGAATAATGTGATTGAAGAGGATCTTTCCCACCCATTAATGGACCTGCCCATTAAGGAGAGTTTGATTAGGGAAGATTTGTAGGAACACCCCAGTTTTTGTTAATAAGGCATTGTTTCTCAAGGGTTGGGAAGCCCTCCGACTCTAAAAGGGGTATAAATACTCTAAGGGTGAGGTTTTATTTGGGGGCTTAATTTTGGTAAGAAGGTCTGAGTGCCAGATGAGGACTCTGGGGAGCCTTTAAAGATCTTTCTGACTTTGAGAATCCAAATGGCATGCTTCCCTTTCTGGTGACTGGTCAGATATCTGTACCTATCTGTTGCATTATTGTCAGACAGAGGAAGTCATGTCTGTTGATTACTTTTGGTTTCAGGGTGTTGACTCCCCTGAACTAGGTGCTTGTGTGCTTGACTAAAGGATTGATACATGTGCTTGATTAAAGTGATTGTTAATCCCTCAAAAGCTGCTTTTGCTTTTATGAATGCAAATCTAAGAATCTATGAAAACAGGTACCCCTGTGTATGTTGGGGTGACTTAGCTCATCCTCTCCTTTCTGTATCCCTCTCCCCCTACTTTGGGGTTTACGGGCTAAATATCCCTTCCTTCCTTCCTTCTTTCCTTCCTTCCTTCCCTCCCTCCTGCCTTCCTTCCCTCCTTCTTTCCCTCCTTCCTTCCTTCCCATTCTCAGTTCCCATACTTTCCTTTTAATTCATGCTGATCCCATCCTTGTCACCGTGATGTAACATGTAAATATCCCAACACACACAGTGGGACCTGCTATCACAGCTCCTTAGATCATCTGCATTCATAAAAGGAAAGGCAACTTTTGAGGGGTTAACAATCTACCAGGACATCAGAGAAATGATGACACGACTTATACTTGACTTTCTTTTGAGTGAGGAAGGGCTGTGCAAGGTCATTAGCCTCACTTTCTTCTCTGAGCCATCTGAATCCAGTGACTTCATCAGGATGACTGGAGATGGCATAGGATGCAATGGGAGGAGACCTTGGATTTTTGGTCTGGGCCTTTTGAAATACTCACTTCAAGGGAGGTAATGCACATTGAGTGAATAGGCGTCTTTAAGAAGAAGTCAGTAAGTGGCCCTTTTAATAAGTAGAAGAAAAAAAAATAAGTAAATCAAACTGAGAGGGAAAGAGAAACTGTCACTATTGATAATCACTCTAACTCATTAAGTGGAGCTTGGGCAGGGACTTATTTGTTGTCCAACCTATGGGCTTCAAAGTGCACTGGGTTTAAAGGCTTGGGAAAGGGAAGGAAGGAAGGAAAGGACATCTTTCCAGTAAACCCCAAAGGAAGGGGAGAGGGAGACAGAAGGGAGGGGATGAGCTGGGTTACCCAGCTAGCTGGGTCTCCACTTAGGCGACTCCCTCTACTCACAGGTTGTGTTTGTGCTTCATTTTTGAAGAGGACCATGGCATCAGAGAAATGATGACATGACGTGCACTTGACTTTGTTCTGAGTTGGGGAGGGCTGTGCAGGTCACCAGCCTCACTTCTCCTCCAGAGCCATCTGAATCCAGTGACCAGATATTCAACAGGATGACTGGAGATGGACATCTTACAAATATTATCTTATTTGATCTAGTTTGTAATTATTTATTGTCTCATTTGATGCAGTTAAACACTTCTCAACTGTGGAATTTCATTAGTTGAAATGGGAATTACTGCATTATTGCATCACTTTAATAACAAGATAAACTTCGTTCTAAGATTCTTCCTTTTCTTTGTCTTTGTTCAGTTGCTGACAAGAAAACTTTTATTGTGTTCTGCTGCTGATCAATAGACTGAACTGATGAAAATGAGCTAAAATGAGTTAATGATATCACTTATCACATGCTTAGAATATGCCAAGCACTATTCTAGGGTCTACAAATACAAAAACTAGACAGCTCCTACACTCAAGATGCTTCAGCTTCATTTGGGGAAGACAAGTCTTAAAGGAGAGGGGTAACCAAGGAAGGGCGTTTTGATCTTGAAATTCCTAGAAATGATGAGTGGAGCTATAGGGGAATCAATTGCCATATCCTTCCTAGAGTCAGTGGTAGTTGTTAGAACATTACATGGAGAGCTGGGAGAAGGGGAAAGGGGAGAGGGTTAATGGCAAAAAGATGCTGGAGAAGAAGCATGGATGGGATGTGAAGCATGGTCTGGTCTTGGGCTAGCTAAGTGTAATAGATGATACAAGTTTACACTCAGTGACAAATCAGGACAGCTCAGTTTAAAAAGGGGAGTTCAAAATTGAGTGGATTAAGTTCTTTAGGGTATTGTCTCGGGATGTCTAGTGATACAAAGAGTGCAATGAATAGCAGAAGATATTTCAACAAGATATTTGCAGTGGATGGTTGAATGTGACATGACGCATTCTATCGAAAACACTTAAGAATTTGAGGGCTGTGAAGTAATCCTAGAATCTCTGTCTTTGGCTCCAACAAGGAACGGGATTTGCCTGCTGGCCACAGATCCTCTTATCTATGATTAAGTTTCGGATCTGTGTCTTTCCAGACCCACCAATTTTCTCTCAGAATATAAATCCAGCAAAGAGCTTCTGCGATAGAATCAGATTTACCAAACTGTTCTGCTTGCTAGGGCTACTGGCTCATTGTCATAGCATGGACTCCACACCTGACTTCCCCGAACTTGACCTCTTGCTTTCCTAAATCTGTGGAATTTTGAAGCAAAAGAACAATGTGAACTTTAAGGCAAGTTACTGTATAAAGAGCATAAGTAAGTGAGAAATAGTTTCTCAGTATTATTGAATATCTAAAATAGTTTCTCTTTTCCCCCACAAGGCTTGAGTGTGCTGGTAAATGTTTAACAATTGGCTTTTTAAGGGGGCAAAAATATGTACACACGATATATTTTAGTGTTTAATCTATGCTAATATTTCCATCACTTTCTTAAGCCTAAACAATCAACTAAACAATAAATCAAGCCTTGATTTGTATCATTTTCAAATTTCCAACATGCAAATACTCACTCTGAAAATTTAAGTTTGTTTGCTTGAGCCAGTGAGCTGACTCTAACAGTCTTTGACCTGATGCAAGTAGATGGAGAAGATATGACTCAGTACACAGCTTACCACTTACGGAATTTGAACTGTCTTCAAATTGCGGCTCTGTGACTTATTAGAGGGAAGGAAAAGGAAAGGAAATAAGCATTTATATAACACTTACTATGTGTCAGGTACTGTGCTGCATGCTTTTCACAAAAGTTGTATTTTTAATCTCACAACAATCCTCAGATGTAGGTGCTGTTATTTTTGCCATTTTATAATTCAGGAAAATTGTGGCAGACAGAGGATGTGACTTGCCCACTGTCACATAACTGGAAAGTGGTTGAAGCTGGATTTGAATTCAAGTCTTTCTGTTTCCAGGCCCAGCACTTTATCCACTCCCCTCTATTTCCTCAAAGCCAGCTATCCAGATGAAAACTGAAAAAAATCAATAATCCACATATGCATATATGTATGTACATATATATGTACATTGACCTGTATACACATATATAGATATAGCATATTTGGAAAATTAAAAAATAAAAACAGCCTCTTATACTAACTCTGCAAACTTTGACACTGTCTCCTTGATACTTTCTTCTCTGTAGATTTTCGGGATACTACTCTTTCCTCGTTATCCCCCTACCACTCTGACTGCTCCTTAACCTCTTTTGCTGGAACCTGATTGAGATCACACCCTCTAGCCATACGTGTCCCAGAAGGTTCTATTCTGGGACCGCTTCTTTTCTTACTCTATACCCCTGATGATCATATCAGCTCCAGTGATTTTAATTATCAACTTCATGCTGATGATTCTCAAATCTACCTATCTACCTATCCTGCCCAGACTTCTCTACCAACCTGTTATCGGGCATAACCAACTTTGTCTTTCAGACTTCTTGAATTGGATGTCCAGCAGACATCTTAAACTGAGACTGTCCAAAATAGAAATTATTTTTGTACCCCTTGAACCCTCCCCTTCTCTTACTTTCTATTCCTGCAGAGGATGAAACCATTCTCCCATTCCAAAGTCTCTCAACCCAGATGTTAGCCTCAAGACTTCTCATTACGTCTCATCTCCTACATCCAATTTGTTGCCAGGGACCGTTAATGTCACCTTTTGAATCTCTCTCAAGAGCATACCCTTCCCTTCACTGACCCTGCCACCATTCTGGTCCAAACGTGCGTTACCTCATGCCTGGATTATTGCAATAATTTACTCATGGGTCTACCTACCTCAAGTCTCTCCCCACTCTAATTCATCTTCCATTCAGTCATTAAAATGATTTTTCTAAAGTGCATATTTGTCCATGCCATCTCCTTTCTTAATGAACTCCAGTGATTCCCTATCACCTCTAGGATTAAACTGAAAATCCTGTGTTTGACATTCAAGGCCCTTCATAACCTGGTTCCTTTCTGCCCTGCCCCCCAACTTTAATACTTGCCAAAGACACTCATTGACTTCCTTGTTGTTGTATCAACAAAACTCTTCATCCCTTGGCTACAAAAACTTTCTCTGGCTACCTTCCATGCCCAGAATGTCCTCCCTCATCTCTGTCTTCTGGCTTTCCTGGTTTCCTTTAAGAATCAATTAAAATTCCATCTTTGAGAGTAAGTCTTTACCATCCCCTCTTAATTCTATTGCCTTCCCTCTCAATTATTTCGTGTCTATGCAGTATTTAGCTTGTTTGCACATATTTGTTTACTTCTTGTCTTCCTATTAGGTATGAGCTCCTTGAAGACAGGGAATGTCTTTTGCAACACTTTGCACGTTGTCTAATACATAACAGGCACTTAGTAAATGTTTATTGACTGACTGACTGAATTGAACAGCAGGTGCATAGAGTTAATGTAATTTGCCCAAAGGCTAAAACTGACAAGAAGACCTTACTTGGGTCTCTTGACTCCCTTTTCTGTGGTCTTTCCATTCCATACTTTCTCTTAATTCATCTTGGACAACATGCAGCACAGACATGTAAGCACTTAATATATTACTTGTGATAAAGTATATATCCTTTCTTCCTTCCTTCCTTCCTTCCCTCCTTCCTTTCTTTCTTCCTTCCTTCTTTTCTTCCTTCCTTCCTTCCTTCCTTCCTTCCTTCCTTCTTTCCCTTAATATATTACTTGTGATAAAGATGTTTCTGTGTAAAATCAATGGTACCAAATTAAATTTAAAGGGTTTCAACAAAATAGAGGTTATTTGCTTGCTTGTTCTCATTTTTTTTCTGTTTTCTTCCCTTCTTTCCCCCCTGCTCTTTGGCCTCTCCCTTCCAATTCCTTTTACTCTGAAGTTATAATGTTATATATTTTTTTTCTTTCATTTCTTCTCACAGCAAGGCTGCCTCTGGCTGCTTGCCATCCTCTACTTTTGTGAGATAGACAAGGGATGTCTGTTCTGTGCGAGGTCGCAGCTTCCAGTTCTTTGAAAAGTCAAACAGTGAGGAGATTCAGCCAGCATTTTTTCCAGATCATTTACACAGAGATGGTTCTCCTTGAATTTCCTCTTGAAAATGGTTCCCAGCAAGTGGAGCCTCTGGCAAACCACCTGACTTCAGACTCTGCGATTGAACTGTGATGTCCCAGCATCCATTCAGATGTGGACCCACTGGACGTGCTGAGCAAGGCTTCCTTGGATCACTTTCTACTTCCCTGAATACACCGAACCAAGGTCACTGATATCATTTCTCAGCCTGCTAGTCCCTGGTGGCACGTCAGGCTCAAGCAGTGCATTGTAATGCCACAACATGGTCACAGGCAACTAATTCCTTGCAGAAGTTATTTGGGGCTTTGCTATGAAAAAAACAACAACCACTATAAATGTCAGTAAAATTGGCAAGGAATATTAATTAAAGAAAGGCCTGTGACCCAGGCCTGTGGCCTGTGAGTCAAGGCTAGTACAGCGTGAAGTGCACTGGACAGAGTAACTATCCCTGAATCCAGACCTCAGAAACCATGATCAAACAAGAGGAAAAGACTTAAGGACCTTTTTGGGGAACAACAGCAGGTCTTCAGTCATGGCATTTCATCTCAGGAAAGGATTAGCTGTTGGTCCAATGGTCTCATGAAACCCACGGTGGTTATTGTTGGTTTTCCATTTCAGTAACACTACTTCCAGGCCAGAGAGAGTGCCCTTCCTCCCATGACTTTTTGTGTACCTGAGACTATCTCTTGTGGGTATTCAGAAAATAAGAATTGTTTTCCAAATCACTCAGGGAAGAATTCTGGGTCAAATATCTTGTTTGTCTCTCTTTAAATTCCCATATCTTGATTCAATTCAGTTCAATTCAACAATTCTCTACTAGGTTCATAAGCATTACTTTATGTCCCTAAAGGTGGTAGATACAATGACAAAATCAAAACAATAATCCTTATTCTAAAAGTAGGTACTTTCTATTGGAAGGTGGGGAAACTATATATCTGTATACAGGTAAGCAAATACAAAATATAGTTGAAGTAATTGAGACAAGCACTAGTAATTAAGAACCTAGGTCTAGTGGAAGAGGAGAAAGGTTAGCAGAGCATTTCAATAACCAGAGATTCCAAGTGTCAGAAGGGAGGAAGGAAAATATTCCAAGCCTAGGGGTTTTAGCCTACACAAAGGTGTGGATACCGAAGAGGAAGTTTTGTAAATGTGGACCTTGCCAAGTAGTCCCGTTTGACTGGAATGTATATTTCGTTGACAGAGTAATGGGAAAAAATCAGGAGAAGTAGGGTAGAGTTTCATTCTTGTTGGAGCTCTTGGATCCAGGAAGTTACAGCAGACTTGATATAAACATTGGATTTCAACTCTTATTTAGGACAACAGTATCATATATTTTCTGCTAGAAGGAATTGTAAAAGTCACCGAACACAATCCCTTTGTTTTATGGATAAGGAAACTCTAGCCAAGAGAGGACTTGTACAAAGTCACATGGAAAGAAAGTGACAGAATTGAGAATTGAACTTCATCGTTCTGATGCCAAATTCAATGCTCTTTCCCCTGACCCACATTGTATACACATTGTGTGCTTACAAAGGTTACCTCTGTGGCCTACTGCTCTAGGATGGTATATTATGAAATGATACTCATTTAGGTCCTTTTAATCTGATCCTACCTAAAAATAGATAAACAAAAAACTAAAAAGACAAAAAAACAAAAAACTTCATTTCTATATTATGCTGACAGTCTTCCTGCAAGATGTTTAGTGTGACTCTGATTGAATGGGATGACGCTTTGTTACTCCCTAGCTGCTTATTGGAGTGTACCATAATGGAAATAACAGACTTTTTAAAGGTCTCAGAAAGGAAATAATGAGGTAAGGAGAATGGATTGGAGAAGTGACTTTCTGCAAATAAGAGCACACCTCCTCCCCCTTCCCCCTTAGCCTCAGCTATACTAATAGTTTGGAGAATTATAGTTCAATTCAAAACCTGATAAACCATAAATTTAGCTATATAAAGAAAAGTAAAAGCCATTACAACTTACAAATTTATTTCTCTTCCTTCCCCATGCTATATGATCCCCAACTTGAAAGAAAATGTTGGAAACAACAAGGAAAGTAATGATGAAAGAGAAGTCACTAGCATCTAAAAGTAATAAATTAAACTATGTCCCTTCACTCAGGACATAGAGAGGATGAGTAAAATAATGGAGAGAAAGTGTAGCTCTATTGATCAAGTACAAGGTGCCATAGAACATATCCATGACACAAAGGCAGGGTCACCCTGGTATGTGGTTTGAAGGCCTTGAATAAGCACTCCCTCCACCTCCACTCCCCACCCACAGCACCCTGTGTATATAAACAATCTGACTAGAAGTGTATTATAAACTATATGAAGTATACTGATTTATCAATAATATTTAGAATTTTTCCCTTACAGCAGTCACTTTTTCATAAGCTGTACTGTGATTTAAAACACTTAACTATACATTCAAAATCATTGTCTGAATTTCATTTACTATTGTAGCTCTCTTGTGTCATAATTCCCATGTATGCGATGTATGAGAGTCACTGATTTTTTTGCACTACTTACTTAAAGCATGAAAACTGCCCCATCCTCTGCTATTCCAACACTATTTCCAGGAAAACACTTTAAAAAGTGCAGTCGCACCTCCTTCCTAAATTGCATGAAGTTCTCTAACATACCACAAATAGGTGTTGTGGCATTTATTGGAAGGGAAGGTGGAAAGAAGGGAATTAAACTGCTTAGACAAGCTCTAACCACTCATCCTGATGGAATTGGTAGTGGAGTCCAGCAGCTGTGGAACTGAGCTTGTCAGAAACAAAGACACAGAAATCAGCTGCCTTAGCTCCTAAACAGAAGCTTTTCCCACATAGTTCTACGGCAGCACTGTGAGTCAGAGCAGTTATCTGGTCTAATTTGGGTGAATTCAGATGTTCCCATATCCCAGTGCAAATAAGATATTATTCTCTTAATTGTGCAGGTATACACAATTATTTGTTTAATGTTGCATACTTCATTTCTACTTTTGTAGACTTATGCTTACAACGAGTGGGTTCTTCCAAAGCATGGAGCCCTACTTGCCTGAGTCTAAGAGTAGAATTGCATAAATGGACGCAAGAGTGAATGAATTGTACTTGACCTCTGGCTTGCCCTTGCCAATGTCATACTGTTTTGTTTTCTTTTTGTTTTTGTTTTCCTCCAAGAGATATGGTAAGACATGGGTGATGTAAGATAAGGGAGTTTGTGCCAGTGATAGAACATTATTTTTTAAAAAAATCACTGACCATAGCAACTTCTGTTTGTACCTGTATCCATGTTTGCACATGACAAGAGGAAACTAAGGTACAATTATGGAGTTCTCGAATCCTTTATGTAATGACAGACCCACGTTTTGTTCCCTGAGTCAGTCTTGGGACTCTGTTGTACTACCGAAATTATTTTGTATTCTGGCAGGAGGAAAAGCTTTGTGATTGGGAGGTGATATAGCAATACGTAACTGAACAATAACTTTTATGGAACTCTTGGATTTCTGATATGCCTATGTACTTGTATGGATGTGATTTGGGTTTAGGAGAATATAAAGGGCACTGGCATATAGTAGACCATCTATTATGTACTGTTTATTTAGATTACTGATTCTGTGTAAAATGAGTATAACTCTTTATATGGAATGAAGGCAGGTTTGTCTATTGTGTAAAAGGCCAACATCATTATATCAACAGTGACTGTTGAGGTCTCAATGATATAGGAGAATCAAGGAGACAGCTTCTGGTTGGTGTGGCAGAGAACTCATTCTGATTGGGTAAATCCATGTTAAACACCTCCCTTTTAACTGAGTTATAACTGCCACCTACTGAGCATGAAACAAGTGAACTCTAGCAATCTAATGCTGCCCCATGACTCCCATCAGCAGGGTGGAGGGAGGGCATAATCACCAGCTTGAAAAACCCAAAACTTGACTTTTTTTAATAGGATCTAATCAGTGGCTAGCAATATCACTTAGCAGTTAAAAAGATCAAAACTTTCATAAATTAATGAATTACTCATTGAATATTTTAGTTGTGTGTGTAATAAATATAATAATATGCACCTATAGGTTTAAAAGAAAAATTTATTTTGCTACTGTAAAACCTACCAACATAGAGTCAAATATCAAAAGATCCCTCAATTTACAAGACTGTGATGTTTGAAAATTTGGATACTTGTCCTGTTAACAGTCCTGAGGGAGAAAGTAGAGAATCCTGGATAACCATGACCAGTTTTCATTACAATGCTACTAGTCTAATGGCATTTGCTCACTGGAAAAATGCAATTTTGAATGCAAATGAATTGAACTTAAAATAACAAGCTCTTCAAAATGAAAATGATTTTTTTTCCCAGAAAACTTCCAGCACAAATTAATTCAGAATGTAAGCTAACCTTTGGAGTGAAGGTGAGATGAAATTGAATATGTAATCCCTAACTCAATTTCCACCTGGGTGTTTTGGACTCAAATCCAGTTTGAAATTATACTTGGTAAGTACGTTGGAGTGGGCTTTGGGCTTGGAGTCAAAGTTAACTGAAAATTCTCTCTGAAAATGAGAATTGTATTTCCAGAAGTCACCTGATTGTTAACTATCATTGATATGCACATGGAAAATAAAACTGATTGGGGAACTGTGAGAATTTGACTTTTGTGTGGAAGTGTAAATGGATATGTAGAACATTTGTAGCATATTTAATTACATATTTGGATTAAAATTCCCATATGGTCTGATGCCTTTCTTTCTTTTCCTTCCTTCCTTCCTTCCTTCCTTCATTCTCTCCTTCCCTCACTCCCCCCTTTCCCCCCTTCTCTCTCTCTCCCTCTCCTGAAGATCTGTAGATTTAGAGAATAACTTGGTTAAATTATAATTATGCATGAATGTTGGGGTATTCAAAGATTAAATAGAATGCAATGCAGAATCTAGGGACAAAATCATAGAATCTTACTGAAAATGAAGCTACTGGATGAGATTTAGCAGTATTTGAGAATTTGTAAATATATTGCTGATGAGAGCAAGGTGTCACCTAGTCTTTTCATAATTGTACACCCTGACCTTTCTAGTGATTCTCTTAGATGTATTTGCAAGTCACATCATCTACTCACCTCTGTTGTTTTAAAACTATTCTTTTTGCGGAAAAGCGTCAAATGCCTATTTTTGTTGACAGTTATGGTCAGGATTAGAGGATGTGAAATTTTGCCTCACTTCTTATGCTCCACTGCTTTTGGGAAGATACTATTATTTCCCTTTACCACTTTCTTCTAACTGCAGAATAACCCTTTGTTATTCAGATTGAATCTCCTTCACATTTGAAAGACCTTCTCCCAGCCACAGGAAAAGAAAAAATTGTAGTTTATCATTAAAATTGTTAAATTTAACCACTGCTTGTCCTGGAGTACAAAGTAAGAATTATTATTTTTTTCCTGTTGGTGAATCTGTATATTTGTTGTGGCATAATCAATTGTTCTGTATATTTTTCTCATGTTATTTTCTGCATTATGATATTTAGGCTTTTAAAAATTTATTATGTTCTTTTGGCAGATCTAGGATCACTAATTAATCTCTGCCAATTCTGCCTTCAAGGTCATTCTGTTCGTTTTTTATAGAATGTGGTAAATATTGTTGTCTTTTTAATGCTCTGTCACATTTTCATCAGCTTCATTATTTTGTGCTTCAAATGTTACTCTCTCAGTTAATTAGAGAGATTCTACTGATGGAATACTTTTTTTCAGACTGCTGATTGTATTTTGCAATTCTGCACTAACCACTATATTTTTTGCATCAGTGCTGGAAATATAGATATAAATTGTATATGTGTTTATATATATATGTATGTATATATACATCGTGTGTGCATGTACATGCATATGTGTGTATTTTTCTCAGACATTTTTTTTTGTTATATGTGCACATAGACACATATATGCATATACATATGTATATGTGCATCTATATGTAAATATATGGACATTATTTTAAGCAAAATATGAAGCTGCACCTCTATTTCTATCCTTGTATCTATATACTTATATACATACATATGCATGCATGCATGTCTGCTCTATATATCTACCTCTCTGTCTCCTCCTGCACTGCAGGCAATTTAAAGAAACTGGATTTCTGTGCTGTGTTGGGGGATATGGAATTCCCACATCTGAGTCCTTGCCCTGAGTCAACTTCTCATGAAGTATTGTTTCCAGTTTGTTTTTCAATCCCCTTGTCCTTGGGTTGATGGCAGGTAACTTGTCAGGTGTGTCTAATTTCTTTCGCTTTCCCAATCCTTTCCCTCAAGTGGAAGGATACTTCCATAGGAAGTATAGAGGAAGATTAGCAGTATTGAGGCAGAATGGCTGCAGGTACAGGATTCTTTGCTTGACAACCTTCTATGGGTTTGTTCCAGATGTGTTTTCAGTTACCTTTGCACTGAGCCACAGCAGCCTCTTATCTTGTCACACATTTAAGCTGATCTTTCTTATTTCATCTCTCCTCATTTCCCTTCATGTAACTGGGAAGTCTGTGTTATTGCTGTTTTATTTTGTTTTTGGAAGTGGGGGCATTGCCCCTACTTTAGGCCCCAAACTTTACAAGCATGTGACTTTATGTAAAATGTTGGGCATGTGGCAGAGGTGGTATAAAGTGAGTTCTACCAAGTTTTTTTTCTTAAAGGTTCAGTTCTAATTACTTCGTATCTGTTATATACTTCCTTTCTTCACAAATAGAATCATTGAAAGGCTTTGCAAAACTTGAATAATGGGACATCTTGCTGGTTGCCAGAACCCTAAAGGGTCATTTTAATTTCATCAAAGCATCATGGTATCCCCCCAAACCTAAGTTATCTTTCCAATAGAATTGATCAGAAGGACAAAATTGTAACCAATAAAAGGTAATTGATGTTAACACCTACTGGAAATAAAAGAAGTATAATGTTTATAAACTAACTGGGGAATGAAAGAAATGTCATTGTACCTCTACTACCCTCATGACTTATTGGTCAGATCCAAGTCACTATTTCTAATGATCATGAGTAGAATTACAAAACAGTAAACCCCAAGAAGCACATTATCGTATCCATCAGTATGACAAAAACAAATACTTTATTTGTAAATCTCTTTTCCTTCTGTCAGATTGGGACTTGATTCAGTCTGAATTCCAATCATTCTCCAGATCTGCAGACTTAACATTATGCAACTTCTCCTTTGCTATTATTTCTTAGAAGGAGGCCGTGTGACGTTCTTTGAGACACTTTCATCTCCGGACTCTATTTACTTCTCTACAAAATGGAGAGTTTAGACAAGATAATTTCCAAGATCCCCTCTAGTTCTATACGTCTTTGAGTTTTATTGTCTTACTAACAAATTGTTTTACAGAATCACAGAACTTCAAAACTGAAAGTCAGATGAGGCTAATCTGTCAAATGTGTATCAGGACCGTCATTACACATACAATATTACTCAATAAATGATCAGTTTTTACTTGAAGACCTGTATGGAATGGGAATCCACTACAACTTGTGAAAGCCTTTTCCATCTCTGAGAAACTAATTGTTAAGGAAATTTTCCCTTATATAGAACAAAATTCATATCTCCTCAATTTCTCAAATTAAGTCTGTCTTCTGAGCTAAGTAGACCAACTTGTCCATCCGGCAGACTTTAAGATATTTGAAGTAAACTAACTACTCCCTATGGCTCCTCCAAATCGGGATATGGATCCAAGTTGTTGCAACTGATCATCGTATGACATGATCTCAATGCCAATCTTTATCAGCATTGTGGTCACCCTGTTAGGTTAATCTCCATTTTCTTAATAGTCTTCTTGAACTGTACTATCTAGGAATTGAAATTATATTTCACATGTGAAGAGAAGGTGGTGTTTGTTTGTGTAGAAGTATAGAGGGGCTACCACCTCCAGATTTCTAAATATTTCTGCATGAACATTTTTAACTGCCTAATATCACTGTGAACCTTTAATGAGTTGCTTAGTCTTTAAATTCCCCAGATCTTTTTCAGTGGAATGTCTAGCAATCTATCCCTAGGTAGATTGTTCCAACATACACACATACACACACACACAAATATAGATAGATGACAGACAGACTGACAGATAGATATTATCTCTCTTCTATTATAAATTGCTTATGGTTAGCACCTTATTCATTAATTCTAATAAAACAAAAGTATTTATTAAACAATAAGCATTGTTATGCATAGCAATGAAATAAGTTTTGGGAGAAAAAGGAAGTAATCTTCGTAATAAGAGCTGTGATATTGCATTAGGCTATTTGTCATATTCTCTTCCCTTAAAGAGTTTCCAGCCAGCCTAGTTGAGGAGATAAGACTAATACATACACATACATACACACACACACACATACACATACAGATAAATTATATATTATTATATCTATGTTTATGTTACCCTATATACATACCCCATATGTATATAATGTGTATATATGCATATGTGTATACATATATACCTATATACTTATACCTATAACTTATTTATAATGTTATACTATTCATTTTGCCTAAATCTCTAGCAGTAAATATAAAGTACATATTTAAGAAATTAGGGAAGGAAAGAGAGAAATTTCTGGGAGATATTGAGGTTTCCCATCAGGAAACTTCACTGTCACTAATGAGAGTCATACTTCTCAAGAACAGTATGTGTATTTTAGAATAACCTGAAAAATGTCACTTTTCAATGGGGCTTCTTAATCAGGCTCATCATATATCATTCTCAGAGAGGAAAATGCATTAAAATAATGAAGTCTAGTATTTTTTATTAGGTGAAGAAATGAATCTCAGAATTTTGCCATATGTCAAATTTTACCACAACTTGAATAGTGTTCCTGCTCCCATTAATGGCCTATGACTGATGGTTCAAGAGAAATAAAATCCTTAGAATACACTTATCCCATTAAGCCATAATTGAATAATAATTCCCATCCTATAGTTTGCAGACATTGATAATTATGCTATGTAACTGGGGTAGTTTTAACATCCCCCATTTCTTTTTCTAAATGAAAAATAAAATAGACACCCAGCAAATATATGAAACAGATATCTAGGACCTAGGGAAAATGAAGAGTAAACATTATCCAAGTTTACCCCCAGGAATCATCTAGATTTCCTAGATTCATGGGATCACAGATTTAGAGTCTGAAAGGGATCTTAGCTACTTCCTTATTTTATATCTAAGGAAATCAAGGTGCTATGTGGTAGAGTCACTTGTCCATAGTCACAGAGGGATCAAGGGGCAAAACTATGTTTTGAACTCAGGTCCTCAATTCTAAATCAACATTCTTTATTTTTCTCCCCACAAGACTTCTTGAATTTCTTAAATATCCTCACCATCATCCTACACTTCTTTAAGGAAAATTCCTCAAAGTATAAAATTTTAACTCACACCATGACTAGCATTGTCACTAGCTGGAAAAATCACCTCATCCCCCATACACCCAAGTTCAGTGTTTGAATGTCTCTTCTCTTTCTGTAGTAAATCCAACAGATTGACTGCATGCTGTGTCAATTTCACCAGTCATCTATTCCTGACTCTTGCCACTTTGTCAGATTCTCTTATTAAATACCTTTAAAAAGTTTGATCCATTTTCACAATGCCTCCAAATTAGCTCTATTTTAGGTATCAGTGCTATTTTAGGATTTCATAGCCTGAGTTCCCGGCTCTCATCTTTGAGGTGTTTTGATGTACATGTTCAGTAAGTTCACTCCTCAGGGTGGAGTTTAAAAAGACTCACAGTACACCAGGAAAAACATGGAAGGTGCCTCCTTTTCAGATTTCTCATCCTTCATTCCTGATCTGTATTGAACACTAATCCTACCATGTTATTACTTTCTGTGGTCTGATGATATCTATCAGTTTTGTCCAAAAATCTCAAATGGGCAATATTTTTTTCCTCTCTCTGTAGGTATATGGAAGTGGGTTTACCCCCACACTGACCTACAGAATAATGAAGTTTTAACACCTTTCCTCCTGTCTACCTGTGAGGGAGAAATTGGGATCCATATGACCTAAAGTGGGAGTGCTGGAGTACGAGAGATAACCTTTGGAGATGATCTTCCATCCATTGCAAAAATCAGTTAATGAAATGGTCTGCTCTTTGATTTTGGTTGAGCTAGAGATCATAGAAAGGGATTGGAATTTATTGAAAAGTTTTTATCATTTATTAAAGTGCTTCAAAACAATCCAAAAAAACTTGTCTTTCAAAAGTCTTTGTGTAGATCAGTACTTTCATTAGCCTGAGAAGATTCCAGGTGTGGAAATGATCTCTCATTGCATATGTGCAAATGCTGTGCAACTTACAGCCTTAGAGAGTTACCTAATGTATGTAGAATTCATGTGACTTCTCTAGGATGATACATGTCAGCACATGAATCCAAGTATTCCTAACTCTAAGGCTTTTCATTCCTTTATTAATTATAGATGCTGGCTTTATTATAGTATTTGTGGTTACTATTTTGACAATATTCTAATATTTTTAGTTATTATGTAGAAACATACAACACAAAGTCATGTGCATGAATCCACTGATGAATAGATAGACATACCAAGTATGTTAGCACCTGTCTAAGTTTCTTTATCAAGATCACTGAAAATTAAAGAATATCCCATATAACAAGGATTTGTAGTGGGAGATGTTTTCATTTTGTTAATATTTTTATTCCTGCATGGAAATATTCACTGATTGTAATGAATTTTTAAGAAATTTCCTTCTATTATACATTGGCCACAAAGGGAGAAGAGTCTTTTTTGGCCTTTGTTTTACATTCTTCTTTCAATTCACCTGTCAGGAAATAGGTACTTCATCGTGAATGCCTATAGGTGAGGTGAGGGGACCCTTCTTTGCTAGACTCTTGTAATTTTTATTTTTAATTAAACTTTGGAGGTTTGAAATAAAGCTGCTTTGGAGCTATACCCTCAAGGCTTGTCAGCCTGCTCACTTGTACCTTTCCTGCAATTCCCTACACTGTCTTGGGATTATATTGTAAGGAAAAACAAAATAATAGCAGATAATTAATCTGTTCAGAGAAAGAAAGTGAAAACAACAAAGACAGCACTTTGTTCACACAATTGTTCCTTTCTAATTTTATTTTGTTGCTTTTCGTTTGAAATAAAACTGTAAGCAATGTTCACCCCCACAACCATCATAAAAAAAAAGGCCAATGTCAGAACTATTCTCCAGGGGGATTTGTTCAGCCTAAAGAGAGAACTCTTTTCCATCATTGACAGACACATGTATATGTGTGTTTATATATATGTATATAGTTATATACACACAAAAATGTGTGTATGCGTGTGTACATAGAGATAGGGACTGAGAATAGTATTGATACTGTACCACTACATAAGTTGAAAGTATTGGTTATGGAATTCCCAAATATGGGATAGTTGGAGGGAATTTCAATCACTTGCACTTAAAATCAACTTTGTTCCCTTTAGTTGTTACAGAAAACTAAGCCCCTTGTAAACAAGAAAATATAAAAAAATCTTGTCCCTATCCAGTTGATACTTAACATTTGAGCACAGGTATTTCTATGTATACCATGAAATACTGTCTTCACAGCCCATACTCCCTCTGAGCCCATCAAAAGTTTTATGATGCAGCTTAAAGTGTTTTTTCCTAATTCTGGCTTGAGATAAATCTTGTTTTATATCAATAATATCTATTGTAAATGGAGCACAAGAATGGAGCCTTAGATAGGAGGAAGGGACTCAGGCAAAAAACCAAAATCTTCCAAGTAACATAAACATTGCCAAATAATCCAGATTTCCCCTTCATAGGGTGACCACCTTATCTAAGGGCATAGAAGGGAGCAATGATGGGACATTTGAAAATTATTCCAAGTTGTAATAGAGCTACAATTTCTCCTCTAAACCTTTAACAATATATGATAACCCCTCACCCCCATTTACATTAACAAAAGCCCATTGGAAAGATAATTCCCTATTCTTTACAAAAGCAGAGAATTCTAGGGGAAAAGTTATCTATCTTTTCAAGATGATGCCTATGATAGGCATTCCCTTTAAAGGAAAGGTTGAAATCTGGAGATTCCCCATTACTTAAATTTGCTCTGATGCCTAAGAAATACACAGGGGTGTGCTGGAGCCAGTTCCTATTGGCTTATGAAAGTGGATTATTAAATTTCTAAGTGTAAGCATTTATAGCATATATAAATGAAGGCTTCATTTATTGTTTTATTGATTATCTATACCTAAGAAAGTGGTGGACAAAATGTTAATAATCCAGCTTAAATATTAAAAATGTCAGGCAATTTTTTTTGTAGATCTGGTTGTCGAATATTTACCAGCACACTCCTGCTTCTCACCTCCTGTTATTCTCTCTTTCACTCTATCTCCTTTTTTCTGTCTATTTTTTCCCCTAGAAGAACTTAAGTGTAGGCTGTTTCTACCCAGAGACATTAGTTTCAAAAAAATAGTTAAAATCAATCATTCAAGGAATTATTGGGGAGGGGGGACTTGAAATTCAGTTAAATATTGGTTGATTAAATTTCCATCTTCTTCCCAATCCAATTTGTGTGTGTAATCACAATCTCTCCCTGAACTCACATAATTCTTGGTTCTTGCCAATCATTTACACAAACACTGTTAGAAAATGTGTTACTTGTGGTTGCAATATTTATAGAAATGGAGATCATGGATATGGGAAGAAAGTATGCTGATGCATTTTAGATGTAGAAAACCTCTCCATGTAGAATTCTATTTATTATAAACTATTCAATCTAATTTCTAGTTCAGATGATATATTTAAGGGACCTACAACAGCAAATCTTATAGCAAAGTTCTCTTCTAAAATTTATAATCGCTATAATAAATAATTAATTGTATCCTAATGAATTGGTGCATGTAGATTGTCATGCATAAGCATAGCTAGTCAGACTTTCTCCAAATTAATTGGAACACTGCACCATGCTATATACTTATCAATTTATGAACTTTTCATATTGCTGTCACCCCTGGGTATTCACAATTGATAAAATTCAAAAAAAATACTATTCAGATAATTAGTATTTACTTGCTTTCCCAGTGCATGAAATTCATATAGCCTGTAAACTGCATGGCACAGGCTAATATACATTGTCTCTCCCAAACCTTCAGGGGAAAGAATTCAAGCTAAAGAAACCTGACACAAAAACCATTCTAATTATAGCCTATGGAGTTAGTATCTTGGAAATTGATCATAATTATATATTGTTATTTATTTAGCCAGATTTGCATTCAATTCGAAGAAGATACTATATATAAAATGCCTTTGTAACCTTGAAGTGCTATCCAGAGGGGAGCTGTTATTATGATGCCTGTTTCATCAGCATTATCACCATCCTCCTATGTAACTCAGTTACTGCTTATGAGCTATATTTGAACACATTAGGCATTATTATACAGTATTATAAGTAATGAGACATTTTTGAATATAGAATCTACCCTAGAGGGATAAATCTAAACCTTGGAGTTGGCTCATCTTTGGTTCAAAGGAACATGTTTGAAAATCATCCATAGCAAATGTTAGCAATTTCTGTTATCCCTTCTGAGCTAAATTGTCACCAAAGAAACAAACAAAAAACAACCCAATCAGGCACTAAATAATTACAGAACAGTCAGGGAAGTTCAATGGGGTAATTGTGAATGCAAACACTATCAGTTCATCTGATATTGGCTTTAAACAAAAAAGGTACTCAGTGTGTGTGTGTGTGTATGTGTGTGTGTGTGTGTGTAAATAACTTTGCCATTCTCATTTCTGAAAAATAATTAGCAGTTAATTCAGCATTTAGCCATATA
>CM053772.1:199198456-199218436 GCA_028658325.1 Potorous gilbertii
TCAAAGTTTTAGGAACATTTGTTGAATATTGTTCTTGCTACTAGGAAATAAGAAATACAGGTAATGGGGAATCGAAAGTTATCTGGCCCTACTGGACAAAAGAGAAGATGTGGTAAGGGAAAGGAGGGATGAAAGAAGAGAGGACAGATTGGTGATATGGGTAATTAGAATGTTCAGTGTATTGGGGAGGGGGGAGGGGACAAATGGGGAGAAAATTTTGGAACCCAAAATCTTGTGAAAATGAATGTAAAAAGTTAAATAAATAAATTTATTAAAAAAACAAAAAGAATGAGGTAGGAATACTTTGAATTGGTTGAGAGAGTTAGCAGCAGTGCCCTTGTTTCCTACCAAGCTATGACAGTTGGGATCCTGAGATGACTTTTGTCTCTGTACTTATTACTTCCTAATCTTAAGTAAAACTATCTTCTAAAATAAGGGTGCCCAGATGACCTTGCAAATTTGGGATATTCTGAGGTGCTATCATAGGTAAAAATTAGTGCTGAAGCTGAACAGTAGCAGAAACAGTGACCAGAGGAGCAGCTCAGTGGTGGGCCTTCTTTATGACCACACCCCTCAGCAAACGTTTTGGGACTCTGCAATTAAAAGGTGAGGAACAAAGAGCTATCCTGCCCCTTTTGGTTATCTATTCAAGTGTTGCTCAGCACTCCTTGAGCTATCAAATCTTTCTCCTCAGACAACTAGAACATTGCTCATCATGGCATGTTACAAGACCCTCAGTCATGCATGACTGGAAACTGACTCATCCCTCCCTCACTCCACTCCCCCAATTTTTTCTCTATCTCTTGGACTGGAACCATTCAGAAAATATCTACACATGCTTCCAGCTTCAAGAACTGGCTTCTGATTAGTTATTCTAGCTCTATTGCTGTAAGTGAAGTCATATCCTCATGAACTTTAAAGGTAAAATAAAGCAGATCATATATGACGCTAGAGATAGTAAGAAATTATTGGAGTTCACTGAGTGAGTAAATGATGTGATCAGATCTATTCTTTAGGGAAATGACTTTTATATTTGATAGGAGAGATTAGATCAAAGTAACTTGAGGCAAGAAGACATACTAGAAATTTCTGCAGTATTCTAGCAAAGAGATGCTGAGACCCTGAATTAGAGGGGTAGCTATGACTGGGGAGAAGGGGATAAATGTAAAGAAGTGAACATGGTGGTTAAAAGAGGAAGTTAGATGGAGCAGTAGATAAAGTGCTGGGTGAGCCTGGAGTTAAAAGACCAGAATTCAGACTCAAGCGTTTACTAGTTGTATGACCCTCAGTGTCCTCAACTATAACATGGGGACAATAGCAATACTTACTTTCTCAAATTTGTTACAAAGATTAAATGAGATGATGTGGTGTATAAATGTAAGGTTTTGTTTTATATTTTACATTTATTATTTATTTGTGGGGTTTTTTTAAACATTTTTAAAAAATGAGTTCCAGAGTCTCTTTCTCCCTCCTGTGCTTTTTCCATAGACTGAAAAGGCAAGCAATCCGATATCAATTTACATATATAATGTAAAGGGACAGCTGGGAGACACTATGGATAGCTTGCTGGGATTGGAGTCAGAAAGATTCATATTCCTGAATTCAAATTTGGCCCAAGATACTTACTAGCTATATGATCCTGGGCAAGTCTCTTAACCCTGTTCACCTTAGTTTCCTCATCTATAAAATGAGCCGGAGAAGGAAATTGTAAACCATCTCAGTATCTTCATCAAGAAAATCGCAAATGGGGTCACAAAAAATCAAACAATACTGAAACAACTCAACAAGTTATACATGTGAAATCATGAAAAACATATTTACACGTTAGTCATATTATGCAAAGAAAAGAAAAATGAAGTAAGAACACTATACTTCAATTTGCACTTTGTGTTCATCAATTCTTTCCTTAAAAGTGGACAGCATTTTTAACATGACTCTTTTGGAGTTGCATAGAGTAGGTAAGTCTTCCACATTTGATCGTTATAACAATATTACCCTTACTGTATACAATGATATCTTGGTTCTGCTTACTTCACTTTGTATCAGTTTATATAATCTTCCCATGTTTTTCTGAAACCATTCCCCTTGTCATAGAGCAATAATACTCTTTCACAATTATATATCCAAAAATGTTCAGCCATTCCCCAATTAATGAAAATGCCCTCATTTTCCAGTTCTTTGCTGCCACAAAAATACTTGCTATAAATATTTTTTTTTGTATATATATATATATATATATATATATATATATATATATATGTGTGTATATGTCATTCTCCTTCTTTGATTTCTTTTGGGTGCAGACCTAGTAATGGTATTGCTTGGTTAAAGGATATGCATATGTTGTTCTTAGATGTGAGAAGTATAGAGGTGCAGATTAAAAGTTTTGGCAGCTGACTGAATATTTGGGATAAATGAGAGTTGGGAGTAGAAAAGGACACCAAAATTTTGAACCTGGGTTAGTGGTTTATACTAACCAAATACTAGGCCATCAAAGCTAAGTTGCTTTTATTTCAGTGACTTATTCTTTCCACATAAATTCTTGAAAATACAGTTTTCAAAAGCAGTTATCCAAAAATTTTTCAATGCTTTTTATTTACCTTATAAAGTGGGTTGGATTAAAGAATATTCTTGGTTTAAAACATACCTTCAAGATATTTTTTTCAATCATTTACATTGGAAGTTTTCTTGGAACATGTATTTTTGAAGAGAGTGAAAATGGTTAGAGCTTGAGTGAATTTTTCACAGCTACAGGGGGTAGAGTTGAGATTCAAATCCAGGTATTCTAACTCAAAATTCAACACTCTACATTATAACACAGAAAGTGTCTAATCTCTGTGAAAAATTTCAGTCACTAACCCATACCTCTAATATCTTCAACTGTCTTCAGGAGTTATACCTTTTGTTGCTGTAATAACAAAGCTTTAGCATGTTATTAATGATACAACAGCACTATAGCACATTGTGGTTAGTTAGTTACATATGATAAAAATGAAAGAGAAACTGTCCTAAATGTGGACAAAAAAGATATTCTAAAAATAAAATGAGAAAAAAATATTTTTCAAGAGACTAACATATGTTCTGATTTCAAATCCTTGATATATATTGCATAATGAGAAGAAATAAGATTATTTGAATTTGAGAGTTGGAAGGATAGATAAGGAATATGTATTTTTAAAATAAGTTATATTTGTTAAAGATAGGAATCAGAGAGAAATATAAACACATTGAAACACACATACATACACAATAAGATCTTGATTTTAAAATAGATTTTTAACCTATTTAAACCTTGATGTTTGAACTCAACTGGAAAATAGACTGGCAAAAGGATACATGAAAGGAGAAGAGGGCTAAGAAGAGTAGCCATGGGCAAACTACATGACACAGTGTGGAGTGTCAGGATTGGACTTACAAGAACTCATGTTCCTGAGTTCAATTCCAGCCTCAGACACTTGCTAGCTATGTGATCCTGGGAATGTTGTTCAATTTCATTTATTTCAGGTTGCTCATCTGTAAAATGAACTGAAGAAAGAAATGGAAAATCACTCCATTATTTTTCTAAGAAAATTCCAATTGTGTAGTGGAGATTTGGACACAACCAAAAAATGATTGAAAAACAATGACAAGTCATAAGCAAAACAACCTTCAATTTGGAAAGGAAAACTGAAAAAAATAATTTAAAGAAAAGATTACCTATGACTGAGGTCAAGGAAAGAGAAGTTCAAAGGATTAAAAATATAATCAATGTTTTATAGATTAAGTGTTAAGCAAATTTCTTTTAAACTTCTTTTTATTTGTAAAGGGGGGCAAGCACAAAGGAAAAACTAAAAGAGGATAGAATGGAAAGAAATGCAAAATTAACATTATTTTCATAAATGTGAATGAAACAAACACTTATAAAATTAAAGAGGAAAGAAGAATGAATTAGAAAGAAAAATACAACAGCATGTTGTTTACAAGAAACTAATTTACTCATATACACTTTAAAATGAAGATGTAGAGTAGCATCCATTTTGTCTCAGGTGAACTAAAAAAAAGCAAGTATATCAATCAGAAGATCAGACAAGGTTATTATTAAAAGATAAAATAAAAATGGAAATATTGACATTTCATGTTTAACATCTTTAGATTTAATAACAATATAGTACATATTTCTAATAACATATTATCTGAACATTTCAAGGAAAAGTTAATTGTATTTCAGAGAGAAATAGTAAAAGTTGGGGGTGGAGTCAAGACGGCAGAGTAGAAAGACACACCTACTCTAGCTGTTTCCCCACAGCCCATAAAATACCTATAAAACAATGACTCTAAACAAATTCTAGAGCAGCAGAAACCACAAAACAGCAGAGTAAAAAGATTTCTAGCCCAAGGTAACTCGGAAGGCTGACAAGAAAGGTTTATATCACAGGGCATGGAGTGGAGCACAGCACATGAATACAAACCCAACCTTGGCCATGATGCACCAGCTGGAACAGGACCAGAGCCAGCCTGGGGATGGAATCCCCAGGAGCAGCTGTGGTTCCCAGATCCCTCAACCCACAAATGCCAATGATAACTTCAAAAGTCAGTGAGAAGCTTTTTCACCTGAGTGAGAAGGGAGCACAGTCCTCTCTTAGTCTTGGTCTCAGGTGGTGGCAGCAAGAACAATATCCATTTATGGAGCCCTCAAACTAAAGACCTTGAGGGAATTGAGTCTCTGATCTGAGTCTCAGCCCTGAATGGCAACCCTGGGGTAAGGAAGATTACTGGCATGGTGGAGATGGTAGAGGTGCTGGGAAGGGAATTCTACTTGCAGACAATTCTACTGTGCAGAAAAGCTTTGGTAGCTCCCAGACCAGAGCACAGGCCAGTAGAGGAGTAACTCCTCTCCCTTGATTGTGCCACCTTGGAGGAACTGAGAACTTAGAAGTCCTCAGAATATACCTTCCACCTGACAGAGTACTCAGAAATCAAGTAACTGACTGGGAAAATGCCCAAAAAAGGAGAAAAAATAAGACTATCAAAGGTTACTTTCTTGGTGAAGAGGTATTTTATTCCATCCTTTTGGAGAACAATGCATAGCCTCAGAAGAAGGAAGTCAAGGCTTCTGCATCCAAACCTCCAAAATAAATATACAATGGTCTCAGGTCATGGAAGAGCTCAAAGAGCATTTTGAAAATCAAGCAAGAGAGGAGGGGGAAAATTGGGAAGAGAAATGAGAGGGAGGCAAGAAAATCAAGAAAAGCAAGTCAAGAGCTGGCTAAAGGAGAACCAAAAAAATGCTGAAGAAAATAATACCTTTAAAAATAGTTACTCAAATGGCAAAAGAGACCCAAAAAGCCAATGAGGAGAAGAATCCTTTAAAAAGCAAAATTACTCAAATGGAAAAGGATGTTCAAAAGACCACTGAAGAAAACAGTTCTTTAAAATTAGGATGGAGCAGATGGAAGCTAATAACTTTATGAGAAACCAAGATATTACAAAGCAAAACCAAAAGAATAAAAAAATAGAAGATATTGTAAAGTACCTCATTGGAAAAACAACTGACTTGGAAAATAGATCCAGGAGAGACAATTTAAAAATTATGGGACTACCTGAAAGCCATGATCAATAAAAGAGCCTAGAAATCATCTTTCATGAAATTATCAAGGAAATCTGTCCTGATTTTCTAGAACCAGAGGGAAAAATAAATATTGAAAGAATCCACTGATCACCTCCTGAAAGAGATCCAAAAGGAGAAACTCCTAGGAATATTATAGTCAAATTCCAGAGTTCCCAGGACAAGGGGAAAATATTACAAGCTGCCAGAAAGAAGCAATTCGAGCACTGTGGAAATGAGGTCAGGATAACACAGGGTCTGGCAGCTTCTACATTAAGGGATCAACAGGATTGGAATATGATATTCCAGAAGTCAAAGGAACTAGATTAATACCAAGAATCACCTACCCAGTAAAACTGAGTATAATACATCAGGGCAAAAAATAATCATTCCATAAAACAGAGAACTTTCAAGAATTCTTGTTGAAAAGACCAGAGCTGAATAGAAAATTTAACTTTCAAACAGAAAAATCAAGAGAATCATGGAAAAGTAAACAGGAAAGAGAAATCATAAGGGATTTATTAAAGTCAAACTGTTTATATTCCTACATGGAAAGACAATATTTGTAACTCTTGAAATTTTTCTCAATATTTGGGTAGTTGGAGGGCTATACACATGCACACACATACATACATACATATGTATACGTAGATATGTATATATATATATATATATATATCTAAAAATAAAATTAAGTTGTGAGAGAGGAATATTTTGGGAGGAGAAGGGAAGAAATACAATGGGGCAAAATATCTCTCATAAAAGAGGCAAGAAAAAGTTTTTTCAAAGGAGGGGAAAAGAGGAGTGCTGAAAAGTGAAGCTAACTCTCATCACATTTGGCTTAAGGAGGGAATAGCATACACACTTAATTTGGTATAATAATCTATTTTACACTACAGGAAAGTAGGGGAGAAGGGGATAAATGAGATGGGGGGATGATAAAAGGGAGGGCAAATGAGAGGAGGGGAGTAATAAGAAGTAATCACTTCAGGGGAGAGTCAAGGTCTAAAGTGAAAAAAGAATAATTAGAGAGCAAGATAGAATGAAGGGAAATATAATTAGTCTTTCATAACATGACTATTATGGAAGTCTTTTGCATAACTACACACACATAGTCTATATTGAATTGCTTGCCTTCTCAGTGGGGATGGGCAGGGAGGGAGGAAGGGAGAGAAGTTGGAACTCAAAGTTTAAGAAATGAATGTTGAGAATTATTTTTGCATATAACTGGGAAATAAGAGATACAGGTAATGGGTTATAGAAATCTATCCCTACAAGAAAAGAGGGAGAAGATGGGGATAAGGGAAAGGAGGGGTGTGATTGAAGATAAAGCAGATTGGAGGAAGGGGTAATCAGAATACATGGTGTTTCAGGGTGGGAGAGGGGAGAGATGGAAAGAAAATCTGTAACTCAAAATTTTGTGGAAATGAATGTTGAAAACTAAAAATAAATTTAAAAAAAGAAATAACAAATCTGCAATAGTTGCCAATCTTGATATACATTTTTCAGGCCTAGACAAACCTAAGAAAGAGATAAAGAAGAAAGAAATTAAGCATGTGAAAAGAACCTTAAAAAAATAGATATGTTAGAAGTATGGTCATTATGGAAAGGGAGTAGAAAGTGATTACAAATTTATCAGATGTGATACTTTGACCAAAATTGACCATATAATTAGGTATAAAATAACCTCACATGCAAATTGAAAGAGCCCAAAATACTAAATATATCATTACTGAGCACAGTATAATAAAATTATATTTAATAACTGGTATTTTGGAAAATAAAACTAATTTGATTAAATAACTCAATTCTAAGCGTCAAGGAACAAATCATAGAAACAGAAATTTTCATCAAGAAAAATTACAACAATGACATAATACTAAAACTTTTCAGTTATCTGTGTGTATACTCACATACACAGACACATAATATATATGGATAAATGTAAGCTTTCACTGATAAAAGAAAGAACAAAGTAATTTAAAAAACTCGAAAGGCAAATGATAAAAATCCTTAACTAAAAACCAAAAAATTCTGAAAAATCAAAGATATTATTAATAAAAATTAAAATACAAAAAATTAGTAAAATTATGAGTCAGTTTGTTTAAAAGAAGAAAATAAGCAGCTAGGTTCATTAAACTAATTGAATAAAACATGCTGTTCACAGAAAAATGAAGTGGACCACAAAATTACTATCTTTCTAAAATATATGTCAACAAAACTGGCATATAAAATGAAATATATGTACAAGGAAATTCAAGAAAAATGAATTTTAATATTACACAAATTTTTCAAAATGAGAAAAAGATACAGTTTCAAACTCATTTTTGTATAAATATGATCATAATGCATGAACCAAACTGAGATACAGTAGAGAAAAAACCCATATAGACTAACATTCCCTATAAATATTGATGGAACATATTAAATAAAATATTAACAAATAAGTTATAATAACAAATGAAAATATTTTACTTTATTACCAGAACAAAATTATGCTTTGGATGAAGGGTTATTTCAATATAAAGAAAGTTAATGAGACAATAAGCAATATTTGTAATGAAAAAGAAAAAACCGAAAAGATTATATCATTAGATGCTGAGAAGGGTTTTGCAAAATCTAATTCCCATTACTGTTTAACCCCCCCCCCCCACGCACCCACACATGCACACACACACACACACATAGCATAGCTATCATTAGAACAAATTGAGTTGGAGATGTCTAAATCCTTGTGAGTCTTATCTACTGAGTTCCTCATGGGAACTCTATGAATGAAACTATAAAACGTTCATTGCCTTTCAAACATCTCAATCTGGATATTCAACTGACATCTTAAACTTAGTGTGCAAAGGTGAACTCGTATTTTGCTCCGAGCTCTCCTTCTACTCCTACTCTCTTTTTTACCATGGAGAATAAAACCATCCTTTCAGTCCCTGAGGTTTACAATCTAGGTGTCATCCTTAACTCCTCACTATATCTTCCCTGCTCCCACCCTAGATTCAATCTATTGTTAAGGATGTTGATTTCCCCTTTGCAACATCTCTCAAACACATTTTCTTCTCCACTGTGACATAGCCATACTTTTACTGCAGGTCCTTTTCACCTCACCCCTAGACTCTTGGAATATCCTGTTGATGGGTCTACCTGCCTTAAGTCTGACCCCAGTCCAATCCATTCTTCACTCAGTTGTCCAAAATGATTTTCCTTGAGTGCAACTCTGACCACGTCATCATGCTACTCTGTCAACTCCAGTGACTCCCTATTGCCTTCAGGTTCATATACAAAATCCTCTTTATAAAAGCCCTTCACAACTTAGGGCCCTCCTACTTTTCCCATCTTTTTTTTTTTAACATCTTTTTACATCTCCTTGCCATAGACTCTTCCATGTAATGGCATTGATGTCTTTGCTTTCATCTCTTGTCTTGGGACGTTTTTTCTGTTTCCGACAACTGAAATGCTCTCCCTCTTTAGCTCTACCTACTGGCTTCCCTGGATGCCTTCAAGTGACACATAAAATTTTATTTTATACAGAAAGTCTTTCACAACTTCTCTCAATTCTAATACCTTACTTCTTTTAATTCTTATTAATCTTGTATATAGCTTGTTTGTAGATATATATTTGTTTGTTGTCTCCCTTATAAGATTTTGAGCTCCTTGGTGGCAGGAACTATCTTTTGCTTCTTTTGTTTTTGGTATCCCCAGTGTTTAACATAATGCCTGACAGGTAGTAGTGTCTAGAGTAGGCACTTAGTAATTGTTTATTACTGACTAATTATAGCAATAATAGAGACCCACATGATTGGAAAAATATTAATTGCACATGGGTGGGTTGAGACACTATAATAAAAAATAACCTTACCTAAGTTAATCCATTTTTTAAAATTTCCAAATATCTACCAAAAGATTATTTTCTAGCACTAGAAAATAATAAAAAATATGTCTGGAGAAACAAAAGGTTAATAACTTCAAGAGAAATAATGAAAACACTGAGGAGAGAAGAAGACCTAGCTGTACCAGATGTTAAAATATATTAAAAACTAGTACTCATAAAAAGTATTTGGCAATGATTAAAAAAAAAAGAGAGGTTGAAATGGGGGAGGAGATACAATAAATGCAAGTTAATGTACATGCATATAAAAATGCCAATTTTATTTAGTGTTATTTTATTTAGGTTCAGAGTATTTTTTAAAAAGTGGAGTTTACAAAAAATCAAAGCATTTGCCCTAGGATTCTATCCTAAAGAGCAAGTAACAAATTTATTTTCCTGTTTTTATTATTTACTTGCTTTTTATTATGTGGTTCCCATCTGCTTCCAGAGCAATGGAAGAGAAGGCATAAGATGCTAAGAATAACATTTCCAAATAACCTATAAACATTCATTTTTCTATTGGCATGTTAAATGTAAGTTGCTTCTCCAATGATCACAACTAATGAATATACTAAAGGAGGAACTGAATTGGCATTCTTTCTATAAAAGAAACTGGAAGATAAAAGTTAGTCTGACTTTTGAAAACATAACTCACAGGTTGTCTTTGGAAAGCAAATAAAGGAATCGGTAAATTCAATATTATTCGGAGGTCCAAAGCAATGAGAAACACTATTTCATGGAATTTTTTGATGTCTTATATTGCAAGATTGATGGAAATTTTCCTAAAATACACCCCCCAAATAATTGCAAGTTCATGTATTAACATTTGGAGGAGAAGTTATAGAAATAAAGAAATTATATGAAGGACTTCATTGGGCCATCTATGTTACATGAACAAATATGGCTATTCTGATGATATCAATGCAAAAGGAATAGAAGAGGATGACAAAAATAGAAAAAAAAATGTGAGTCAGATATAAGGAACATAAGAAGCCAAAATAATTTACAAATCATACAGAAAGTTCATACCTTCCCATTGTGAAAACTTCATTTAAGAATAGAATTGGTAGGAGTTAACCATAGTAACCACTGAGTATCCTAAAAAAAACATTTATTTTATTTTAACATACAGACTACAACCCACCATTGATATGAGAATCATTTCTGAATTTCTCTATGGTTAAAGTCAGAATTATCTTTATATCAAAGAAGAAAAATAGTATAATGTAGGGAATAAAAAATACAAAATTGATATGGTATGCAATTCATACAACAATAAACACCTCCTTTAGTAAGTTATTGATTATGAAAATTAAATATGAATGGAAGAAACAATAGATGCTAATTATAAACATTTTAATCAGAAGTTCAGCCAGTATACAAGTCATCTGATATAAGAAAGCAGAGTCTATAAATATGTTAGTCAGTAAAGGTGACTTACCAAGCAGAGAAATGGCAGCTAAAGGCAGCATTTGGTTAGAAAATATATTTGCTTCTAATATCTTACGAAGAAGGATGATCAAATATTATGTGCAGTATCACTGAGTTCAATGACTACCTCCTAAAAGAAGCCTCAGTTGTAATGGTTCTCTTTTCTGTTCATATAATATATTTTACATTTAATTACTTATGTATCTACATTTTTGTCCGAACAGAATATAAGCTCCTTGGGCACAAACATTACAATTTGGTCTTTATCCCTAGAACATAGTAAAGTATCTAATATATAACAAGTACTCAGTAAACGTTTGTGGAAATGCAAAGGCTTCAAAACAGCTTATGTCCAAACTTCAAGGTGACATGGTTAGGTAAAGCTCTTACTTGATTTATCAGTATAATAATATCAATGCTTTATCTTAGTGAGCTGTCATACAATTGGGGATACCCGTGTTCTCTAACCCACAAATATTGACATGTGTTTCAGACAGGGAACTTGTTTTTAATCTCACTGTAATCATCATGGCACATTATGAAACATCGGAGTACTGTCTGTCATCACTCAAAGAATTCATCACCTTCAGGTTAAATATGCCCCATGACAAATCCTAGATGATACAGTGGACTTCAGTTGACGCTGAAAGTGCTGATCTTGAAACAAGTGTTTTTTTTTTTTAATTACTATTATTTGAGTACTTGAAAATAGATTGCTTAGGAAGAATCGACTTTTCCATCTTCCATCTTAGAACCCCTAACCATATTTCATAATTTGAATATCATAATAAATGAGAGTAAGAAAATGTATTCCTAACTTTAGGGGAATCATTTTGGGCCAAATAGCTCCATGAACAATCTGTCTCACACCTAGTGTAACACTAAGTGGGTCTGTTAAATTAATTTCCCTTGGAAACCAGAGAAAATTACTTCTCTATAAGAAATTTGTTTTGTTTTTTCCTCTTGGGATAGCTTTGTTATTTTCCAAGTTCTGGTTTCTAAATCTGAATTTTCACTCATAATATTCAAAATAAAATGAAATTTAGTTAAAATTTTCTCTGATTTTGGTTTACTCCAAAGTTAAGGAAGTTGTAATTGTTATTTGTTTCCCACAGTCATATTTTCATAGCCCGTATGATTATAAATATCTGGATTCAGCAAAAATGGCTTCATGATATGTCAGTACTCCATGCCTTTTAATTTCTGCCTTCCACTGTTCTATTCCCTTTCTGCAGTAATACCAATCATACTACCATCACCAAGCTTATGCTAATTAAAATAATATTAACGTTTCTGTAAGCAGTATGCCTGTTTATATATCAATATAGACATAATGTGTAATTTATTAATTATGAATTATTAATGAATTAACATGCACTGCATATTATATTATACTGTTATGAAAAATTCTATTGTTACTTTTCTTATTATACTAATTCGATAAATGCTTCCAATAAGTTAATAATAAAACTAAAAATAAATAGCAAAATAAAAAAAAAAGAAACAGTAGCAACAAAAATACTGTTATCTCCCATCCTTACTACACTTGTTCTAATACTGTTACTAGCAGGCTAGGGAATTACTGGTTATGGCAATGATTCAGTGACGCCCCAGTCCTGTGCATGCATGAAGGGAGTAGATGAATAAGACCTTGCCCTACTTTTCCTTTTGCTACTTCACAGTAGTAATCTATATGGATTTTTTTTCCTATCTGTTTTCTCCAAAGTGGTTTTCTTTAGAACAGTTAATCTCTCTATGTAATAGTATAAGCTCACTTTTCCAGAATCTGGCCCATATCGACAGCTAATAGTTCATTGGGCCTCCGGAATTTCCGGTTGCATGTATGGTTCATGTCCCAGTGTGCTAATACTAGGAAGTAGGTTCTATGCTTAATATACCTGAAAAATCGTTATTTTCTTTCAGAGGCTTCTGGTCTTTGTGTGTCTCTGAAGGAATATGTTCTAAAATATGGGCCAACCAAGTTGGGTCACTGTCTTTTAATGAGAATTAGCATTCTAAGGCTCCCTCACTTTTCAGCAATAGATACTCTGAAAAGACATAGACCATCACATGTCCTACCGGTATTATATTGATAGAAATTAAAAAGAGGGACATTTTTCCTAGTACTTTATAGTAGAGTAAGTCTATATTTAATAATCAAAGACTGACAGGAATTTTCCTTTATTTCATGACGACTACAGTTATTCTACTTTTTGTAGGTATAGAAATTTGAATGTATTTATTATTAATCAAACTTTTCAAGGTTGAGAACCATTTTGGAACTTGAAAAATGTATGACTTTAAACCAAATAAACAAATGCCACCTGTCTTGCACTTTCAGGTTTCTTTGCTGCTTGCTTCATTTATAACTTGGGGTCAGACCTTGGCTTCTATTATAAATTATATGTAGACTAGGCGACAAAACCTCACAATATCCAAATGAATAGTCCTCAGAATCACAAGTCATCATGCTTATCATTGTATAGCTTAACAGGCTAAAATAGCAAACTGAATTTTGTAGAGAATCTGAGCCAAACAAGCAGATTATCTCCTTGAGAACAGATGACTTCAATAAAAAATTCCATCTCCCAAAAAGGCCAAACACAATATCGCAGAGCAGAATTTAAGATTAAAAATGCCATCTAATCCAATATATTGCAAATCTTAGGCCTTTATGTGTGTGCAAAGTGATTTTGCCAGAGAAATGCTAGTAAATGTTAAAGAAAAGAAAACTGCCAGGTTGTCTTTCTAAAATAGAATGAAGTTCACTCATCTTTTATAACCTAGGTCATGTTCATGTAAACAATCACATGTAGAATTTGTGGGGATTTTTGCACTAGGTCACATAGACCAGTAGGAATTGAGAAATAACTTTGTATATGACAAAGATATTACTAAATTTGCCTCTGTTCTTTGTACATTGTCAAATTGAGAATTGCTGGAGCTTATTTTGAAAGACTCCTTGCTTTTCCTCAAGTTTATCAGGCTAATCTATTTCGATTCACAAGTCATGAATACACTAGGGCTATTTCTGTTTAAGATTTTATAACTTATTTTTTTTGGAATTATAGTTTGAAATTTTGATGGCACATTTGCCTAGTTACAATTTTTCACCAGTAGCTTGTATGGAAAATGATCATCAATATGCCATAATTAATTGATAAACAATTTAAGGGGGGAAAAATTCACAGTTCCTTGTATATTTTTAGACTGTTGTGTTTTACTATGTTAATTTCAAATTCCTAAACCATGACTGCTTTTTTTTTAAAGAATTTACTTTCCACGTGGAGGATTTTTCTTTCTTTTTCCCTGATATAATTAAATGCTTAATTTGCCTTTATTTTTAAAAAATCACCACCAAATGATTTCATTTGAAATGTGGTTTTACAAAAGGAAGACAGAATCAGTGAGGAAAAACATAAGACCTTTAGAATACTTGGGCTATTTAGCTTTTAAAAATTAAACCTAATTATTTCTTAGTTAGACTGAAGATTTAGTTTAACTCAATAGTCTTGAGAAACAGTGTCTGTCAGTAAAAATCCAGCTTAGCAAAAAGAATTTCAACTTTATATTCCATAGCCTATTCTAAGAATTAACTATTTAGAATAGATCTGGGTGGATAGTAGCTTGAGCTTACCCCTTTCCTTGTGTGCATTACCTTCTAGGCAAACTGGTCAATAGAACAGTGTACGTATGTATCATTCAATCTCATGCCTTATTAAACCTTATTAAAGGCTGTGCCACATTCTTGGAATGCTCTCCATCCTCACCTCCACCTTCCACCACTCTCTAACTCCCTTTAGGATGTGGATCAAGTGACAAAAAACCTTTCCGTAAGCCATAAGTAGCAAGAGTTGTATTTGTCAGGCACATATTTTATATTTTATTTTCTATATACATAGTCATCCAGTAGAACATAAATTCATTCAGAGATATTTTCTTTCTGTCTTTGTACATCTAATTATGACCTTATCTCAGCTCCTGGCATAGATATAGCTTACGCAATGATTACTGAATGAAATAAAATTGACTAACAAGGAGATTCCTAGAAACGATATCAACTTTTTTGGCCGATCAAGTAACAAAAATACAGATGTCACCATTTAAAGACCTAGATAGTTCCTTTATTTCATTCTTATCTCTTGGTTCATACAGAACCATAGACTTATGAAGTAACTTAATTTTTAAATGACTAAAAGACAGACTGCCTTTAGATCACAGTGAGAGCTAGTGGGCTTCATAAACAAATTTCCTGTCTTCTAGCTTCTTTATTATTTTGGGGTACTATGTGTTAAATTATTAGCCTATAGAAGATCTATGATTGATATCTATTTATTGTCTTACTATACATTTTTTTCCTTTCTTTCCTAATATTTGACTTAAAACTGAGGAAGCTATAGGTGGTAGAACGAAAAATAAAATGTTGATCCATCCTTAATTGCCATTGTCATGTTTTCACTTAATTTTCTCATGGTTATAAATCTTTTCAGTGTACCCACCATCTACATCTAGCTTACTACCAATGTACCAATAATCATGTAAAAAAATTGCAGCCAAACATGTAGACTAAGCTCTTTAGTGTTTATTCCTACCTTTCTAATTTACCAAAATACATTTGTATCTTGATTCTGTAATCCAATGTTCTATTCATCTTTCTCAGAATTTTGTTATATATAATAAAAGTGACAAAAACTAAATCCATATCTTCAGCTAAGTTATACATAAACATGTTGAATAGGACAAGAAAAAAGATAGAGCCCTCTATCACACCATTCAAGAGTTTAATAGAGAGACTTGCCCTCATATCGACAGACCTCTACCTCACTTTACAAAGTACTTTCATATTATTTCACTTACATTGACATTTATATACACAATTCCATGATGTTGTTTTGAGGATCACAACACAGCTAAAATGTGGCAGAACTAGTGATCGCATCTCCTGATTCTCAATATATTGTACTGTTAAAATGCCTCACTGCATTTCTAAGAAATAATCTTAAGAAACTAACAGGAGGTGAGGAAGTGTATGATATCTAATTCATTTGATTCAAATCTCAAAGCAGCAACTCTGGAATCTTCAGATACGAAAGGTAGGAAAAGTTTAGGTTAATGACCCTAGCAACCTTTATAAATTAATACCAATTTTTTTAAAAGGCTTATTATAATAGGCCTACCACATTCTTTTCTATATAATTCTTATTTCAAGTAGGTATCACTTTTTCTATTTTTTTCTATTGTGGATATTAATATGGTCTGATGAACAAAATTTTGTTTTGAAGAACTAACACTTCTATAGTGAGTGAGTGACTCTAAGGTACCTGCAAGCAGTGTCTGAGGCTTAAGGTCTATGCTGCCTTACAAAGTTACAATGCAATTTTATGCTGACTGCATTGATCTGTAGCAAGAAGGCCCACAAAATATGGCAAGTAAACATTTGCGAGTATTGCTTTCCAACATGACCTATTTTACAGACCATTGAAGTGGGACAATTCCATCTACATTTTCTGGCTTCAGAGGGGTGACTTGGATGTGGGGCATGAGTATAAGGAAGTGGGAGGAAATTGAGGATGGAAACACCAGGATGCAATAAGGGAGAAGGGAAAAAGAGGAATATTTTTAAGAAGTAAGGGATTTTGATTGTAAAAGTTTTGTGTACTGGGAAAAATCTGCCATTCTCAGTGGCATCTGGGAGACCCTACCTTGGGAACATTATTGCCAAATCAATCATTTTTGATGTTGCTCAGTCACTTCAGTCGTGTCAGACTTTTTGTGACACTATTTAGGGTCTTTGTGGCACAGATATTGGAGCAGTTTGCCATTTCCTTTTTCCAGCTCATTTAATAGATGAGGAAACTGACTTGCCTGGCATCACACAGCTAGTAAGTGTTAGAGGACGGATTTGAAGTCGGATCTTCCTGACGCCAGGCCTTCTACTCTATTTACTGCTGGTTGGTTGTTGTCCATCTTCGAAGAGGACCAAAATGATATCACCATGATAAAGTGAAATATTCAGTCTACTGTACCACCTGGCTGCCCAGCAATACTAATGATAATTAGCATTTAAATAGCCCCCAAAGATTATTAAATATAAACAATAAATGTTAGAACATATAACTAGATACAATAGCTGCCATTAATTAGGAACTAACATTTAAATCAGCACATGATTTTTTATTAAAATATGTAAAAATTGATTTAAAAGAAATGGAGAGAATCAAATTGAGACATGTCAAAATAGTGGTTTTTTTTTTATTAGGACAATACTCTTGTTTATTTTCCAAATGTAATGCACTAGTAATCAGAATATAAATGCATTTTAATAGAATTTGATAAAACGATAAAAATGGAGTAATGTGTAAAAAGGCTCTAAAGACAGGGAGGAAACAGCTTGTGATGAGATTTAAATGTCAAAAAGGTGAATCTTTCCTATAGAAAATAAGCTAGAAGAATGAGAGGCCTGATCCAACTTGTACTATGGGAAAATCACTGAAGACTGTGGAGAATCAGAGTGGGAAAAGATTTGAAGCAGAAACCAAACAGGAAGTTGTAAGATTCCAGGTAGGAGGTAATGAGAACCTAACCTAGACATAAACGGGTTATGTAAATAGAGAGGAGAGGTTGAAAAATTTAGAAAATACAAGATGATACTGTACTTGGCCAACGATGCGTTGGCATGTTTGTCTTTCCTCAGTCTTCAGCTGGAGGACTGCTCTCATCTGTGGTCGTCATGGTCATCTTTTCTGGGTGTCAGGTGAATCCTCATTGTTTCAATTTGAACCATTTTATATAGTTAATAGTTTGTAATTCTTCTCTTGAGAAATATCTGTCCATACACAGTGATCTCCTACTGCCTCCAGGATAAAATGTAAACTCCTCTATTTAGTTTCTCAATCCCTTCACAACTAATCTTCCAAGCTTCATTGAATATGATTGCCCTCTCCTACTCTGACTCCAGCTAAACTTATTTCTCTGCTCCTCCAGCTCTATTTACCATGTCTGTGACTTACTTTTGGCTAGCCTTCTTATTCTTCAATGTACTTATTCCTTATTTTCATCTCCCAGAATTTCTTTTCTTCCTTCAATCTTTAGCTAAAGCACTCCTTTCTGTCCCAGTGCTGCTTAACTGTGTGTTATGCCTTTAGTTCTCTGGTGAATCTCGAGTCAGATGACTGGAGAAGTGAGGCTGGTGACTTGCACAGCTCTCTCTCACTCAAAACAAAATCAAGTGCAAGTCATGTTATCATTTCTCTGATGGCATGGTCTTCTTCGAAAACAAAGGATGAACACAACTCTCATGAATCCTAGAGACTTTAACAATAGTACATTTTTAACTACACAAATAAAATATGTGTGAGTACAAAGAAGACCACTCATAAATTCATAGAATCCAGATGAAAATTTTGTGTCAAATCTACGTCAGTCAATCTTGGAAAGATTTCAAACATTTCTGTTCCTCCACCCCATCCCAATGGCTACTGTTTTCCATCCCCCAAACTATTTCATATCAATTCTAGTTGTATTCCTTCTGCATACACACACACACACACACACACACTCATTGTCTCCCCCTTCTCTCTCTGTGCATGTGCCTATATGTGTATATTTATGTGTGTGTGCACATGCATGTGTGTGTGTGTGGACTGTTTTTGAGTCTTCTAAGCAAATTGGTGTTCTTTCCTAGGTAATTTATTATGTTTTAGGGTTTATTGAACCATTGGTTGATTTCCATTATTTCTGATTTGCCATTGCCTGGTTTATTATGCTGATCTGTTTTCCATTTTTACCCCAGTACCAAATAGTTTTTAATAAATATTGTTTTTTTAATAATATAATATGTATAAATGCATACTACCTTCATATCATTTAAAAATGTTTCTCTTGATATTCTGTAGATGCTGTGCTCTTCCAAATGTATTTTAAATTGTAATATCCATTCCCTTTCACCCAAGGATTACATGCCTCAGCTTTTATCTCAAGGAAGTTAATGGTAAAAAAGGCTCAAAATAAACTAAAGATATTTATTTCTGTACTTTTTGTAGCATCAACAATTTTTCAACAATGTATATATCCAAATTTGGGGAACTTCTAAACAACTGCTAATGTATGGATATAATAGAATATAGTGTTACAGTCCAATATTAGAATAAATGATGGTTGTGATAAACACAGAAAAGGATGTGAAGACATACAAACTGATGCAATATGTAATAGACAGAATCAGAATGACAGAAGTGAAGATGTCTAAAACAACTTAAATGGAAGGGAGCAACAAAATAATAGACATAATACTGGAAAATTTAAAATAATATATTTGAGTCCAAAGAAGAATTATTCATTCTTTGCAAAGGCATATGATGATATATATGAAACAGTACAAAGAACATGACTGCTTTGATGTGTTGGTCAATTTTGTTGAATTTTCCTCCCCATTTTTAAAACCATTATTTTAAGTAATATCTTTCTGAACTGGAGAGGGATAAGAAGATTTTGCAAAACATAAGTGACTTAAGAAAAATGATCAATAGTTTTTTTTTTAATTCATTAAAAGCAAATAAAAATTCCATACTCTCTCATCCATCAAGGTATCAAAACTGTTCAGGATTCCTGATAACAGATTGATAATATCGTTGTTGAGTTGTTTCAGTTATGTCCAAGTCTTTAGGATGCCAGTTGCGGTTTTCTTGGTAAGAATACTGGAGTGATTTGCTATTTCCTTATCCAGTCCATTTTATAGATGAGGAACTGAAGCAAAAAGGGTTAAGTGACTTGCCTGAGGTCAAATGACTACTGAGTGTCTTTGGTTGGATTTAAACTCACAAAAATAAGTCTTCATGATTCCAAGTCCAGTGCTCTATCCATTGTACCCCCTAGCTACCCAAGTACTAATTGTAATTAGCATTCATCCAGAGCTTTAAGGTTTTCCAAAAGCTTTTCAAATATTTCATTTTTTCCTCACAACATTCCTGGGAGGTAGGTGTTATTATTTTACCCAATTTATAGGTGATGAAACTAACCCAGTCAGAGGATAAGTGACTTGTTCAGGGTCATATAGGAGTAAATGATTAAAGCTGGATTTAAATTTAGGTTTTCC
>CM053772.1:199218936-199243873 GCA_028658325.1 Potorous gilbertii
TAAAGTTCTGTTTGGCGTTAAAAACCTTTAAAAACCTGGTACCATCTAAATTTTCTTACCTTGTTTCATATAACTATAAACAACTACTTTGTTTTCATATAACTATAACCTCCACCCACTCTGTGTTCCAATCAAAATGGAATTCTTACATTTGTTATTCAACACCTTAACCTTCTTGATTTTTCCCTGGCTTGTCCTACTTACCTCCTCAGTTTCATTCACGTCCCAGTTCAAGCACACTTCTGTACTTCAAACCTTTCCTGATCACTTCCTTACCTGTCCAGCTGAAAGGGTTTTGTCCCTAAATCACCTTACATTTAACCTGGACATAATTTGATATGTCTCTGTATGAACGTATTCTCTCATGATTTTTTTCAGTATTCTTGATGCTATATACTGTGCCAGATACCTAATTGATGTTTAATAAATATACGTATATAGATTATATACATGATTGATTAAATGTATCACTGGGCGGTAACTCAGTCCACCACGTGTGCCTGCCTTTTCTAAATGTGGTATTGGCTTCCGAGTATATTGAGCCGGAGGAAGCAGGGCTCAAATCCCTTCAATCTTTGAACTAAATTATAGTTCAAGGTTTCTAAACAAAAGAGAATATGGCACTGTCAGATCAGAATAGATGTTTTAAAAATCCTCTTCTCCTTTCCCCTTAGTTTACAGTAGATTCAGCGGGCTATAGCACTTCAAGGCTTTCACATAAGTGATGTCAAGTAGCTTAGATTGAATTGAAACTGCCAGATTCAGCAAAGATATTGAAGGTCTTGGGACCTCAAGGACACTAGAAACTCCAGTAGTCTCAAATTAATTTAAAATTTATTAACATCAAAAAGCAAGAAATATACTCAAGTGGTAGAGAACATTGGAAGAACTATTCTGGTTACTTTTTCTGGCTTTCCTTTGAACAGCTTTGTGATCTTGAGCAATGAAGTCAGCTACATTTATGCTTCCACCTACATGATACCAAGATATTTTTTTGTCTGTAATTCAGAATCAATTTATTTCTCTCAGAAGCTAAATGGTGAATTTGACTTGGGCTCAGGGAAGTTGGGAAAGGGAGTATTAGAAAAGTTGTCTCCTTACTGGGTCTCATCCTGAAGAGCTATCTCTCATTTCTAAGAAAAAATAAACATGCTTAAATAACAGATTTCTGTAAATTTTCAAATAACATTTTTACCATAATTATATTTTAAAAGCACTGTGGTATGATGAAAGGAAGACAGAAATGTATTGCAATTCAGAAAGTCAAGATTTTAACTGACTCTAGTTCAATAAAATTCCCTTCTTATATTGCCTCCTAATACACCTTGCATGTAACTAGTTCTTCACAAGCTGTCTTAGAAAAGAAAGCTTCTGGAGGCAGAGGCTGTGTTTTTCCCTTCCTTTGTATCCCAGAATTTAAGTATGTGATCCATAGTTAAGAGCTTAGTAAATGCTTGTTGAATGATTGAATGTCCTTGGGCAAATCATCTAATATACTAAGACTCAATTACCTTGTCTCTAAAATTAGGTAGTTTTGAACTAGATAAAATAAGTCACCTAGAGGTCTTTTCAAGCTATAAAATTCTGTGGAATCATCACAAATATTTTATGCGTTGGAGACATATTATAGTCCACTGGCTACTTCATAATGATAAACCAATCAGTTTATTCAACTTAAAAATAAAGACATAATTCTTCTTTTGTCAAATTAAAAACAAAAGTTGGTTAGATTTATAATTTTTTATAATTTATAATTTTTCAGTGAAATATTTCCGTTTCATATAGACATAGTCATATAGCATGTAACAATTATATTAGTATATATAATAGCTCCAGGAACAGGACTGAGGCAGTATCAAGATTCTCCTTTTGGTGATTGTCCCAGATCTCTCTGGATTTTGTCCTCCCTCTTAGCCAGTCTTCTTGACTAGATTTGGGATCCCTGCTGCTCAGATTTCATCCCCAGATTGGTAGCCTCTGTTACTTTTTGATGTTTATTCTTTCCTTCTAAAAGTGTTTCCTCAGCATCCCCAGTCTTTACTGCTCTTTATTTACAGTCTACGACAAGTTACCCACATTGCTAGACAATATTTGTAGTCCAGTGATAAATTATTCAGGTCCATTTAATTTAACCACCCTTCCTTAAGCATCTTTATTATTCTGTTAAGTGCTAAATCAAACATAGATTAAATATTACTCCCTGTCCTCTTGGTGTTTACAATTTAATACAGGAGATAAAATTGAGACAGTAGGTGTTTAATAAGTGTTTGTTAAACTGAACTCTTTCTTGAAGCATTTAAAAACATTTTATGAGGAAATGAAGTGTTTTAAAAATAAATTTCCATTTAGATTACTTTATATTTTGAAGTTGTCCCCACATAATAAGTTTGAAAAAAAATTAAGTATCTTAAAATAATATTTCATAAAATATAGATTTAGGTTGAAGAAAAGTGATTTCTTCTGCTTTTTTTCAGTGCTTACACTGAGAACTAGCTTTGACATATCACCAACGTCATAGGTAGAGAGATTGGAATGGTAGTTTGCAGTGTGACTATGTGAAGAGATAAAGCAATCTCATCCCTCTGATGTTAACACTTGAGACGAGGTATAGTCTTATTTAAATGCTTACTTGTCCTGTTTTAGGAACAAGAACTTCTCAGTAGTTCCAGGGTACATTAAGCATGGCTCCTCTAAAGATGTAGAAGTATGTAGACTTTTTTAGAGATATTATAACCTAGGGACAGAGTAGAAGAAAATCATATTAATTATTCTTAATAAATTTAGATTTATTCAGGAACATTGCTTTGATATAAAATTGAGGAACCCCAAATAAGTTCTGAAGGAGGCTTTGAAGATTCCCAAAGTAACCTGGCCCAGGAAGCGTGGCTGTGATGATTCTGCCTCCTGTATTGTTTGAGAGAGGATAAAAGCATGGTGGCCAGTGCTGTCACAGTTGACAGCACTAGTCTTTCTTCTAATAGGACTGAGGCTTTGCCAGGGGGCAAAATACTGGATTGGGCAACTGTGTATAGGCAACCCTTTGCTTCTGTAATCAGAAAGACAAGAAATAATGTAGTCTCTTTTACGAGAACTAATTAATATTTATTCTATGTATATAAGTGTCTGTGTGTGGCTCATCAATGCATTTATAATTTTCCAAACTCATTTTTCCTTTATTGAAAGGTGTTTCATTATGGCTTTCTAATTCTTGCCAAGTTTTATACATAGATATGTAATATCCATGGGTAGGATATCACACAAGAATAAAGAAATGTTCGCTCTAAGATGGAATGGTCTTGATACAATATATAATAGCCTTGCTAATATCAATGCCTAAAGACATTCAAACCACCTTTTCACACTGTATTCTGTCAATGAAAATTTCTGTCTTTGGTTTAACAGTATTATCTTCTTCATGCTGTTTTATGTGTGTGACCACTACTATAAATATGAAATTTTAAATCAAATTATCTCAGACTTATTAAAATAGCTGGGACAGTTTAACAAAAGAGGAATCATTCTTTAAGAATAGTTCCTGCATATACTACTCCATCATAAAATATGTCAGGGGCTTAGTATAGTCTGGGGAAATAAAAGAACAACTCTTGCACGATAGGATGCTGAAACACACTGGGGTAATTTTTTAAATTCCATCTGGCTTGGTATAGGTACATCTCATAAGGTGCAAAGTTTTATATTAAATTTAGTTTTCACAAGAATTATGATAATAGTGGAAAACATAGACTAAACAGGATTATAAAGTTCTAAGAAAAAATCCATGTCATCAGTGTGATGTATTTCATGTATTTCATAATATTGATACTTTGTGTTCAAATATACAGCACTGCCAAACTTCTAACAAATTGTTCTATGTAGTCTTATTTTATTCTCACATCTGTCATGTAGGGTAGGTTTGGTAGGCATTATCCTCCTTTTTCAGTTGTAAAGAAGTTTCAGTTGAAAAGAAGTTAACTCCTTGATGGCATAATTCTTTTAATCCTCAGTTTTTGGTAGAAACATAAATGAAGAAATGAACTGATCATTTTGTGCATAAACATTCGGGTGGGCTTTTGAATTGTGTTTTATCATCGAATTGATACTGATTGTGTCATCACCACTCATCCTTTAAGCCAAAAAAGACATTTATTTTAATCCAGTTTAATAAATATTTGCTTGAAGTCTGTTCTTATCTGATAATCAAGCCACTATCCAAACCTTTGAAGATATAAAGATGAAAAATAGCATGATCCTTAACCTCAAGGAATTTATAGTCTAATAAGTGGAATGTAGCATGAATGCAAATAAGTATAAAAAGTATAAAAGCATCTCTTGGTAAAAGAAAGCCACATGGAGTATTGAGGAGAGATCAGTTTCGCTGAGGAGAGGGATTCAGTAAAGGAGTTGTTTCATGTTGGAGATGCCACCTGATTTGACCTTGATGTCCTTAAAGGACAGAAGACTTCAACATATGGAGAAGGGGATTAAGAAGTTAGTTCCAAGGTATGGTAAATTTGGTTAATACAGCCATAGGAAGGAAAGTAGTTTTTCTAGAACAATAGCCTAAGTTATGGAAGCCTTCGTTCACTTAGAAACCATCAATGACTTTCTATCCCAAGACTTAGCAAACAATAGTTAGAACAGTAGTCATTAATGATTTCTGGAAGTCATAAACTCCTTTGGATGTCCGATCAAATCTAAGGAACTCCTCCCAAAATAATATTTTAAGTAGGAAAATATGGGATTTTACTAATAAATTAATGAAAGTAAAGGTACAGTTTTCCCATTCAAGTTCACAGACCCCAACTCCTCCCAACTAGCCCTTGTACCCCATTTTCAACTTCTGAAATCCTCTCTTTCCATCAAGGCCTAATTCAAGTGACACTTCCATTATGGAACAACCTCATTTGCTGAACTCTGAGGATTTTGTAAGCATAGTCAAGATACCCTGGTTTAGAGGAATAATATGATCACAGAGGTGCATAATTCATAAATTTCTTAATGGATTGTATTGGTTTTTCCTATTCTCACCCTCTGGTATCATCACTATAGTACTGTGGAGCTATATCCTAATTGGGAATTAGGTTCTAAAGTCAGTGCATAAAATGAAAAGAGAATGGAGACAAAAGTCTCCATTGTAAACCCTTTAAATCACCTGCTTGATGTAATAGAGTTTTTTTTAAGTTGTACCTGCAAAGGGTTTAGTATCACTTTAAAAGAAGGTAATCTGCAGCACAAAAGAGATGGATTTGATATAGTTTATATGGAAGCAAAATAATGTTAGTTTTATCTTTCCAGCTAAAGAATTGATCAGGAAAGACTGGATCAGGACTTGTGCTCATATGGAAGAAAAACAAGTACAGAATAAAACCACAGGAAAAGGGAGAAATGTACTTGAAAGTCATCACATATAAGTATGGTTCAGTGAGATGCTGATATACCATTATATAACCATTTCATCTTTTCGGATATATTATGGAGTAACAAAAGGACACATGGAAAGCAAGAAAACTTACGTTGACATATTTTTGTTCATCACTATTCTCTGAACCACAAATAATTCTAAATATATTCAACGGTATTATCATCTAGTTGATATCTTTTGATCCCCACCCTGCCCCTCCCAAGGATAGCTTGAGAGATTTTTTCAAGGGTTTTGATGAAGTTCAGGCAGATAATTTCTTTGAATGTCTCCTTAACTATTTTTAGTAATCATACCAAAGACAATTTGGGGGGAGGTAAGTAGGGACAAATTAGTTTGGATTAATTTATTCTTGAAAAGCTATGTTGGATTTTAGTGATTAGACTTTTTACTCTCTAAATTCCCATGAAACCTCATTTTATCTTCCAGAATTTTACCTGGAATAAAACTCAAGCTTTCTGAAGTTTGAAGGTTTCATTATCTTGCCTCTATTAAAAAACTGTAATTCCAGTTGATCACGTGTTGTCATGGATCCTTTCTCCTTTCTTTCAAAATGTTTCAAAAATTATTGATATAAGTAGCTCAGCAGTTACATTTTAAAAATTACATTGACATCTATTTCATCAGTTTTTTGATTTCAGATCTACCACAAATCACTCTTTAAATTTTTTTCTCAATTAATTGTGGTTTCAAGTATTTGTAAACTATTTTTGTTTCTTATTTTCTAGTAAAAAGATCATTCTTCTTGGAAAAGAAAACAGTAACTAAATGTGGCAAATATTTATTCTTGTCTCTGTGGTTCTTTTATCATTTCTCAAAGAATTCAAATTTTATTAGCACATCACTCTTTTATCTTGGTACTTCAACAAAAGTTATTTTTAAAATGTTTTCCTTTACCATTCATTACTATCTTCAGGTAATCTGAATTTCAGACACTATTTTTAAAGGACTATGATGGTTTGAGTTTTTTTTTAGTTCACATGTTTTATTTACTATTGTTACAACAATATATTTATAATTTAGATTTATTAATGACTTTCTACATATGCATGTTAGTTTATTTTTATTTTTCATCTTTTCCATACTCATTTGAATGATTTATTATTTTTGGATTTCCATATTATGAAAATTTTCTATTTTTCTTAGACTGACTTCACCTGTAGAATGTTACAAAATTCTATTTTGCTATGAACTCTCAAATCTTGTCTCTGAAATCTAGAATAAAAATAAGATTAGGTCCAACTTTCCTCCTTTCTACCACAAACGATTATCTGAAGTGATTATTTATCCTATACTTCCTTTCATTGCAACTTCAATCTCCAGTTCCTCTTTGGTCTGAATAAGGTCCAAATAGCATTTCTCCTAGTTTAGTTCTCTGCTTTATGAAGAATCCACTTGTCATTAAAGATATCCAAATATTTTTCAAAACCTCTCCTTATAACAAAGATCCTCAACTGACAGTTTGTAAAACAACATAAGCTTAACATCTAATAGTTTCTCCATCTTTCAGTTACTTAATGAGATGGGCAAAAAGTCTTTTGAATCTCGAAATTAGCATTTTAAACAAGAAATGTCAGAATTAACAAGAAAATTCCCTTATGTCTAGGTAACACAGAGTCAAGGAGGTTCAATAATAGAAAGTCAGGAATTGGGTTATGTGAAAGACTAAGTAGATGAAGAATATCTGTCTCCCAGATGATTCACGCACTTGGATCGACATGCTAGAGAGCTCATTTGTCAGTATGCGTATCTCCATACTGTGGAGTGACTATGAGTGAACTGGGCATAGAGTTGAACGGTGAGAGGAGAATTATCTAGATTAACTTTTGGAAAATAGTGCTACTATCTGGCAGTGAGACATAGAATACAACAATGTACTCTGCCTCCAACCCACCACCTTCTGTATCTGTGCAGTCTATTATGTCAATGCATAGAGTGGACATTTGCAAATCTTACCCACCCATATGCATGCTCCTCATCTCAGAATATGATACCTTTAACAGAGAAGGCGTTCGGATCCTATGTGCTATATTATCCTAGAAATCAAAGAAATTAATGTCAGTGGTCCTATGACCGTTCTGTGGGTTCTACCACTAGAATAATGAAACGGTAAATTATTAAATGATTAGATAATAAATAATTTAAAGCTAAATATTAGAAAATAAGCTCAGTTTCTCATTGATAGGCATCATGCTGTATATGTTATACTCTTGCATATATTGAAAACATATGTACGTATGTATATACGTGTATGCACGAACACAAATGTGTGTGCAATTTCTTGATATTATCAGTTGCATTCATTTTTATAAACCATGTCTCAACTTGAAAAAAATTCAAAATGGATGAGGAATATACTCCTGAAATCTGAGGCAACTGACCTTTAACAAGCATGATTCCAGCAAGCTCAGCTGTAATTGTTTTGGGAAAAGAGAAAGAAATTGCTGCTCTGATTGCTTTGTAGTATTTATCCATCAATAAAAATGATTTTCTGTAGTATGATTATAGTCTGAAAATTGAATGTCACGTGAATTCAGGGTTAGAGAGGAAGACTAAAAGCATTCATGAAGGAGATTATACCTGGAAACTCAACTAACATAGAGTGATAAAGAGAATTAAATTATTTTACAAGACTTCCTTCCTGACTCTATAGGTATGGGACATCTCTTGCATCAGAATAATATGGTGCATTTGGGGAATAAAACTGGTAGTGTCAAATTCAAAGGACTTCTTTCTTTTCTTTTGTCTAAAGAGAAAACAGAGAAAAGTCCAAAACTAAAACCTGGCAAAAATCTGACTCTTGCCTATTAGATATCTCCATTTTATGGAGGAAAAATTTTAATAAGACTATGACATATACACGATGAAAATTTTAAAAAACCCTTATATGTGAAATGGATTTGTAACTTTAAAAATTAATCTGCCTCTCAAATGTAAGGGCAAATTTAAATTCATAAATCAAAATTGTAGTTGGAATATATCGCATTGTGGGAAGAAGGATGAGGGTTATATTGAGAAGTGTAGGTGATATAAGAAAAAAAATCTGGTCAAAACTTTTGAGATGATTCACAATACCATTTTTGTCTTTTATGATCACAGTACCTAGCACATAGTACCCTTAAATTGTTGTTGATTGACCAAAGTTATGAAAGATCAAATAAATGAACATAGCACTTCAAAATTTTGTTGAATCAATTTATGCCACAGCAAAGTCTTTTTATTGGAACTCAAAGATTTCCTCCCAAGATCTCACAATTGTATATTAATGTAATATGTATACATAGGAATTTACAAACCTGTGGCAAATTCAGTTGAGGTAGTACTAATTTAGGGTGAACTAAGATGAGAGAAGTATAATGTATGTGTACTTCTTTGCAAGAGTAGATACTACTAAAGGAATGACTGACATATGAACACTTAGTATTTCCTTAAAAGCATGACAGATTGATGTAAAGAAAGCCTTTCCTTACATTATTGCTACCACATCACATCTCTACACTTCTTGTACTAGTTGTTCCTATGCCTTGAATGTACTTCAACTGTACCTCTAATAATCTGCTTCATTCTAAACTCTTCTCGAGCATTCTTGAGATCTCCTATTCTTTTTGACTTTCTGACCCAATATTAGGAGTTATTACTTCTCAGTAGGCACACAGGTTGATGGCAGCAAGGTGGTGCAGTGGATAGAGCACCAGTGCAGGGGTCAGGATGACCTGAGTTCAAATCTCACCTCAGACACTTGACACTCACTAGCTGTGTGACCTTTGGCAAGTCACTTAACCCCAATTGCCTCATCCTGGGTCATCTCCAGTCATCCTGATGAATATCTGGTCACTGGATTCAGATGGCTCTGGAGGAGAAATGAAGCTGGTGATCTGCACAGCCCTCCCTCACTCAAAACAAAGTCAAGTGCAAATCATGCCATCATTTCCTGATGGCATGGTCTTCTTTGGCAACGAAGGACAAACACACACAGGTTAATGAAAATCGTTGAAATTGATGGATATCAATGTAACTGATTATTTTTGCAGATGTAAGTGTCTAAATCTCCATGTCATATATGTATGCCTCTTTGAAACTACAGGAAATCTATATGCATCAAAAATAGGTAATGAAATTATTTCATATCTCTCACATGAAAGCATCTATTATATTTGATGTGATCTCAAGACAAAGGAAAATTAAGTCTTTGTTTCCTGGAATTTATGTTTTATAAAATAAGCCCAGTTGTATCCAATTAAGTACCATCTATGTGATATATTTTGCTAGATGCTTGGAATAGAAAATAAAAAAAAAAGAAATAGACCCTGCCCTCAAAGAAATAACTTGTGATTAAAGACTTTTAATTCTAAGAAAAATTCACTTTCTACTCCACCACACTGCTTATTCTCTGGAGAAAATAGCTTCATAAAGTTATATAATACTTTAGAAAAGTATATTTTATAAAATGAAATTTTATTTTAATTTCATTTTGAGTAGACCACTCCAGTAAAAATGCTTAATATTATTGCAATTTGGCATTATCATTCTAATCACCATGTGCACCTTTATAAGTATAAATTATATCTCATAAAAGAATGAATACTGAGAGAAAAAAAAGAATGAGTACTGAGATCAAATGTTACACAATAATAAATTCCATGCTATTTTGTAAAATTATCTTGTAAATTTTTCAAAAGGAAAATTTGGTCACAGATGCTTTTTGAAGTGACATCATTAACCTTAGTAAGAGTTTAAAAAAATACTTCTAAGTACAAGTTTTAGCCAAAGGCTTAATATTTTCATAGATGAATATAGAAATAAATCTAGACATAGACTATGCTGCTGAGGGTTGATTGTATAAGTTAAAAGAATCATACACCCATAATTAATAGAATAATCACCTGTTGCAGATTACAATCTTAATGATAGCTTCTAATCTTTTGAAGTATAATGGTTCATTAGACAAAAAATATACGTAATTTTTGAACTTTTGGTGTAACTTTAAAAAAAGTAAAACTAACCTTTCAAAATTAATGGAGACACATTGGTGCATGACAAGTTCACTGAATGTCAAGTTAAATTATTCCCAAAGAGTAAAGATAGCATTTTATGATCTGTGATATAGCCTAGTCAAATACCTATTTTATTTGAGAGGCCTATTTGGAACAAAGGTAGCTTTGAAGTCCAATTCTGTGTACTCTTGTGGCAATAATAAAGTCATTTGAAGATGGTACATTTTTGATACTCTGAAAGTATGGTAGAAAATTTGATTGAAAAAGAAATTAGGATATTACATTTGATTTTTTTAATAAAGGAAGTGGTATTTTAAATATATTGAATGTTATTGGAGTTGATTTGCACTTTCATTCTTTTAAGTATCTTTATGCTACTAAAATCAGAAAAGAAACCATAGTTATTTCATGAAGAGAAAAATGTGCTTCAAAGGGGAAGAATGGAAAGTGATCGTGCATTTATTAAACACCTACTATTTGCCAAACACAGCATTAAGTACTTTACAAATAATACCTCATGTGATCTTCACAACAACCTGGTGCTATTGTGATCTCCATGTTGCTGTTGAGGGTTTGACCTCGTGCAATGAAAACACAATGACTAAGTTTTGAGTGATTTCTGTCTTTCAGGCTTGTGAATAAAAGTAAAGGAGAAGAACGGTTAGTGTAAGCAAGAGGTTTGGCAAAGTGGAAAAAGAGGCAAGAGATTCAAAAATAAAGGGAAGTGTGTATTTGAACTGGTTCACCAAGGAGTCAAAACTGTGGAAGCGTCATAGCATGACTGGTGGATCCTGGGAAATGAATGAGATGTGGAAGGCTAGGGAGTCATATCTAATAGAACAGCATACTGGGGTGCAAAAGTTCACTTCTACTAATATATGACAAACAAGTGTGACTAGATTATATTTTAAAGGTCTATGGGCTTATGATGTTCCTTAAGTCCATGACCTCTATGTTGTAGAGAGCATCATCAGTAATCCTCTAGAATCATGAATAGTTTTTGTATTGATCATATTTTTAATAAATTTCAAACGATTCTCCTGTTATTAACATATAAATTGTTCTCCTTTTTCTGCTCATTCCATTCCATTACTTTACAAAGGTACTCAAGGTTGTTCATAAATAAGTTTATTTCACTCTGTATCAGTTCATGTCTTTCCTCATTTCTTAAAGCACAATTGTATTTCATCACATTCGTATGTCACAATTTATTCAGTCATTCGGTTGATAGGCATCCTCTTAGTTTCCAGTTATTTGCCATCAGAATTGGGAATTATTTCAATTAAGATCAGAAAAAATAGATAGAAAGATGATAGATAGATAGATAGATAGATAGATAGAGATATATAGAAACACAGAAGTAGCAGAGGTTGTCATGGCTTCTGGCATTGATCACTACAAGAGCAAGTTTATTATACCTTCCCTTTCTTCCCATTCTTTCCCTTCTCCCATCACTTTCTAAGTGGAATGGAATGATTTTCAAGAGAGAAAGAGCATCAAGGAGAGTATTATCTAACAAGAAAAATCAAATTTTGATTTTGCTTCCTAGGTTTTCCAGTAATGAGCAATATACAATTGGGGAAAATGAGGTCAATTTATTCTCTTGAAAGAAAATACATTCTTGAAGAATAGATTTTAAGTTTGAAAGATATCAAGAGCAGAACACAGGATGGCTTCATAGCAAAGCAACACTCAAAGCCTAGGAGCTGTGAGAGAGCTTCAATCCAAATTCCACAAGTTAGAGAAGAGAAGCATGAACCAATTCAAGATGGACCCTTTTCACATCTCTCTTATGCTTCTCCCTTGGGGTGAGGGATCCAGATGTATGGCTGCTAGCTTGAGATATTTTGGTGACCACTTATATAAAGTCAATTTAAGGCTGTATAATGTATGATGAAATTGACTGACATAGTTAAGTTAGAAACAAGTGGAAAATCATTTAAAAAATAAGGTCATACTATAAAGTACCCTTATCTGATCCATGATAAAAAGAGGTGACATTATTTTTAACTAGTCCATTTGTTTCCTTGGATTGCTAAATTTATAATTGCAGAATTAATCTGGATTTTACAACATACAGAAAGGTATGAAAAAATACAATTAAAATTTAGCTTCTGGATATTAGCAGGGAAATATATAAATTTCCAAATAAAATAAGCATTTTAAGGAAATAAGTATAATAATACAGTTTTCTTTTACAACTTGCAATGCTAGTCATAACTTGATTTTAGCATAACTCAAAAATGAGCAGCTAGATGGTGCAGTGGATCAAGCACCAATGCAAGAATCAGGAGGACCTGAGTTCAAATCTCACCTCAGACACTTGACACTCACTAACTATGTGACCTTGGGCAAGTCACTTAACCCCAATTGCCTCACCCTGAGTTATCTCCACTCATCCTGATGAATATCTGGTCACTGGATTCAGATGGCTCTGGAAGAGAAGTGAGACTGGTAACCTACATAGCCCTCCCTCACTCAAAAAAAAAAAAAAAGCAAAAACCAAAGTCAAGTACAAGCCATGTCATCATTTCTCTGATGGTATGGTCTTCTTCAGAAAGGAAGGACAAACATATAACTCAAAAATAGATACGTAACAAAAAAATCATCTTCTGAAGTATTTTAGAAGTAAAAATCACAAATATTTTAGTGATAGCAAATCATTTATCTCTTAAAACATTTTTTTCCCCTTAAAGACAGAGTACAAAAATACTATTGTCTGAGAAGTGTAGTACTGAAGCAATTTGTAGAGAGTCTTGAAAGTAGTTGCTTTAAAAACAGCACTCCACACAGGAATCTTCAAATATCTTACAGCTTAAAGCATAAATTTGTATCACTATTTTTAAGGAAAAATACTTCAAAAGAATATGTACCTCTGGTATTATTGCCTTTGGGAGCATTTACAATTTAAAACACAACTGGTTTAATTATATGCTGGCTCCCATAAACACAAAATGAAATATCACCTTCCAAAATATATAACCAAGTTCTCCCATCTTACATAAAGTATAAAAATAATGAAACAGTCCTACATTTTATTAAAAACAAAGACAAAATGCAACCCTCAGCACACTTTTTTTCAGATAAAAAACATTGTAAAATAGCTGGGGACTGAATTTCAATGACTACCAGGTTCTATAAAACTGGGAAAAATCCACAATCTTGTTCTCTATAAGGAGAAAGCTTTGTTTTACAATTGAAATACCAAGGAAGTACCATCAGCATTTCAAATGTGAATCAATAGATACTGGGATTCTTTATGTTTTCTTTTCCTAAAACAGTTCCCTACTGTGAGTATACCACTATCATGTTAGTTGTTCAGGTTTATATTTAGGGATCATCCTTGACTCTTCCCTCTCCTTAATATTCATTGTCAGTCAGTGCTAAGTCTTGTAGATTCCACCTCCATCATTGCCATTGCATTAGGCTAGTTCTGGCCCTCATCACTAGTTAACTAGATTTCTGCAGTAACCCGATGATTTGTTGATCCTCCTACACTTAGGCTTTCACATAGCTTCCCAAAGAATAAGTTACTGGGAGGAGGTACTACATGAAGTAAATGAGACTCAAAGATGTCATGACTTGCCCACTGTTGTACAACTGTTAAGAGTATGATTGGGGTGGCATAGTGTACAGATGGCCAGGCATATAATCACTAACATTCTTCATCCCGAGTTCAGCCTCAGACACTTAGTAGCTGTGTGACCCCAGACAAATCACTTAACTCTGTTTGCCTCAGTTCCTTACCTTTCAGAAGAGCTGCAGAAGGAAATGGCAAGCTATTCTAGTATCTTTACCAAGAAAACCCCAAAAGGGGTCTCAAAGCTGAAAAAAATAACTAAACAATAACTAAAATGAGTATAATGCTGAAGTCAAAGCCAATTATTTTATACTATATCTAGAATTCTTTCTGGAACAATACGTAGCTTCCCCAAAATAATACAATATTGTATAGTACTACATAGAGATCTGACAGGCATTTAACCCAGTGAGTATGAGACCAGCACATAATAATTGCTTATTAAATGTTTATTGATTGAACTTTTAGACCTTCTCAAAATATCAGAGTGTCTTCTGTCTTAAAACCTATGACTTTACTCATAAGTAAGACATAAAGTTGAAACAAAAACACATCAGATTTGGAGCCAGAATAACTGTTTTCAACTCTTTGCTCTGCTATTTACTACCTAGCAACCTTGGAAAATCATGTTAACTTTATTGGCATCAGTTTCCTCATATGAAAGATGAGAGAGCTGGACAAGATGTTTCTATGCTCTCTCTGAGCAGTAGTTAGTATTTATGTGTTGAAATACAGCAGGGGATTGCCAAAAATTGTCTGTGAGACTACAAAGAATCTGGAAATTCTTCCCTTTGACAGTCCACAGAAATTCAAAAAACAAAATAGGATTATTCTATGTACAATTTTTAGTCATCATCTCACTAGAAATGTGAATCCTGAAGAAAACAAAAGACAAAAACTGAATTTACTAAAATTGTGATCAATTGTATTCCCATGTGAGAAATGTTTTAAATGGTTTTAGTCTTTAGTTGAAAAAATCTCCAGAAAGATTAACTTATGTTTAATTCCTCATGGTTCCTCTATTTTCTTAGGATGTGGAAAAGGGGGGAAAGGGAACAAACATTTACATGGAACTTATTATGTGCCAAGCACCACAGTGTGTTACAAATATTTTATCCAATCCTCACAACAACCCCAGGGGTTGGGGAAAAGTTTCTATTATGATGCCCGTTTTACAGATGAGGAAACTAGGGCAATAAAAGGTTAAGTGATTTGCCCAGGGTCCCAGGGTTAGGAAGCCTCTGGGGCCAGATTTAAACTGAGGTCTTCCTGATTCAGGCTTAGCACCCTATCCACTGTGGCATCTAGATGCCTCTAGAAGGCATTTAAATTCTAAGCCCTCCATTCCTCTAATAATCCCCTAATACTCCACTTTGTGATGCTAATATTACTTCCATTAATGCATATCACAATGAATCCATGCCTCTCTACCTGTTGTAAAGTCTCATGTCCTTCCCTTGTTCAATAGAGAAATCTATCTACATGTTGAAGGTTTTATTGTTGTACATTAGACACCATATGTGCTTACAAGTAAAACTTGCAAGCTAATAGTCAGTTATGCCCTTACTATGTGACCAGTCTACCTTATTTCCTGGTCATATATTTCCTAACAGCATCCCTTATAATACTTCCTCTTTTTCATGTCTTACAATGTATTCATACCTTCAATGTATACTTACCTATCGCTCTTTAAGTGATTTCAGGTATAATTCCTTTTATGATACTGTGTTCCACAACTAACACACATATAATATTATTAGGCCAATATGGGTGGTAAAAAGATCATCCTTTATTATAGGGTAAAGCCTGGAGTCATTAAAAAAGACACAATTCAGTTTACTCTCCTCTACTCTCGCCTACCTTGTCCATGTTCTCCACCTGGCCTAGATAAATGTCCTAAGAATGACCTTAGGGAAAACTATGAAAATAAGATGTCATCCTAGCCTCTTCATTCTTATTCCCTTATCAAATCTGTTGCCAAGTTCCATTAATTCTACCTTTGCAACATCTGTCATAAGTGCCCTCTTCTCTCTTCTGACATTTTCAGCACCCTAATTCAGGCCTTGATCACCTCATTCCTGAACTGTTATAAATAATCTCCCTGTCTTCATTTTTTTCTTCATTTTTTTCTCCATTCCACTGCTCTAGTTATTCAAAACCATTTTTTCTACGATGCAGATCTGACCATGTCATTTCCCCATTGAATAAACTCAAATACTCCCATTTTACCTCTTTAATAGCTATAAAATCTTATGTTTTCCCTTCATAACCTGAACCCTTCCTTATGACTTATTCCTTTCTACATATCCAATCCAGTAACACTGTACTCCTTGGCTGAACTTCATGCAAAACACTCCCATCCCCTCACTATGCATTTTCATTCATTGTCCTTCATTTCTAAAACCCTCTTCTTCCATATCTTTCTTTCTTCATTTCATTTCTTCTTCATTTCATCCTGACTTTTCTGGTTTCCTTGGAGTCTCAGATAAAATCCCACCATAGGCAAAAAGTGTTTTCCAATCTGCTTCTTAATTCTAGTTTCTACCCACTAAGATAATTTCCAATTGATCCTGTATATATTCTACTTGTACAAAGACTTTTTTGTGTGTATTGTCAAGCCCACTAGGTTGGGAGCTCCTTGAGGACAAGGGCTGTTTGTCTTCCTCTGTACCCCAGTGTTTAATACATTATTTGACAAATGGAAAACTAGGTGCCACAGTGAGAGGCATCATTTTGTGATGCCACTTCCTGAGTTCAAACTTGGTCTCAGCATTTACTAGCTTCTTTGGTATGTGACCCTGGGCAAATCACTTAATTCAATTTGCTTCAGTTTTTCATCTGTAAAATGACCTGAAGGACAGGGCAAACTGCTCCAGTGTCTTTGCAAAGAAAAATCCAAATGGAGTCCCAAAGAATTAGACATGTCTGAAAAATGACTAACAGCAATATGCATTTCATAAATGCTTGTTGAGTTGACAAACTAACCCATTGCAAGAGCAAACTCCCGAAGTCAACAATAGATATTTACACAAATTCATTACAGTAGGCAATATCGTGACAGTTTCTAAACAATCAATCAAAAAGCATTTATTAGGTACTATTTTTCCCTTCTCACTGTGTTAAATACTTGGGATATTAAAAATGAAAGAATCCTTCTTGTTAAAGAGTCTATATATTAATGGGGGAGATTCTGTAAATGATGTGAGTATACTCAGAAGATATACATATTAAATACAAAATTATTTTGGGAAAAAAAGGGAAGCACCAACTCTAGGAATAAGAAAGATCTTCAGATATAATATGATGCTTGAGTTAAAGTTTGAAACAACACTTTATAACTAGTTGAATATGAGGCACTCAACAAAATGTTGAAAGTCCACAAATGATTCTCAGGCCTGATGACTCTCTGACACGTGAATCTCAGTAGCTACTGATTTCTAAAGAATCTTGACAGGAATTGGGGAAAGGGATAATCAGAAACAAATACTATTGTGGAAGCACAGGTGAAAGGAGAAAATGGAATAAATGGAGGGTAGGATAGGAGAGACGGAAATATGGCTAGCCTTTTGAAACATAACTATTATGGAAATGTTTTGCATGGTTACACATATATGACTTATATGGAATTGCTTGCTCTCTCAATGAGCATTGTCAGGAGAGAGGAAGGGAGAGAATGTGGAATTCAAAGCTTTAATAATGAATTTTTAAAATTGTTTTTGCATGCAACTGGGAAATAAGATGTACAGGCAATGGGGTATAGAAATCTATAGGAAAGGAGAGAGGAAGGAAAAAGGGAGTTAATAGAAGGGAGGACAAACTGGAGGAAGGGGTGGATGGGGTGCATATTGTCCTGAGGTGTGGGTGGAGAAAGATAGGGAGAAAATTTTGAATTCAAATTTTATGGAAGTGAATGTTGAAAACTGATTAAAATTGGAAAATAAATAAATGTTGTATGTGTGTGTGTGTGTATATATATTTATATATTTATATACATATATATATATATATATATATATATATATATATATATATATATAAAACAGGGAAAACCTGAATGTCTACAATGCAATCAGTTGAAGAGCAGTTTCCATCCACCAACATCAAAGTGCAATGCCTGTCTGCATCTAGAATCTTTTTCCTTTGAAACAGGAACATACAAATAATCTGAAGAAAGATGACACATTTTACTGTCCATAAGGGTAACTGGGCAAACCAGAAGAAGGGGAACTCCTTGAAGCAATTCCTATTCTGTTTTTGTCTTTGTATTCCTCCCTAACACAGTGACTAATGCATGGTAGTTTTTTTTCATCAGATTGAAGAAATACTAAAATATGGTCTGTTTATATTAGAAGAGAACTAGGCTTTCTTCTCTTTCCCTTGCAATTTGTTGTCAATTTATATGAAGTTTTGCTCAATACTTTTGGTTATCTTTGCATAAAAGTGTAACTTCACTCCACCTCACCTTTTTTAAGACTTACATAACCTTAAACCAAATCATGCTTTATTTTGATCCATTCTGAACCCATTGGTGGAGAAAGGTCCTAAAGTGGAGGAATACAAATGTAACTAATAAATCATCTAATAAACACACTAATAATTATTAACAGCTTGAAACATCCTCAAATCACTGATTCAAAAGGATCTGCTGGAACATCTCCACTTCCCTCCTTTGCCAGAAAAAGAAATGATGTTAGTTACTTAGGTATTGCATCCCTTAGAATTGATTTGTTAACATCAACACCTTGATTTGCACCTGCAAGCAATTTGGAAGCTATCATGGAGTAGGGAGCACAGTTGTATTGCACTACATGACTCCAAAGTGATTTTAGCAGGTGGGTTACTTCTCATAAAAATACATCTCTATTTAGGAAAAACAAAACCATCTCCTCTGTTTCTTTTAAACTTATTTCTCAAATTGAAAACCAATAACCTTCAGTAACAACCCAGCAGATAACTATTAAGTTGATTATAAAATTTTCTAAAAGGCTTTTATCAGGATTTAAAATCTAATAATTATGAAGTTGGCCTGAGAATTACAGAGACCCTAAATTAATTTGGTTGAAATAGCCTTATGAATAATAAAAGTTATTTATAAGAAAGGTGAAGTGAAACAAATCATAGACTTAAAGTTGAATAAGACCTTCTTTGCCATCGATTCCAACTTCCTAATTTACAGATGGGAAAAATAAGATTTGTGGAGGTTAAAAGATTTGTGGAGGTTAAAAGATTTGCTTAAGACCATTCAGATAATAAGCATCAGAGAAATGTTTTCAACCCAGGTACTCTGATTTCAGAGTCAATTCTCTTTCCATTCTACCATGCCAGGAACTAGAAGAAGTATGCCCAACCTTGATCACAACTTGTAATTAGGGGGAAAGAGTGCACTCAGTATGAAAACAGTTTCAGTACTTAGGAACTACTTGGTGTAGTATTTTACGATTGAGTGGAAAACATGGGGATTTCTAGTTCATCATAAAAGGAATAGTCAGTACCAGCCAAAGTTTCAGCCACCAATGTTGCTCAATCAGGTCTGAATCTTCATGACTCCATTTGGGGTTTTCTTAACAAAGGCATTGGAGTAGCTTTGACATTTCGTTCTCAAGTTCACTTTATAGATGATAATCTGGAGCAAAAAGGAGTAAGTGTCTTCCCCAAGGTTACACAACTAGTGATTATCTGAGGTGAGATTTGAACTCGGGAAAATGAGCCTTTCTGACTCCAAGCCAAGATCTAGCCACAGTTAAAAGAGAAGTGGACATGGATTAGGAGATAGAATCCCATCTCCATACTACCTCAGATTAGTTCTGTGGTATGGGCACACACCCCAGCCTCTTTAAGCTACAGAGACCCTGTTTGTAAATGAGAGAACTGAATTTTTCATATTAGGTCTTCACCAGTTCTTAATTTTTCCTTATTTGTCTTTTAAGATTATTCATTGTTTTAGATACTAAGCACATACTCAGCTACCTAGTATATTTCTACCAGGCTAGAAAAAATAAGACAAAGAAAACCAATTTTTGGAAATATTTTAGCCTAAAATATGAGATTACATGGAGATGGGATAGAGATATGCTGGTCAATTTCCATGCTTCCATATAATTGAATCATGAATCTTCATCATTTAAGTTAACCTGACTAAACCATGTGTAATATATAGCTTGAGTATTGACAATATGTTACCCTCAAGTTAAATGAAGTTTTTAAATGCCCCACATATCAACATATTTCATCTATTTCTCTAACAGTTGAGGGTTTGCTATTTTTCCTTCTTAAATGGTTTAGATTTGTCTCACATACTTCACATTTCTCAATCATTTTTCCATCTATTGCACATTGATAAAAACTGCTTGATTGATCCAATCATCACTCTTGTTCTACTCCTATTGAGTACTCCTCCTCCTCATTCTAGGAGCCTGAGTATCTTTAGCTCTCACTCTTCCTATATGCTTGACATTTCAATCTATAAATACCTAACATTGTGAAATGCTCTCTGCCTTTATATTTAGGAGGGAATTGAATGGATTTTAGATCTTTCAAAATATCAGAAAACTCTGAATGTGGTCAATTTCTTTGTCTTTATTTAGTTCTTATACTTTCCAAACCAGATGCTAAAAAAGGTAAGTATAGATGGACAATTCTCAGAAAGGGAAAGTCTTGATGTATTGTCAGTTTTTTTCATACCTGATGTGAAATCTAATCATACTTTATTAGAAGTAAGAATACCCAATTATGGTATTGTTATAGGTATGTTATAGGTACACCTATAACATTACCTTAGGCATAGTGCATACATAATAAGTATAGATTGAATGAATCAATAGAAAATAATAATTTATATAAACATAGTGATCCATAAGTAAAAAAAAGTACATTTGTGTCAATTTTCTAATAAGAGAATTAAAAATGAAAAATATGTATTGTAGGGTAACAACATACAAGTGAGTAACTGATACTTACTTCTTTTCTAATTAAAGTGAAAACAACAGAAATTTTCTAAGATAGATTTTTCCCAGTAGGATTTACAATAGCAACTCATTGAGCAAGGGGCTAATGGAACAGAAAGGGCTGCTTTATTTTTTCATATTATTTAGCATATAGAATTTTTCTTAAGTTGGTCCCTTCTAATGTTTCCAATATTCTTTCCCTTTACTGCTCTTCACATAAAATCCAATCCAATCACAATGGCCTACCTGAAGTTCCGTGTACACTGCACTCTAGTTGCATCTCTATGTTTTTGCACTGGTATCCTGCCAGGCTTGCAATGCTCCCCTTCACCTCTGCTGACTGCCTTGCTGGACTTTCTCCAAGACTCAGCTCAAATCCCACTTTCTGTAGGAGACCTTTCATGATCGCCCCCAGGAGATTTTCCTATTTGCAGAAACAAAGCACAGTTAGTTTTTAGCATTCTCCCTTAAATAAGCATCTAGAAACAAAATGAAAAAGTTAGAAAATGAAGTTAAAAATTTTTTAAAAAGGTATCTGAATACATAAAAAGGTACTATATTCTTTCCATCATGTTTTTCATTTCATCATATTACTGTCTAAGTTGAGCCTTGTACTGCATTGTTTTGACTTCAGATTATTTGAGTTTAAACATCCAAGTTAATATTTATCTCAAATGTATGAACCATTCCTTGTAAGAGTAGGCAAATCTGCTGGCATTTAATAAGAAGAAAAGTAAAAGTTATGAATATTTACCCAATCAAATTCATGTCAAATTTTATAGTTAATTAGTAAATGAGGGAAATGCTATACCAATAAAACTTCTTGAGATCATGGAAATTACTTGGATTTTCAAAATAATAAGTACATAGTGGTATATCAGGATATTTGTTGAGATTTTTATTAAAAATTATTATTGATAAGTATTTTGTAGATTATTAATTCATTGAGGTTATCATTTCCTTTTTACTTTGTTATACAGAATATTTTGTAGCAATATTTGGTATTTGGAGCAAAGGATTTAATCTATGTTACTCTGGCAGTAGAAAAAGTGAAGGAAGGAAGGAAAAGAATCATAAATGATGGGGAAGACTTTAAAAAAAGAGAGAGAACAGAAAGATCAGAAAAAATCAGAAGAGTAGACAATATTCTAGTCATAAGATAGAACTATTCTACATATGTGTTAAAAAATTAGTTTTATCCATATTAGAAGAATCAAATTTCAGGATTTAAAAAAAATATGTTTCTCTCTTAATGCTGAAAGAATATACATAGACTCTTGCTTTCAAGGTAGGTTCATACGAGAAGACAGGAATTAATTTTGGTATGTAAATATACTATCAAAATCAAAGAGTAAACAGGGGCATTCGAAACAGAAATGGGAATTTGGTTCCTTGATCCTCAAAGAGTATTTAGGATAACATGACACACCAATGAAGCAATTTCATATTAGGTAACAATGCCAAACCTGGTTAGGGAAAGTTGTTTGCCTAGCAACCAAGGAAACACTATATGTGAAAGTCTAGTAACATCTCCTCCTCCTCCACCACCTCTCAAAGTTCCTTTCAATTTATTATTCTATATACTGATTTACATAAGTGATGCAACACCCATGGTAATATTTTTTTAATGTTCATACCCAACAAGAGTTTGTTTAATAAATTTCAGATTTTACAGTAGACAAAAATAATAAAAGGAGGGCATGTGAGAAAGATAATTTTTTTCATAAAAATTAATATATCACAGAATATGAGGATCAACAACTTATATGACAGAACTTAATCTAAATGAATTTTTCAAATTATATACATTTTAGATGCAGGAGAGAATTTAAAATTTATCTAATTACAACTTCCTCACTTACAGATAAGAAAACCAGAGTCCCAGATAAATTAAATATTTTTTTCTCTGTCACAGAAACCTGTAATGGAACAGACAGAATACTAATCTCTTTGTTTCCATTGCTCATGACAAAATATCCATATGTTTAGAAATAACTGGGAATGCTATAGAGTTATGAGGCTAAATAATCACAGGATTGAGAGCTAGAAGGACTTAGAAGATCATTTAGTCAAACCCTTGATTTTGTTAATGTCAAAACTGAAACACTGAGAATAGAAGTAGCTTTGATAAAGTCACATAGCATCAAGATCCAAGTATAGAAATGAGACCTTCTGATTCTAGGTGTTTAACATTCTCATGAAATCCAACGACCTTCATCTCTAATGCACTTCAGTCATCTCTGAGATTGAACATGGTCCACTTGTATCTTATCAGTTCTTGGAATAACTAAGATGGCAAAAATAGATTTCTCTTTCTGATAAAAGTCTCTCATCATATCTTTTTTTTCCTTTTCTATCTTTTGAATATGTTTTTCCTCCTAATGGCAGCAATCCCTTACTTTATTACTAAAGCTTGTCTTGGCCTTTTTTGTCTTACTAGACAATCAATTTCACTATCTTCTCAGTGTTACTTTAAAATCCTTCACCTCTGTTATATTCCAATTTTCCTGCCTTGCCAAAGACTATGGAGGCTATAGAGCACTGCTGTAGGTTGGAGAAAGCCACCTAAGAATGTGAATTGCTTCCAAAACTTGGTTGATTAAGATCATCTCATTCTGGTAAGATCTACTTTGATACCCAATAGAATTTCCCAGAGTTGGTTCTTTCAAAAGATTTCTACTGATGCAGTGCAGCCCAGAAAGCGTGGAGTGCATACAGTGTAGCCCAGGAAGCACATAGCGCAACCTGACATGGCAGGGACAGGACCCTGAACAGACTTCAGGGAGCCACTGGCAGCACCAGTTCTCAGATTGTTCAACCCTAAAACTGCGTCAAAGTTCAGTGGGAGGGCTCCTTCACCCAAGAGAGGGAAGGGTGGTCTGGAGTGGCAGCCCTGGGAGACTTCTGTGTAAAGTTCCTGGGAGAATTGAGCCATTGATCTGAATCCCAGCCCTTAACTCAACCCTGACAGAACTCAAAAGTCAAGTAACTGGCTGGGAAAATGGCCCTCTAGGGGAAAAAGAATAAGACAAATAAAAGGTTACTTTTCTGGTAAGCAGGTATTTTCTTCCAGCCTTTACAATGAGGAAGAACAATGCATACTATAAGAGGAAGACCTAAAAGTCAAGGTTTCTGCATGCAAAACCTCCAAAGTAAATATGCAATGTTCTTAGGCCATGGAAGAGTTCAAAAAGGATTTTGAAAATCAAGTAAGAAAGGCAGAGGAAAAATTGGGAAAAGAAATGAGAGTGATGTAACATAACCATGAAAAGCAAGTCAACAGCTTGCTTAATGAGACTCAAAAAATGCTGAAGAAATTAGCACCTTAAAAAAAGACTAATTCAGGTGGAGCCAAGATGGCGGAGGAGAAAGACTCACCTATGCTAGGTCCGAACCCACAGCCCATAGATTTCCTGTAAAAAGAACTCCTGACAAATTCTGGAAGCCGCGCAGCAACACAGTGAAGGAGATTTCTGCTGCAGAGAGCCCTGAAAAACCGACCGCAAAGGTACCTTGGACGGGAGCGGAGTCCTGCCCTGCCGAGCGCTCCCCTCCCCCGCCCGGGCCATGCGGCACTGAGAGGAGCCAGCAGAGCCCTGCAGGCAGCTGGGACCTGAATCTCCAGCAGCCGTGAAGGTCCCTCCACCCACAGACTCACAGGTCAGTGAGAGAGACGGGCTGAGAGGGGAGCGGGGGATCTCCGGGACTCAGATCCCCTGGGAGGCTGCGGCCATGGCAGAGGCAGCTACGGGCAGAGCAGGCTGGAGCTCCACCGCTGCTCCATTACAAAAGTTCTCGGCATAAACCCCCTGAGGGAACTGAGGCTAGGAGGCGGCCCTGCCCCCACCTGAGAACCAGCAGATAAGCCCCCATTGAAGAGCAGTCAGGCCTGCTGCCAAAAGCCCTGAGGCTGGGGAGCAGCATTTGAATCCCAGACCCCAAGCACTAGCTCAGTGGATCTAAGCCAGGGGGTGGGGTGGAGAGGACTCTCAAAAGTTAA
>CM053772.1:199244373-199262953 GCA_028658325.1 Potorous gilbertii
AATTTGCAAAACATTGACTATATCCATCCTTGTATGATGAAAAAAATATATATGTCCTCCTTGAAAAATGAGGAAGGCCTATGCACTTTTCATGAAGTAGTCAAAATTTTGTGTGAAATGAAGGCAAAGGCTTTTCTTTTTCACTAATATGATACAGCCTTGCAAAAAAGCTGTACCACATGAGTATTAAAAGTTTGTGCCAGTTAAAAGGAAAGAGATTAGCATTTTAGCTCCTATACCATGCATACAAATGTTAAGTAAGGTAGAGTTCATAGGATTTTAGAAATGAAAGACATCTGGAAGGGCAGAGAAGTCATCTCATTTAATTTAGATGTGAATAAATTGAAGTTTTCTTTTTAGTCTTTCAGACAATAAAGCACAACTTTCTTTCCTAAAGCCTGTTAATTCTTTGTCTATTTTTATTATTCCTTACAAAATATAAAAATAAATGCAAATAGTTTCTTCTCTTTTTCTAATCTCTATATTTCATGATCCAGATTCCAAGTATAACTGACAATTTGTGGTCATTGATATTTTAACATGTAAATTTATGTTTATTAAGCAAGAGAAAAATGGAAGCCACATTTAAAACTTACTCTCAAAACTTTAAATGGGACTGGATGAGGCAGTCCAATAAATTAAATGGATGACAGAGTAGATAAGAAAGTAAAAACCCCAAATTTTTTGCTTACTGGAAACACACTTAAAAAGAACAGGCATAAGCAAAATTAAAATGAAGTGCTTGAAGAAAATTTATATTATATCCAATTAATCCAAAGAAACAAGACTTCAATCATACTATCTGATAAATAAAAAATAAAAATCTACATTATAAAAGAGATCAGCAACAAAGTACATTATACTGAATCCATAAACAAAACATTGCCAATATTAAACTTATAGAGTATGTTTCCAATGCCTTACCACTTCAATTCAGAGAGAGAACAATTAACTGAATTCAAGAAGACAGTAATACAATAATAGCATAAAAATTTAATATCCCTCTTTGTAACAAAAAGATAAATAAATGGGTAGCATAGAATTGAAAAGACTTCTGGAGAAATTAGACTTAAATGATTTGTGACATCCTTTAAATAGCACTGCTAAAGAATATTCATCATTCCTAGCACAACAAAACTTTTATAAAAATCAATGATGCTAGGGCACAGAGATTTTGCAAATAACGATGAAAATACAAAAATAACAAGCATATCACTTATATACCATAACTAAAATAGTAATCAGTTCATTAATCTCAAATAAAGGAAGGGCCCACATCCAAATAGAGATTTAACAATGAAACTTTAAATAATGAGAGGTTTAAAGAACATAAAAAAATATGTGAAAGAAAATTACACACTAGGTGTTATGGAGCATACTTGTAATTCTTGCTGGTATATCTCTTGAACTCAAGAGTTCTGAACTGCAGTGGGCTAAGTGGACCAAATGTTTATGCTACATTTAGCACTAATATTTTGAACTTTCAGGAATTGGGGACCACCAAGTCACCTAAGAGGGGGAAACTCGAGGTCACAAATGGAGTTGATCAAAGTTCCTACACCTTTTGGTGTGAGGCTCTGCCAATAAATAATTCTTGAAATTCTAACTTGAGCAAGATAAGAAGGTTCATTTAAACAAATCACAATGATGAAGCATAATAAAATTTTTGGTATGCTAAATTAGCACTCAGGGATATACATACCAACAAAGAAACTAGTATACACACACACACACACTCACACACACACACCTGTACACATAATGCTTAATGTACATTAACAAAATAGAAAATAACATTGCACTGCATAGCACTGTTTGTCCTTCATTTTTGAAAAGGATCAATGGTATCATAGGTGAAGTTGACATGCATGCGAGTTAGATTTAAGCGAGTCAGAGTTGAACAAAATTGTCAAGCTCCCCTTTCTTTCCTGAGTCATTGAAATCTAGTGCCAATACGAAAGTCAAGATGATGTACTGGTATACTGTTCATGATATTGGTGTCTTATATGTCTTACCAAGCTTTAAGCCCTCCACAGTGCCTGCTTCATCCACCTTTATGATCATTGGAACAAATTGTTCTCATTCACCCAGTCCATCAAGCAGTCTTTCCCTGCTTGGGGTGGATATTCCCCTAATTACCCACAGGTTTGAGGCCTGTTGAATTTCACCTATGTCTTGAGAGGATTTACTTGTGTTTGGCTACTGTACATGCTACAGCTTCTTGGAGCTACAGGTGAGAGTTGGGTGATTTGGGTGGACAACAAAAGTGGATGAGCAGTCTTGAAAAGGGCTTGGCAAGCCCTCACACCAGAGGTGGTAGAACTCCATAATCCACAAAATACAAACGAATATATATCCAACAGATAAAGTAACTTCAAATAGACATACTGGAAAAGATACTGAAAATAAGAAAAGAAATAAAATAGGAAGTAAATAGGTTCCCAAAATGATAAGTAAATTTAAAAGTTGGTTGTTTGAAATGCAAAATTGAAAAGCCATTTACTGACCTTATTAAAAAGAAAAAGGCAGAAAATCAAAGCAATAAAATAGCAAAGGAACACTGTAAAATCACATCAAAATAAATAAACTATATTATCATAGAGCATTAACTTCGAAAATACAAACTACTCAATAAATAAAAATCTTAAGCTCTACAATTTCAGAAAAAAAATGGAACTAGTCTTAATAGAACTACCAAAGGGAGAGGAAAATAGAAAAAAAATTCCTTGGCATTGATTCACTTAAATAATTTTATCAATTAAAAAAACAACACGCACCTATACTGTTCAAATTATTCATAAAAACTGTGAAAAAACACCTTGCTAACTTTTTTTGTGAGAAAGAATATCCTAATATCTAAACCAGGGAAGGTTAATACAAAGAACTAGAACAATGTAACAGTATTATTACCGAATATTGAAAAAAATTTTTAATAAAATGTTATCAAAAGAACTGATGTAAATTCATTCAGGTAATGAATCAGGAGCAAAGTTGGATTTACATGCAGATGCAAGGATGGTTCAACATTAGGAAAACAGTCAAAATAATTAGTCCTGTTAAAAAAACATGATATTAAATATATTTATACTAAAAACTTCATAGAATAGGTATAGAGGATTTAAAAAAAAATAACCAAAAAGTAACTATGAAAATCCACATAAACAGCACATGCAATGGAGAGACGAAAGAAACTTTTCAAAAAAAATATAGGAATAAAGCTAATTCTACATTATTTAATATTGTTTTGGAAATATTAGCAATAAGAGAAGTGAAATAAAGGTATAAATATATTAAAGGGGATGTTTTTGCTTTTCTGGACTTTTGGTTTCTTAGAAAATAAAAGCTACCAGGAAATGAACTAATTAAGATAATTAATGACTACTGTAAAGTTGCAGGTTGTAAAATGAATGAATAAAATAAACCCAAATGGAAACTTAACAAAGAAATACTAAATAATGGGTCCTAAATAACAAGCCAGAGAAAAAAACCAAATAATTACACAAAAGAAAATAATGACAAAACAACATGTTGACATTTCAGGGATGTAATTGTAGCCTCATTCAGGAGAAATATTACATCTTTAAAAACATGTATTAAGAAAGTTAAAAAGGAAAGGTTAATTAACTGAATTTTCACATTAAAAATTGGAATTAAAAGAGAAATAAACTATAGAATTATAGAAATGAAAAATAAAACTAAAGCTAGTTCTTGGAAAAGAAAAACAAAATTTATAAATTGATTTCATTATTTGTTTAAGAATAAATATCACACATATTTAAGATATATAATCTACACTTTTAACTTCTTTTGGTATGATTTGTGATTTTCCATTTTGAGTGTATTGTGAAATATGGTCTAAGATGGTGAGATGAGTCTATTTTCTGACAGACTACTTTCTAATTTATCCAGCAGGGTTTATCAAATTGGAAAATTTGTTTTTCACAAGTACAAGGTTGGAAATAGGATATGGCTATAAAGTAGTTAATTTGAAAAAAAATGTTGTAGGAGGCTATTTACTGAATGAAAAGCTTCATAAGACTCAACTACATGATTTATCAGACAAGAAAGCCAGTACTGTCTTAGGTTAACTGCTTCATTCTATCAAGGAAAATTGAAGTAACAATTTAAGTGAACTCAGGCTCCAGTCAGAACACCAAGGCTTTAAGTCTAAGATTTTAGGAAGGATGGCATTTTAGGAAGGATATTTGTAAATTAGAAAGCAGTCAGTGAAAAGCATGCAAGATAATATAGGAGTTGCATTCATATCATGTGAAAACTGGCATAAATAAATTTAGAAGCTTTCTCTTCCTCAATGCAATTGAAGGACTGCCATGGTGGAACACTGATTAGCTTAACTTGTTTCTAGAAATAGGACCCATAACAGAGATCTTCTTTATTTTTTGGTTTGTCATGGACCCTTTCTAGAATGTGTTGAAATTGATAGACCCCCTCTGAGAATAATGTTTTTAAATGTACAAAATAAAATATAAAGGAAACCAATTATGTTGAAATGCAGATATCAAAATATTTTTAAAAATTACAAGTTTCCACTCTTCAGGTTAAGCAACACTATCTTAAAACAATGTATAGAATTTGAAAAGAGGAGAACTTAGGCTTAATATAAGGTGGAAATGCTTGCTTAACATTAGAGTTATCCCAAATTGGAATACACTGCCTTGGAAGATTCCCCCACATTAAAAGTCTCCAAACAAAGCTGAGTCACCATTTGTTATTTCTCTTGTAGTGGATATGTACAGGATGTTTTTCCTATAGTAACAATACTAGATAGATGCTAAAATTCTCTTTTTAACCAAGTTTCTTTAAATTGGCAGACTTGCAACTTAGTTGAGGAGACAAGCCAGAAAAAAAGAACAAAAGTTTATTTGATGTAAATTTGAACAATTCCTAATTTAAGCATTCCCATAAAAGCAATGCCAAAGGGCTCTAATATAGAGAAGGAAGATGAAAAACATCTTGATAAACAGTGTGAGGAAAGAAAAATGAAACAAGGAAAATCATTTAAATCTGTAGAAGGCATATTGTCATCAAATTTGTTGTAAGAAGAGAAAAAAAGGCTAGTGTATTAGCACTTAGCTTGGAGAGAAAAAAATATATGGAAAGTATGTGACTTCTTCAGAAATTCAGAAAACATTCAGCTCAACTCTTTTATATGCTGGGAGTTCTACCAACCTTGAAAAATTCTTTGAAGTTCCCTCTCCTGATTTTTCTACTCACCCTTTTTGTGAGAGAAAAATTACACAGAGAAGGAAGAGTTACATTGGAGAATATTTTCTTCAAATTCTAAAGTTTTCAATTTAGTTTTTCTAAATATACATTCTTTTCTGAAAAAAAGAAAACTATATCCATTAAATACAGAGGTTCTTAACCTTGTGTCTATAAACTTATTTTTACAATTGTTATTTCAATATAATTAGTTTCCTTTACAAATACATACACATATCTACATATCTATATCTATATCTATATATGTGTGTGTATGGATATATACGTGTATTTATACACATATATGTCCATATATATTCTTATGCATTTAAACACATTATTTTGAGAAGGGATCACCATCTAACGAAAGGTTGAATGACACACAAATAAAGATTAAAAATCTCCAATTTTTAATAGACCTGAGAGAATTCTCTTGAGCAGAGTATTCCTTACAACCAGAAATTTCAATGAGAATACACAGGACAAGATTCTTGTCTAATGTAGAAGTGTAAACACCTATTTAGCTCCATTCTTCTAGCTTATCCAAAATCAGAGAAGATACTAACTTTGAAAAGAATTCTGTAATTCAAATAATTCAAGATGGGAAAGTTCTAGAAAGCAAACCCATTTGAATCTGGCAGAAAGTTGCAAATCAAAAACATTTGCATATATGTCATGCAGTAAGCCAAATGAAACATTGAATTAAATCAAATTTGTCCCCAAACCAGAAAGCACACTAATTAGCAATATCCTTAAAACATCAAGATTTATCTCAGACAAAGTAGTCTGCCCCACCCATATACACTTCTAGTCAATTAATAGGTTTGTTAGTACATCAGTGTGTTGCTGTGTTTGACAACTGGATCATTTTCATGCAAATTCAAATACTTTTTAAAATTCTTGAACTAGATCCAAAATGAAATTTCAACACACCCTCTAAAACATAAAGCTAAAACTTATCTTAACTCTATTTCAACTCCTGAATTAGATAATTATTTTGTTTCTTAAAAAAATAAAATTAAGTACTATAAGAGAAGGTAAATATTTATAATAATAGGAGACAGAAATCTGTGGATCAACTTTAATTAGATTACCCAAATACTGACTTGGTAAAAAATGTCTCATAATGTTCTCTGCTTTTTGTGCCCTTCTCTACACCTTGATTTCTTCTTATATGACATGAACTCAAGGAAATAAAATAACAATCATCATTGATTTAGTGATTTGTCCACAGGACAATTCAAAGGCTGAATTTGAACCCAAATCTTCCTTCTTTCAAGTCCAGTAACACTCTATCTTCTATGTCATGCTTCCTGTGAGGGAGAATAACCTCTACCACACCATGTCTCCAAGAGTCCAGTAACAAGTTTAATTTGGCTTATCAGACATTATAGAATACCTACTATATGTAAAACTATGGAGGAAAGAAAGAGCAAAATTTGCATTATGATACTTCCTGTTTGAGTTTCTCACATGATATAAAGTATCCATGTATACTTATGGTGACTTTTCACCCCCTCGCCTTATTACCCTAACCCAGACAGTCTGTGGACTTCACTAGCTGATAGTACCTACTGTGCTGTCTACCCCTTCCCTTATAGGGATAAGATTTAAAAAAAATTTAAAGGACAAAAATTTAATTTATAGTACAAAACCAATTAATGGGACTCTTAGTGATACATATGCCACTCACCTATGATCCATTTCATACCAGACAGTCTGCCCCCAGAAGCCTGAGGCACTTACAGTGAAGTACTGCAAACTCCTGAAAATAGTTTTGGTAAAAGTTTCTTACTAATTTGCTTTGTAGCTCCCAGTACTAGGGAACCCATTTTCCATTCTTTTTTAAAGATTGCAGTTTTCCAGGACCCCAGTAAAATAGCTTCTAGGGGTAAACCTTCTATTAGAGACATACTTCATTGCAGCTGAAAATAAGGATGGGCAGCTATATCAGAGACATTTTGTCTTAGTTGAGTGTCATTTGGATGTCTATAACCCAACTATAAAGCATTTCTAGGACCTAGGCTCTGGACATGCTCCCTTGAGCTAGTTTATCAGCATGAATATTGCTCAGTAATCAGCAAAATTTTACTCCTTTAATCTTCTAAGACAGCGTCTATTATCTCCAACACTCATCTGATTCAGGATGAATTTCACAATTTGGCATCTATTCTTCCAAAGCAACCTGACTGTGTACATTATAAACTTGGCATTACCTATCACTGATCTAGAAGCTTAGTCAAATGCCAAATTATTTCATCTTTACAATCAATTTCCAAGCCCTGTGTATTACTCTAAATAGCCAATTATGCAACACTATTCAAGTTATCTTGAGATGATTTCCTACTGCCTCCAGGGTAAAAGTTAGGAGGATATGAAGGAAGGAGAAGTCAAATACTTCCACAGCACTATCTTAAGCTGGGCAGAATATTTCTCTATCCCTGTGACATCTCAATCCCGTTAAGTAATTTATTAAATAACATAGGTAAAAACTTATTTTCAAAAAAGAAATATAATAATAAGTGGGATATGATAGATGCCATAAAATAATCACAAACTTCTTATGTGAACATAAGATAAAGAATGTTACTGTCTAGAGGATTAGAAGATTCCTTAGACATCATTCATGCATAGGATTCTTAACTTGGAATACATGAATTTAAAAAAAATGATAACTGCATTTCAATATAAATGGTTTTCTTAATGTTCCTTTGTATTTTACTTTATACATTTAAAAAACTTTATTCTGAGAAAAGGTTCATAGGCTTCACCAGGCTACAAAATGTTTCCTTGATGCATAAAAAGGGCAGAAACCAGTGATCTAGCTCAATTTCACATTACAGAGAAAAATATTGGAGAAGAAAGGTGCTAAGTAATTAAATTCAAACTCAGATCTCCATTTTTCACTGCTCTTTTCACTGCCTCACCATTTCCCTTTAAGAGAGAAACATTCTTAGAACCTAGTTCACAGAAAAGGTAGTTCTTAATAGGTAAGTTTTAATTTCTTGAGTTTAAGTATTGGAAAATTTCAGGAATTGAGCCAGGCCACCACACAGGTGGAAAATTCACTTCAGGTAGATTCCTCCTAAAACAGGTGAGGCCTGCGATGCAGGCATGTCCTTGAGTTAGCAATCACCTGGTTGAGGAAACTCAGAGGAATTCATGAAGTTTGTTATGTTTCCTAGTAGAGGCCTCTCAGGACAACTAAGTAAGGACTTGTTCACCACATCAGCCTGTACAGCCAATTTTTGTGACAGTCATTGAGTCTATAATTATTGAGATGACTTTGGAAGGCTGCAGAGAGTCATGTTTAGAAAAATAGTCAGGCCAGAGCACATGCAGTGCAGCCTAGGAAGCACAGAGCATACACAGAGCACTGTGTCCAGCACAGACTGGGAAGCACCAAGCAAAACTTGGTAGGGACAGGACTTCAGGGACCCACTGGCAGCACCGGTTTCTAGATTGCTCAACACACAAATTGCTTCAAAGGTCAGTGGGAGGGCTCAGTCACCCGAGAAAGGAGCATGATCTGGACACCAGCATGCAGTCACTGCAGCTGCAGCTTCCATTTTTGGAAATATCCACCTAGAGACTCTGGGAGAATTGAGCAGCTGATCTGAATCTCAGCCCTGAATGGAGCCCTAGGAAACCTCTGCCTAAAGCCACTGGAGGAATTGAGCCACTGATCAGAATCTCACAGAATTTCATCCCTGAACTTGGCACTGGCAAAGAACTCACAAGTCAAGTAACTGGCTGAGAAAATGCCCAAAAAAGGGAAAAATAATAAGACAATAGAAGATTACTTTCTTGGTGAGCAGATATTTTCTGCCATCCTTTCAGATGAGGAGGAACAAAATGGCACTTCAGAGGAAGACCTAAAAGTAAGGTCTTCTGAATGCAAAGCTTCAAAAATAAATATGCAGTGGTCTCAGGACATGGAAGAACTAAAGCAGAATTTTGAAAATCAAGAAAGAGAGGTGGAGGAAAAATTAGGAAGAGAAATGAAAGTGATACAAGAAAACCATGAAAACCAAGTCAACAGCTTGCTAAAAGAGACCCAAAAATCTTGAAGAAATTAACACCTTCAAAAACAGACTAATTCAAATGGCAAAAGAGGTCCAAAAAACCAATGATGAGAAGAATGCTTTAAAGAGCAGAATTAGCCAAATGGAAAAGGAGGTTCAAAAAAACCTGAAAAAAATTGTTCTTTAAAAATTAGAATGGAGCAAATGGAAGCTAATAACTTTATAAGAAACCAAGAAATTACAAAACAAAATCAAAAGAATGGCAAAATAGAATATAATGTGAAATACCACATTGGAAAAATAACTGACCTGGAAAATAGATCTAGTAGAGACAATTTAAAAATTATGGGACTAGTTGAAAGTCATGATCAAGAAAAGAGCCTAGACATCATCTTTCATGAAATTATCCAGGAAAACTGACTTGGTCTTCTAGAACCAGGGGGAAAAATAAATTTTGAAAGAATCCACCAATCACCTCCTGAAATAGATCCAAAAAGAGAAACTCCTAGGAACATTGTGGCCAAATTCCAGAGTTCCCAGGTCAAGGAGAAAATATTGCAAGCAGCTAGAAAGAAACTATTTGAGTATTTTGGAAATACAATCAGGATAACACAAGATCTGGCAGCTTCTACATTAAGGGATTGAAGGGTGTGGAATAGGATATTCCAGAAGTCAAAGGAACTAGGACTAAAACCAAGAATCACCTACCCAGAAAAACTGAGTATAATACTTCAGGAGAAAAAATGGTCATTCAATGATATAAGGATGTTCAAGCATTCTTGATGAAAAGATCAGATCTGAAAAGAAAATTTGATTTTCAAACATAAGAATCAAGAGAAGCATGAAAAGGTAAACAGGAAACAGATATCATAAAGGACTTTCTAAAGTTGACTGTTTATGTTCTTACATGGAAAGACAATATTTGTAACTCTTGAGACTTTTGTCAGCATTTGGGTAGTTGGTGAGATTACACATGCACACACACACACGTATATGAATATATAGACAGAAAGCATAGGGTGAGTTGATAAAGAATGGATGATATCTAAAAAATTTAAGGGGTGAGAGGGGAATATTTTAGGAGGAGAAAGGGAGGAATGGAGTTAGGCGAATCATCTCTCATAAAAGAGGTGAGAATAAGCTTATTCAATGGAGAAGAAAAGGAAGGAGGTGAGAGTGAAAAAGTGAAGCTAAGGGAATAACATACTCATTCAATTTGGTATGAGAATCTATATTATACTACAGGAAAGTAGGGGATAAGGGGACAAGTGGGGTGAGGGGAATGATAGAAGGGAGGACAAATGGGAGAAGGGAGTAATTATAAGTAAACACTTATGGGAAGAAACAAGGTCAAAAGGAGAATAGAATAAATGTGGGGCAGGATAAAATGGGGGGAAATATAGCTAGTCTTACATGACATGACTATTATGGAAGTCTTTTGCAAAACTACACATATATAACCTATATTGAATTGCTTGCCTTCTCAGTGGGGATAGGTGGGGAGGGAGGAAGGGAGACAAGTTCGAACTCAAAGTTTTAGGAAAGAATGTTGAGAATTGTTTTTGCATTCAACTGGGAAATAAGAAATGCAGGTAATAGGGTATAGAAATCTATTTTGCCCCACAAGAAAGAGAGGAGATGTTGATAAGGGAAGGAAGGAATGTCAAAGAAGGGAGGGCATATTGAGGGAAGGGGTAATCAGAGTGCAAAGCATTATGGGGTGAGGGAGGGGAGAGATGGGGAGAAAGTTTGGAACTCAAAAATTTTTGGAAATGAATGTTGAAAACAAAATAAATAAATAAATAATTTTAAAAATGTCATGCTGATCCCATATGATAACTCCGAGTACTGTACTTCAGCAGAACAGATAAGAACCAACAGATATTCTTCCTAATATTTTATTAAGCTAACCTGGGGAAGGAAGTCTAATTTTGAGGAATTTCACCCCATTTTAGGTGCTTATAACAGAGTACATATCTTGAAGCAGTGTAATATCTACAGCAGTGGCAAAAGTAATGCCTTCTATGGAAGACACAATCACCTCTGTGTTCAAATTCAATTCCATTAAAATATATGGCCATACTGTTTTCCTTCTCCTGCAGTTTATTTACATTTGAGAATTTTCACAAAATTTCCTTTTTGTTTTTGGTCTAAATGGAATTTTCAGGTTCTGGATCTGTGAGCTTCCAAAACACATGACGGTAATAAATAATACCATAGATGACATTTGAAGACTTTAAACCTGGCTAAGAATTTTACCAAATTTACTTTTTCAGTATGTTAAGTATGCATTGGCTAAATAGTTTTGAAGAGTAAGAGTTGGAAAAGACCTGGAAGACCTTTAGTCCGACTCCTTCGTTTTATAGATGACCATAATGAGTCACATATTGAAAGACTGTGATTTACCTTAAGTTGACAACTCAACTCTGTATGCATTTGGCACCAAAAATGCTAAGAAGACAGACCAAGCAGGAAGAAGAGTTATTCAGGACCTGTCTATCTACTCCTCGTACCTTTCTTAATTTTATGCAATAATGAAAGTAAAATCCTGTCCATTTCACTGAATTTTAGGCATACAAAGGATGCTAGAGACGATTTAGTACACATGCATCATATTAGAGATAAAGAAACTGAAGACCCACAAAGATGAAATCACTTGCCCATCCAACTCAGATAAAGTCGATGATCTAGAACAAAAACCTAGATGTTCTTTATTCCATGCCTTGTGTTTTTATCCATTTTACCAGACAAAAGTCTTTTGATAATTTGTAATGAGTCTCTATCTCTCTGATATAAAGGAGAACTTATATGGGGTTATATCATCAGACACTTAAAATAAGAGGCTAGATGCTAATGAATTAACTGGGCACAATACCAAGTTGCTAACACGCATACACACACACACACACACACATACACACACACACACACACACACACACACTGCATGAATGCTTTAACATTTTAACTAAAAAAAAAACACTCCACAAGTCATAGACATAGTCTCTCAAGAGGCTGGGCATCTCATCACAGGAATATCAACTAAGCTAAACAACTTTTACTTTACTTCATAAAGATGACTTTCACATTACCTAAAGAAATGCATGAGAAAAATTTTTCTACATATGAATTCTTCTGTGTAAAGTCAGACTCGTCTTTACACAAGATAACACTTATACCTAGGGATCTGTTGAGGGAGGGAGAGGAATAAGAAAAAGGTGCAGTTTCCATAAGAGAACAGTAGATAGGTAAATAAGGAGCAACAAGGAGATAATCTCATACATTGCACCAGAACATCAATTTAGCTAAATAAGTTTTAGACACAATTGTGTGAATTATTCATATTCATTTAATATAGCCTATATTTTTTTTACTAGATTTTAAGTGAATGGAAAAAGTGTTAGTTAAAAAGGAAAGAAAGGAAAGGGAAGGAGAGCAGAGATCATGAGGTAGAATTGCCAGTAGCCAGAAGCAATAGATGGGGGATCGTCATTTGCTAATATATTATAAGGCTATGATTTTGTGTGTTTCTTCTTGGAATTCTCCCACATGTGTGCTTGTCTGATTTTTCTATTTCTAGCCTTACTACTATTTTTTTTGCCCTTTTTTGTTATCTTCTAAAAAATGTTTCCTCTTCATTTTTCTTGCTCTAATAGAATTTTTTCAACCACTCATCTTCCTTGCTTATTTCCTACCCTTCTTTTATTTATTGTTACTACTACTGTGTCAATCATTGTGAAGGGTTTTCTTTTCTCTCTATACTCTCTGGCAGTTGGTAGGGCAATCATGTGTGACACCAACCAAATGCGTAAGTGCGTTTTGGTCATTCCTTTGTTCAGCATGCAGTGTTTGCTTGAATGTATTAGTAAGTAATGGTGCAAGCATATCAGTGTTGAGGTTCTGAACTCTGTCACAAAACTCTGGTGGCAATGAAAGTCATCAATATTTAAAGATCTTTATGCTTTATTTGTATGGACAGAATTCTATCCATATCTTTCTTTTTTGATAACTGAGGTTTACTGTTTGTGTTGTTTTGGGAAAGTCATTCAGATCTTCCTAAGTCTTAATTTCTTCATCTGTAAAATGACCTGTTTAGTTCTATTATTTCTACATTTATGATACTGTGAAATAGTGCAAGGAGAAAAAAGTATTCTGAACATCTGGATTTAAAAGAGTGGAGCAAGAAAGACATTCTGAGCATATTTCTGAAGAAAAATAAATGGGGACTGATCTATGGAAGAGAAATATCAAGAAGAGCCATTATCTTTTAAATTCATATCAGAGCAGAAGATAGAGGCCAAAAGAAATCTCAAGGAAGAGTAAAATCTTAAGAAAAAAAGTTCTTTCTCAAATTTCACCTCCTGATGTCTGACTGTCCACAGACACTACAATATAATCTATTCTTTTGTTACCAAAATGTTTCCTGTAAATTGAAAGTCACCTTAACCATAAAGACCTCAAGGGAAGAAATCAAAATAATTTATAGACATATAAAAATGCTCTAAATCGTTATTGATTAGAGAAATTCAAATTAAAGCAACCTTGAGATATCATTTTATATCCATCAAATTGACTAAAAAGATTGAAGGGGAAAGAGACAAATGTTGGAGATGCGATAAAATTGGGCCACTAAATTACTTTTGGTGGAACTGTGAACTGATCCAGTCACTTTAGAGAGCAATGTGGAATTATACTCAAAGGGTATTGAAAGTCCTGTACTCCTTGACCCATCAATACCACTAATAGGTCTATTTCTCAAGATGATTAGGGGCAAAGGAAAAGAACGTATAGATTCTAAAATATTGATAGCCAAATTGTGGTGCAAAAAACTGGAAATGAAAAACATTGGGGGATGGCCGAACAAGTTGTGATATGTATATGACTGTGCTGGAATACTATTATGCTATAAGAAATGATAAACTCAATGATCTTAGATCTTGGATAGACCCACACCAAAGAATGGAGGGTGAAATGAGCAGAACCAAGAGAACATTGTATACAATAACAATAACATTGTTTTAAGAACAACTTGGAATGACTAAGTCATTTTGACTATAATAAATACCTACATTAATTATAAAGAATGTATGAAGAAAGATTCTATCTGCATCCAGAGAAAGAACTAATAAATAGAGGTAGTCATAGAATAGTTTTTCATATATGTGTATGTACATGTATATGTACATGTATATATATGTATATACATATGCATACATAAACACATATACGCACATACATATGTAATGTATATGTGTGTGTGCATATATATATATGTATATATATCCACTCACACATATTTTTGTCTAATGGTAGCCCTCTCTATGGGGACAGGGGGAAAAAATGAAAAAAAGAAATTTACATGATAACTTTATTATAAAAGAAATAGCAAATTGTATGTAATAGATTTGGAGTTCCAAATCCTCTTTTTTTAAATTTTCCTATACTATGGAAATTCTTTTTTATTCCATTACTTGGAAATAAATCAGTTTTTTTAAAATCATGAAAAAATAATCCACTATTTATTATCTTACTGATAAACCAATTGTTTTATAACCTGGTAGATAGTCTTCAATAATTGTTTTGGCAAATAAATTTATCAACCTATGAGTAACCTGGTCATAAAAGTCTCTGAAATTAGCTAAGATGGACTCGAAAGCCTTTCCAACGTGAATGACTTACCACAGCTTGCCTTCCATTGGCATACTTTTCAAGAATTCATGGTTATATCCATACCACAAAGATGTATTGGAATAGGTATTTAATGGAGAAAGACATATAAAGATATGCCAGCTGCCTTTAAGCTATCATAGATGGGTAGCGATGGTAATGTTATAAATCTTTGGCCTCTTCTGTCTTTTGGGGCAATGGGCCAAACACATCATTTCCATATTCACTAGAAGTGTTTTGAGATCTTTCTTGATTTACCTCTTAGATAAAAGAAAAAGCTAACCAAGCCTTTGATGGGATTGTTTTGTTGTTGTTGTTTTCTTTTGAGATGGATTCTCCCTATATCATCTGGAGTGGAAATGCAACGGTAACTCATAGGCATTATCCCACCATTGATCAGTATGGAAGTCTTGTAGTTTTCTAATGTGGCTCAGTTCACTCCTCCTTAGTCATCCTGGTGCGCTCTCCTCTACTGATCATCCTCACAGTCTCACTGTATCAGTGCAAACTTTAGTATATTACCGCATTCTATCTGCCCTTTATAAGCCCTTTAAAGCAGTAAGTTATATTGCCTCGCTTAAATTCAGAACATGAGGAAGAAATTGAATTTCATTTATATCTAATTTATAAAATAATTGTCAGCATCAAAAAGCTCAAGGGAATATCCACTATTACATAACTTAAAGTTGCTAGGAAAACCTCTTCCAAAAACCCAGCAAGTGGTAGTCCATCTGTTGCTTAAAGACCTCCAGTGAAAAGAAATTCACAATCTCCTTAGGCATTCATTTCACTTTTAGATAATTCCAATTGTTTTTGTCCTTATATCAAGAATAATATTGCATATAATAAAGTAACAGGAATAATATATGTAATCAAAGTGAAATTTCTTTTTTATATTCACAAGCAAGTCTATATCTTTTGTGGAAAACTGATGTACTTGTTTCATTAGGTAGTGAAAACTCTTTGGTAGAGTGCATGATAATTTGGTAATAGATTTTTGCATTTCAAATATTTCTAGAACACAAAGAGAAGAAATTATTTGAAATTAAGTTGCATGAATTTGAAAGGGGCTTATGAGTCAGAGGAAATATATACATTTTTCACTTAAATATTCTCTGCATGAATGCCTAAAGCAATCCTCTTGTTCCCAAAGCAGACTCATAATTCATTACTAAAATGTAAATCCAATAACATAAAATTAAATTGGTTTGTTATTGTTGAATAAATGTGAATTATAACCACAGAACTAAAAATGCATCTGGCTAGAATAGGTGTCTTCCAATAAGGGAAGGCTTAAAATATTAACTGTCATTATTGTCTCAGAGTTTAATATTGTCTTTAAGGAAAAAGCATGTCCTTCGTATGAATGAGAAAAATTACAAATCTGGGAAAAACCTAAATGAAATGACTTTTGATATAAAGATACAAAAATCCTTTACTAATTAAAAGCAGTTTTAATTTAGATCAATTAAGATCACTTCTCATAGAAATTTGGGTAATTATCACTCTAGCAACAAGTTGCTTACATTTCTGCCCTTCAGATGAACCAAAAGTAAAAGAATTTTCCTAAAAGTGCATTCTAAATTCCCTACATACTTGAAGTTGAATGACTTTTTAAAATTAATATGAAACTTTGTAGATAGAAGTTAGAGAACCGAAGTAAAAATGTGTTGCTATTTTTTTTTTGTGAAAGCATATGAAAATAATGTATTGTGGCTTAATCAAAATAGTATTGGACGTAGAGTCAAAAGATCAAGATTGTAAGTCTTAATTTTATCTTTTTTTGTAGTTCAGTGCAATAAATGCTTATTAAATGTTCTCTATGTTCTAGGCACTGTGCTAAGCATTACAGATACAAATAAGATAAAGAAAGATATTTCTTGTCCTCAGAGAACTTACAATCTAAAGGAGGAAGACAATGCATAAAATGAAGCTAAAAGTGGGAAAAGGGAATAAAATTACATGCCCAGGATGTGGGCATGATGTAACATGGAGTGGAAACCAAGCAGAGGTGCTGATGAAAAATGGAGTAGCTCGAAAGTACATATCTTAGACCTCTATAAAATTAGGCTTTGGGAGGAGTTCAATGTTTCACCCTCCAGTCCTCCAATAAGAGGGGAGAAAGGACTGGGGGAGTTGAGAAGTTATTGGGTAATACAAATTTGAATCAATCAGTCTGGTAATGAAATTTAATATCAGCTTATTATAGGCAAGAAAGATGTTCCATGAATCCTCTTCCTCCTCCTCCATCATAATCCCTTTGGATAAGCTAATTATTTTTACCTTATTCTCATATAATTCAACAAACATTTATTGATCACTTCCTATGCATAAAGCTGTGGATTGAAATCTTAAGAGGAAAAACAACAAAGAAAAATTCCAAAACAAAACCAATTTCTGATATCAAGGAGCATTCCACAGGAAATAGGAATAATACCATATATATTACTGACAGGTGCTAGAATGGTCAGAAGGTCAGGGTCAAAGTCAGGAAGATTCACCTTCCTGAGTTCAAGTCTGACCTCATACACTCACTGTCAGTGAAACTTTGGCTAAGTCACTTAATCTTGTTTGACTGTGTTCCCCATTTGTCAAATGAGCTGGAGAAGGCAGTGGTAAACCACTCCAGTGATTTTGTCAAGAAAACCCATAAGGGAGTTACTTTTGAACATCAAATTATTTACTTTATAGGACTTTCCGGGATGTGAACAAGCAACTGAGACACTGCATACAAATGGATATATATGACTAATGCCATGTATTATTATAATATAGTCATGGCATTGAATTTCATACCAATTATTTATGTCATTCTTTATCTGTTTTAGAAATGTTTTGTACTGTGTCTATATAAACCTTGAGTATGCCTTGATAATTTGACTCCCAAATAACTTACATATTGCTTGTTTTTTTTGCACTTTTTTTTAAAAGTAGGGATTGTTTTTCTATTACATGCACTTTGCAGTAATTGCTACTATAAAGAAGTACTCAGGATTTTTATGAATGTATTTTGCTTTCTGTCAAGCCATGGAAGTCAGGCTCAAAGCTTTTCTTTGTGACTTCAGGAACTTAAAGAAAAATAAACAGACAAAACTCCTCCAAAAAATATCTCAGGTGCCTTTTGATTTTAGATTTCTCCTACTCTAAAAATCCTACACATAGTAAAAAGTAATTTTGCATTTTAAATAAGTTAGAGCTAGAGTATACATTAGAAATTATTTTATCCAATCTCCTCATTTAAAGAGGAAATTGAAGTCCAGATATTTTAAATGACTCATCTAAATAGAATCACTGAAGAAGAAAGTAACAAGAACTGGAATTTAAAGCCAGCGCTTTTCTTTTCTTATTAATTTATTTTATTTCATTTTTTCATTTTAATAAAAATTTATTTGCTTAAATTTTTGCATTCATTTTCACAAAATTTTGGGTTCCAAATTTTCTCCCCATTTGTCCCCTCCTCCCACCCCAATACACCAAGCATTCTAATTTCCCCTGTCACCAATCTGCCCTCTCTTCTATCATCCCTCCCTTCTCTTGTCCCCATCTTCTCTTTTGTCCTGTAGGGCCAGATAACCTTCTATTCCCCATTACCTGTATTTCTTATTTCCTAGTAGCAAGAACAATACTCAACAGTTGTTCCTAAAACTTTGAGTTCCACCTTCTCCC